>JASKMD010000028.1:6173445-6214254 GCA_030144725.1 Haematococcus lacustris | reverse complement strand
AACCCGTTGGCATGCATTCCAGGTGTTACTTGGCATGTTGCGGTCTATTGTTGGTTTACAAGATTGTAATACAAGATCAGTCCCACGTACAGCAGACGTAACATGCTTCATCCGCGTCAAGATTCCAGCTTGTGCTTGATCGGACCCCTGCACAATGTTTGGTAAGACAATTTAGGGATTGGATGCAAGCTGGGTCAAAGCCAGGCGGTTCGTGAGACTGAGCAACCAAGCAGCGTAGCGCCCGTCGCCCGCTGCCCCTTCCCCCGCCAGCACACTGCTCAGTAGGCATTGTACGCTAAAGCGTTGGGTGGCCGCTGGTGCGTCCTTAACAAGCAAGTGAGCTGATGATATCCTATAACGGTGCAAGCGCATTGGGGTGTCGCATTGTCAGCGGACTGGTGTTTGGGACGCTGTGAAAACCGTGCGACACGGCGGCGTCTCTGACCCGCGACACGGGCATTGAAGTGTGCGCAAGGCGCCTTGCCGGCACATGTCCATATCGCCTCGAGGCCTTCAACATCGCCGGCGAGACTATGCGCTGGGTGAGTGGCTAAGTGGCAATGGTGGATAGCAAGGCAGACTCTAGCTCCGTTGCTATTGTTGTCGGTAGCATCATGTCAGAAGGCTGCTGTTACAATTAAGCCACTGACACTACAGGCGTAGCACGCATTGCAACCGTGATAACTCGTATGCACTAAGCCAAACCTTACCGGCAGCTACTACTAATAATCCAAGATTGGATATGATTTGCGACACCTGAATGGCCAACGAGCCCAACGACCGATCTTTGAATTCACATAGCATTGAGCGTAACAAAGCTCGGCGCGCAGCATTGTGGCAGATGTCCCAGCAACCAAAGCCAGTTCCGCAAAACCAGCGGGAAGCCTAAGCCACAGCGCCGACAGTACCGCGCAAAGCCGGCACTCTGGAGACCCACACCGCCGCTGCTCAAGCAACGTTCATCCCCCTGCACCATCAAATCGATGCCAAGCTTTTACCCCACATGGGACACTGAACAGGTGCGGCCTTTAAAGCCTTCGAAGCCGATACAGCTCCAAACACCGGCGTGCAGCTCACTGCTATCTCGGCTGTGGTGGGTCTCGCAGGCGCTGTGGCGAACGGTTCCAGTCCGTGAACTCTTCGCGGGTGTGACCCTTGCAGCCAGGCTGCCCGGCAGGGAGCTCATTTTCAAAGGTCAGGCGGGCTGCCAAGCTGAGCGCAACCGCGGGGTTGCCGGCCAGCACGTGCTCCGGGATTGCGGTTCGCCAGTTCGGTCGCCCAGTGCCTGCCTGCCTAGCGGAGTTATGGGGCGCACCCTGCCGTCAGGGGCAGTGCCGCGACTGGGACTGGCGATGGCAGCCACTGCTATCAGCTGCACACCTGCCCTGACCCCTGGCTGCAGGCCAATGGCTGTCCGGCGTGACTGTGGGCCTAAAAGTGCTAGTAAGCAGCGGCCTGAACAGCAGCCACTGCGCTTACAAAGCGTGCCTCTACAGCCAGCAGCTGCGCCACCCCAACATCACGCAGGTGGGCACCCAGCTGCCTGCACCCACATCAACCAGCTGCAGCGGGCAGCAGCAGCTGCGCCCCTGCCCAGTGCTGGCGGATGTCTGATGTGGCTGCTGCCTGCCTGCTGCCTGCACTTGCCTGTGCAGACCTACAGCGTGCAGTGCGCATGTGTGACAGCTGAGCTGCTGGAGGAGGTGGTGCCACAACCAGTTACAGCAGCAGCAGCTTGCGGCTGCACCCAGCAGCTGACTGGGGACGGAGAGGTGCCAGGCTCCCCCACCAGCAGCCTGCACAGCGGCTGGGCGCGGTTGCATGACCAGGCATTGCTGGAAACAAACGGTACCATCCGCAGCACCGATAGCAGCATGATGAGCTGTGTGGCTAGCCTTGCTGGGCAGTGTACAGCTCGCCTCAGCTTTACCAGCGGCAGCAGCGCCTGTCTGGCCTGCAGCAGTAGCGAGAACCTGGTGGCCCACCAGCAGCAAGGCGGGTCAGAAGCCTGCGGCCCTTTCCATCAGGGGGCCAAGGCTCTCCGCCTGGCAAATGCCTGCTCCGAACCAGCTTTGCATATGGCGTCGATCGCTGAGTCATGCTGCGCTGCTGCACCCGGCACGGTAGAGTCCGACGACGACGACGATGATGACGCCGCATCCTTCACCAGCGGCGACGGGTATGGCGAACCCACCGCGCTCAACCGGTGGGCCGCGGACGTGCACAGCCCCGCACACGCCCTTGCGCAGTGGCGCAAAGTTGCCGCGCACACGCAGCTGTGTGTGGGCGACCACGTCACACTGCTCGTGACCGAGTGGGCGGACTGCGGCTCGCTGTCGCGCGCGATCGCGTGCGGGGTGTACTCCACGTGCCCAGGCCAGAGCATGCAGCAGTCGAGCTCGCGGCGGCGGTACCGCGCACTACTGCGCACGGCACGAGATGTCGCACAAGGCCTCGATCACCTGCACGCCGAGGGCATAACGCACGGGGTAAGTACGGGCCATGTGGACAGGACATCAGAACGTCATGAACACTGCCGACATTCCGGGCCAGGATTTCACCGTGTGCGTGCGCAACTCATTACCGCGCGCTGCTGGTGTGACGCAGGACATTCGGCCTGGCAGTGTGCTGTTGCGGGGCTGCAGGGCGGATGCCCGGGGCTTCACAGCCCGCCTCACCAACCTATGTCGAGCCCAGCACACTCACTCAGTAGACCTGCCCCTCCCTCTGCCAGCGTCCCATCACCACTACTCCCACCTCCGCCCGGCAGCCGCCCAGCAGCATCCCCTCCCTCCCACCCAGGCCGCCAGGGGGCCAGCTCCCCACCCCCTGCGCTACAGCGCCCCGGAGGCCGTGACGGGTCAGCTGCAGCCCGCCTCTGATGTGTGGAGCTGGGCTGTGGTGGTGTGGCACATGGCCAGCGGCCAACCGCCCTTTGATGGCCTCACGGAAGGTGAGGGCTAGCCACTGCAGCCACCCCTGCTGCTGCTGCTGCTGGGCATGACGCGGGGGTAGTGGCTAGGCAGCCTCTGCTCTCCCCTCCCCTCCACACAGCATTGCGACCACCACCCTGCCACTAGCCTCCCATCGAATGCGCTGCCAAGTGCCTGGCGGTGCCATGCAGCTGGGCTGGCTTCCTGGCCTTCTGCTCTGCTGACTGGCAGCCTGCATGACTTGCAACCTCCTAGGCCACCATGCCCACCTCTGGCCTGCCTGCTGACTGCCCTGCAGATGAGGTGACCCAGGGCGTGGCTGCTGGCCAGCTGCGGCTGGTGTGGCCTGCAGGGGTGTCACCCGCCCTGGCCCAGCTGGTGCAGCAGTGCCTGCAGCCTGACCCCCGGCTGCGCCCCTCCGCAGCCTTCCTGGTGGCAGCCCTGGTGGCGGAGGAGCTGGAGGTGCGCAGAGCAGCCAGCAGCGGCAGCCAGCAGAGGCCAAGATGGCACCAGTAGGGGGCCAGGGGCTGGGGTAGCCGCCCATGCAGTCATTGTGTGTGCAGAGAGTGAGTGAGAGGTGGTGGTGTGTCATGTGAGCAGTGGTTTCTGGCTACGTCAGCTTGACCTGACCAGCAACAGGCAATATGGCAATGTGGTGCAGTGCGAGGCTGGTGGGACCACAGTGATGTGGCCGTGCCATGCCTGCATGGCAGAGTTTCTTGGTGGTACTCACAGCTAGGAGGCCTGTGAATGTGCCCCTTGTTTGGTACGTATGCAATGTGCGGATCGCTTGTATTACCACCCAGCTGCTGCATCTCAAATTGTAGGCACTGCGTATTGGCATATAGCTGACAGTGCTGTGAAGCGTGCAGCCCTGTCTAGCCCCCGCTGACACTGGCTTACCGCATCTGTAGGCCTACCTCAGCCAAGGTAGTAGAAATGTTCCTCCCATGTGCATGGTTGCATATAGCATAAGCATGAGAGCGTCATGTTGGGCGTGGAGGCATACATTGATATAGCGAGGGGTTGTGTGCATGAGCGGCAGGATGTGCACTCATCGCGTACTTGCATGGTCATGCAATGCTGTACATGCCGCATCATTGCTTAAACCGTTTGTGGAAAGTAGAGCTGTGGGTGCAAGTCGAGAGCAAGAATATCACTCAACGTGCTTTGTCAGAATGCCTGCACTCGAACGAGGGCCTCAGTCTCATGCAATGTGTTCATGTAGTATTCCTGCGCAAAGCATGGTGCATGCCTTTCCCTCATCCTGCATGAGGCTGCATTGGTGTGGTGAGGGTAGTGGTCATGAGAGCATGCAGTTGTGTAGTGAGGTGCTGCTGTGTGTTTCATCCTGGAGACATGTTGGCTGTTGTAGTTTCTACAAGCAAAGCTTCAAATGGAAAAGCTTTTGCGTGGCGCATGACTGCTAGAGAGCTGATGGATTTCTAATAGAGATGTCGACCAGATCAGCGTGTGGCTCAGCGTAGCCGCACTCCGGAAAAGCCGTTGTCCCTTATCGTTAGGGGGGTTGGTGGTCCAATGGGAGGGGTGATCTCAAGTCCTTCTTGCGTTGTGTGCTGGTCGCGGCCCGCGAGCATTGAACGGGGACGCGGACAGCCGATCACCATAGGCCTTTCCCTCTGAATCCAAGCTAGCGTGGGCAGTTTGGTCTGTCAAAAAATGGGTACTTGTTTAACTAACTGACTTACAGTCAGGTTAGACAAGCAAGCCAAAAAATGCCCATTTTTCGGACGGACCTAACTAACTCTATACACCGCCTCACGATGTAAGATTGGCACGCCTTGACGCAGCGCCGCGCACGTTAGCATCGGCTAAGAGGAACAGGCCTATGGTGATTGGCTGGTCCGCGACCCCG
This sequence comes from Haematococcus lacustris, assembly GCA_030144725.1. Lineage (NCBI taxonomy): Eukaryota > Viridiplantae > Chlorophyta > Chlorophyceae > Chlamydomonadales > Haematococcaceae > Haematococcus > Haematococcus lacustris. The sequence continues at coordinate 6,209,445 of JASKMD010000028.1, read as the reverse complement.
TCCAATGTTCAGGGGCCCCTACCAGCACACAAGGCCAGGAGCGCTCCATCGCTGTTATTTGCGCCCTTAAGTATGCGTGCTGTTGCGGCGATGTCCTCGGCGATGTCCAGGTGCCTCCTGGGTGTCTACAGTGTGTGCCACATGCTGCTTGCTAAAGGCTTGTCTCATGGCCGGGTTGAGGGGGTACGCCGTGAGGCTTTGGACCCGAAACTTCTTCAGCAGCTAGCTGTATTACACAGCTCGCACCCTGGCGCTGACTTGACCTCAACATGCATCAGCACGGTCTATGGCGAGTGGTGGTGTGGGACACTCTGGGAAAGCTTCAACTGCACGCCAAACGTACAAAATGCTTTGCACTGAGCCCCGGGGGAACCACATAGGACATCTCCACAAACGGTATCGTCAGTAGGCGGAATGAAATGCCAGCTGGTACTTACCGTACTATCCCTTTTGATTCCCGAGGCCTCGGAAACTATAATTAAAATATTATTCCCGAGCCATATTTTTCATTGTTTCAAATTCCCCGATGGCCAAAGTACGTCTAAAGTTAGTTTTGAGAACGTCTTCGTGCATAGAAATAATCAAGCCTCCCACTCCATTAATCTCGCATCAAAATCATTTGATCCACATAGTCTACTGTCGTGGCCTCTCTTCTAGTGGCCTTATCACCTGACTACGTCACATGGGGCACTGGCAGTGGCGGCATATCTTATCATCTGCCTTGGAGCATTCAGACTTGCGTACTCCTGCCGCCACCCATTCTGTTGCCTTGGCCAAAGCACCCCGCCTTGGCCGGCTGACCGTGTATGACCAGTCGCCTCCCCCTTGACATGGTTGCCAGCCTGGTTGCCACCCTTGCCTGTCCTGTGACCTCAGCCTTTGCCCCAGCCTGGCCCACCTCCTTCGACCTTGCCCTGGGCATAGCAGCCACCCTTGTTGCCACCCCAGCCTGGCCCACCTCCCCCTTGCAGGGTGGGCTGAATCCTAGCAGGATGCCACCAATCTCATGCGCCTTGCCGGTGCGTGCGAGAGCAGGAGGTGTGCTGGGCGATGCGGCGAGATCGAGGCGTGGAGAAGGCCCTAAATTAGTGGTCCTAGGTAGTCGCTTCTCAATAATTGCCGCTTGACGATCAAGAGACATTTGGAAGCGTTGTTCATCGTGCATAAGGAGCTCGCGGTGCAGATTATCAGCTGCGTCGGCGGCAGTGATGCCCCGGACCACAAACTGGTCCATTGTTGGCACTTTCGTCAAGGTCAACTTATTGTTTGACTACTTCCCGAAAGACCAGAGAAATACATTGTTTAATCATTCCCGGTTTCCCGAAGGACAAAAAACGATTCGGGATAGGGAATCAAAAGGGAGAGTACGGTATACATGTAAAACATGAAACACACCAAAAGTTTGGCCACGCCCGGGGCTTTCGTCAAAGTGTAGGCGCTTCCGGCCGCCACAACGATAAGAATAGAAGCGACGACCCTTCTCCACCCGTCGAAGCCGTCGGTCGACCTTATGGGCGATGGCAGCCGCACTTGAAGGATTTTAAGCTATGCCCCATCGCTCGAAGCGAAGCCTAGCCGGGTCTGCGCGAATGGCCGAGCTTTTAGCCACTGGCCGTGCTCCGCGGACCCGCATTGCTGGCTTCCAAGCCCAGGCAAGCCAGCCCAGCCCTGTCCAGCCCAGCCCTTGCTTGTGCCTTTTCCCATACCGATGCATGTGGTGTTGCATTGTTGTTTTCAGGCGCATTGCGCCACTGAACAACGTCTACAAGCAGTGCTGGAAGAGCATGCAAGGGAGAAGCTTGACTGGCAGCAGCAGCACCATGACTGGCAGCAGCGGCAGCAAGACTATTAGTTGTTCACCCTCCCGGTGCAGTTGAGATCAAGCACCGGGACTGAAGGGTGTGATTGCCAGCGGCCCGGCCGCGAAGAGTGCGAGTGTGACTGCCGTGTATAGGGCAGACACCGAGGTAGTAAGCGGCACCCTGAACTGGTGTCCGCGTCTGCCCGTGCTCTTCCAACAGGTAGGCGCAAGCAGTGCGCCAGCCTAATGTGGCAGATCAATGTAACTACCCTGAACTGGTGTCCGCGTCTGCCCGTGCTCTTCCAACAGGTTATGGGCCCACGCGCTGACGCTTGACGACACCAGTAGTCGTTGGCCGGGGTTCGTGCAGTTGACAGTAAGTCGACTGGCGATGGCGACTGCCAAAATGGCACAACGGTAGTGCTAGGCAGCTAGCGAAAGTGCAGCTGGCCTTGACAGCCGCAATGGCACAACGGCAGTGCTAGGCAGCTAGCGACAGCGCAGCTGGCCTTGACAGCCGCAATGGCACAACGGCAGTGCTAGGCAGCTAGCGACAGCGCAGCTGGCCTTTTTCGTTAGTCACTGCCGCGACGAGTGTGCAGTGCCAGGCAGGTGCATGCTGCAGCGCTGCCTGTCCTGTTCTGCATTGTTAGTCACTGCCGCGACGAGTGTGTAGTGCCAGGCAGGTGCATGCTGCAGCGCTGCCTGTCCTGTTCTGCATTGTTAGTCACTGCCGCGACGAGTGTGTAGTGCCAGGCAGGTGCATGTTGTAGCGCTACCTGTCCTGTTCTACCTTGTTAGTCACTGCCGCGACGAGTGTGCAGTGCCAGGCAGGTGCATGCTGCAGCGCTGCCTGTCCTGTTCTGTTTGTTAGTCACTGTCTAATGAGTGTGCAGTGCCAGGCAGCTACCAGGGTTAACCTGCTCTTTCTGTTCTGTAGGTCTCACAACCACTTTCAGGTATACAGCAGGTCATAACTTCTGCTGCAGGGGGGGAGAGTCAGCAAGTGCTGACCAGCAGCAAAAGCTCTGCCTTTTGAAGTGTGTCATGTGTGTGACATTGCCCTAGTGAGATGGGCAGTGTGTTGGCGGTGCTTGACCCGCGTGTGTGTGACACTGCCCCAGTGAGGTGGGCAGTGTGTAGGTAGTGCTTGACCCGCGTGTGTATGGCACTGCCCCAGTGAGATGGGCAGTGTGTAGGTAGTGCTTGACCCGCGTGTGTGTGACACTGCCCTAGTGAGATGGGCAGTGTGTTGGCGGTGCTTGACCCGCGTGTGTGTGACACTGCCCCAGTGAGGTGGGCAGTGTGTAGGTAGTGCTTGACCCGCGTGTGTGTGACACTGCCCCAATGAGATGGGCAGTGTGTTGGCGGTGCTTGACCCATGTGTGTGTGACACTGCCCCAATGAGATGGGCGGTGTGTTGGCGGTGCTTGACCCATGTGTGTGTGACACTGCCCCAATGAGATGGGCAGTGTGTTGGCGGTGCTTGACCCATGTGTGTGTGACACTGCCCCAATGAGATGGGCGGCGTATAGGAAGCCTCCTTGTGTGTGTGACGTTGCTCTGTTGACATGGACACTGTGGGGTACAGCAGGTCATACCTTCTGCTGCATGGCGAAAGCAGTTAGCAAGTGCTGATCAGCAGCAGTAGCTCTGCCTCATGTAGTGTGTGTCATGTGTGTGACGCTGTCCCAGTGAGATGGGCAGTGTCTTGGCCGTCTTGGCTTTGCTTGACTCCAGTATGTGAGACATTGCCCCCAATGAGATGGGCAGTGTCCAGGCTTGCTTGACCCCCGCATATGTGATGCCACAGCAACAACAGCTGAAGCCTCATCTCCTGCTGCAGGGGGGTAGAGTCAGCAACAGCTGACCAGCAGCAGCAGCTGTGTCTCTTATGGCAGTGGCATCTACAACAGTTGCAGCAAGCTAGAGCAGTCCTGCCCCTGGCTTGCGTAGCTGACAATGTGTCTAACAATGCTTGACCCATGAGCGTGTGATACTGCCCCAATGAGATGGGCAGTGTGTCGAAAAAAGTGTGGCACATGGTCTAGACAGTGGTTGGCTCAGTGTGTGTCACTGCCCCAATGAGATGGGTTGAAGCAGGGCTGTCCCTGACTAGCATGACCAGTGGGAGCATGTGCTACCTGTAGTGAGCAACTGCTCACCAGGAGCAGAAGTAGCTGTGGCAACTGCAAGGCCAGTGGGAGCAGCAACATGAGTAGTTGCAGCAAGGTTAAGCACTCATGCCACTTGCAACAACATCAGGCGAGAAGCAGCCCTGCCCCTGGCTGTCATGGCTAGTGGGAGCATGTGCACAGTAACAACATGACCCATGCACTTGAGCATGCCATGCACCATGTAGTAGGGCGGTAATAGAGTAGGGCGTAGGCCAATGGGAGTAGTGACAAGCATCAGCAGAGATTGCATTAGTGCCATGCACCTGGTTGTTAGAATTGCGTTCATGCACCTGGGCGGTACCATGAGCAGAGTGCGGCAGCATTGCCACTAGCTTGCAAGGTTGAGGCAGAAGGAGTGCTAGCAACAGCAAGAGCGGTAGCAGGGCGTAGCCCCTATGGCCCTGGCCTTCATGATCAGCTGCCCACAGGAGCACCAGCAGCTAGATCAGCAGCAGGGCGTAGCACCTGTGGCCCTGGCCGTCATGGTCAGCTGCCCACAGCAGCACCAGCAGCTGGAGCGGTAGTAGGGCGTAGCACCTGTGGCCCTGGCCGGCATGGTCAGCTGCCCAAAACAGCACCAGCAGCAAGAGCGGCACCAGGGCGTAGCCCCTGTGGCGAAGGCCGGCATGGTCAGCTGCCCACAGCAACACTAGCAGCAACAGCGGCAGCAGGGCGTAGCACTTGTGGCCCTGGCCTTCATGGTCAGCTGCCCACCGCAGCACCAGCAGCAAGAGCGGTAGCAGGGCGTAGCACCTGTGGTTCTGGCCGGCATGGTCAGCTGCCCACAACAGCACCAGCAGCAAGAGCGGCACCAGGGCGTAGCCCCTGTGGCGAAGGCCGGCATGGTCAGCTGCCCACAGCAGCACAAGAAGCAACAGCGGCAGCAGGGCGTAGCCCCTGTGGCCATGGCCTGCATGGTCAGCTGCCCACAGCAGCACTAGCAGCAACACCGGCAGCAGGGCGTAGCACCTGTGGCCCTGGCCTGCATGGTCAGCTGCCCACAGCAGCACCAACAGCAAGAGCGGCAGTAGGGAGTAGCACCTGTGGCCCTGGCTGGCATGGTCAGCTGTCCATAGCTGCCCACAGCAGCAAGGCTAGCTCCTCACAGCAAGGGCAACAGCAGTAGCGTGGGACCTTGCTTACAACGGTCATGAAAAATCAAATCACGGCGGAATCAAATTGTCACTACGCACTACTGCCATACTTACATATATGGGTGCTGCCATGCACTTGGGCGCTGCCATGCACCTGGGCGCTGCCATGCACCTTGGGGCTGCCGTGCACCTGGGCGTTGCCATGCACCTGGGTGCTACCATGCACTTGGTCGTTGCCATGCTTCTGGGCGTTGCCATGCATCACATGCTGCCATGCTGCACATGTGCGCTACCTTGCCCATCCATGCAACCCCAGCACTGCACTTCAGCGTTGTCTGTACCGCATGAGCATAAGGCATGGAAGCTAGGCGCTTGTTGTTGCTATTGCCTCCCAGTCAACATCATGGGCACACTACCAATCAAGGTCCCATCTAGACTCCTTTTGCAGCCTACAAGATGATGTGCAACATGTGTGGCATGTGGCACCACAACCACACCATAGCACCACAATGCGTCAATGGCGTCATCACATGGCAGACACTCTACATCAGACGTGAGACAATCGCCTACCATGTGCTCTCGGCGTACCTGTGAGTGACAGTAGTCAGTCTTAGTGTCTATCGTTGTGTCTATCGTTGGATCTGAGACAGCCTGAGGTATCCAGCCTGTACTGTGTATCAGGACTGGAGCTTGGAAGGGCGCTACGCACAGGCTTGCATGCCTGTCATACAGCCTACTGGTTCCAGCCTGGTTTTTTGCTGCCATGGACTGGAAGCTGCTTTTAGTTGATGCTTGGCTCAGGCTTGGGTGCCTGCTGATCGCCAGTTGCTTGCCTAATCAGTTGCTTGAAAGTAGTGCTCAGTTGTTTCTAGTTTACACTCTCCTCTAGCCAGACCTCTGAGTGGGAGTATTAGTTGTTCACCCTCCCGGTGCAGTTGAGATCAAGCACCGGGACTGAAGGGTGTGATTGCCAGCGGCCCGGCCGCGAAGAGTGCGAGTGTGACTGCCGTGTATAGGGCAGACACCGAGGTAGTAAGCGGCACCCTGAACTGGTGTCCGCGTCTGCCCGTGCTCTTCCAACAGGTAGGCGCAAGCAGTGCGCCAGCCTAATGTGGCAGATCAATGTAACTACCCTGAACTGGTGTCCGCGTCTGCCCGTGCTCTTCCAACAAAGACTGGCAGCAGCAGCAGCTGGACTGGCAGCAGCGGCAGCAGGACTGGCAGCAGCAGCAGCAGCTGTTGGAAAAGCAGCTCCATGACCTTCTGCAGCGGGCTGACCTCCATGCCCACATCATAGCCGTCTCTGCAGCAAATGAGTTGGCACAATTGAAGGTACGGCCAGCCATTATTAGCCTCGTCCCTGCCATCCAGCCAACCTTCCACCTTGCATTTTATCCTTCACCTGCTGATGATATAAGGTAATGATGTGAGGTTGGATGTAATGATGAAGGACGGGCCAGCCGCAAACAGCTTTTTAAGCAAAGTCCACCGCACATGTTATGAGATAGGATGGTTCGGAGCTGGAGTTTGTGGTTGCGGGGCAGTACTAACATTCACAGCTTTGCGGGAGCTAGGAAGCCGAGCTACCCAGTACAACCGACTGAACGGACCTGGCTAGCGAGAGAGACGGGCCCCGGCCTTAGACTTAATACGTATATATGTAGCTACCTACAGCGACCTTGTTGCGTGGACACAACTTTAGGCCCAAACAACCATGTTCAGCCTGCGGGCCTGCGCTTTGAAGCCGCTAACTTTTCTAGCACGCTGAAGCTAGCGGTGCAATCGCGGTAGCAAATGGTGGTCTGAATGTGGAGAACAGCATGGTACCCAATTTTCCCCTTGCTTGTCTAACCTGACTTACAGTCAGGCGACCCCAACTTTCAAAAAATGGCTGGAAATGATCGGAAACCGACCCCTGGTAATCAAAACGACGCCGCGTCTCAGCCACGTGGTTTCTATTTATGATTCGCACATCCCTGGATAGAGGACTCTGTCAGCTATGCGGTGCAGCTTGTAACATTAAATATTGTGCAGTGTGCTGAGTGCTAAGGCGGCTCAAATCTTGACATTCAAATGCATGCCAGTTTTGCTCATGCGGGCCTCGCCGCGACCGACCGCCGCGACCGACGTGGCCCAGTAGCCTCTGCAAACAGTCAGGGACAGTCGCCGCAGTCAAAACAATGCACATGGCACGCCAAACCGATGTAACGACGCCCCTCCACCCATGCTCGGAAGTATACAACGCTGCTGCATTGCTTGACCGCTTCGTGAGTAGTACCTACTACCTGGCCACTCTGTGAGGCCACACAAGGTGTGTAGGCCATTGCTACGTCACCTTGCTCGACTTGTTGGGTCCGGTCCCTCCCGCCCGCCCTCCGCTTGCGTGTCGAGCTGGTGTCCAGCTCCGCCCTGACCCCTGACCCCTGCTGCTCAGCTGGAGGGGTGGGCAGCCCAGGGGCAGCACCAGCACCAGCTGCCTGCTGCTGCCAGGGGGGTGCAGCAGGAGGGGGGGGCAGCCCAGGGGCAGCACCAGCAGCAGCCGCCTGCTGCTGCCAGGGGGGTGCAGCATGAGGGGTGGGCAGGTCAGGGGCAGCACCAGCAGCAGCCGCCTGCTGCTGCCAGGGGGGTGCAGGCTGGGAGGGGGTGGGAAGGGTTGGCGGGGCAGTGAGGGGCTTAGGGGGGGGTGGGAGGGGCTGGGAGGAGGTGGGAGGGGGTGGGTGGGGGGTGGGGAGGCTGGGATGAGGTGGGAGGGGGTGGGTGGGGGGTGGGAGGGGCTGGGAAGGGGTGGGAAGGGGTGGGAGGGGGTGGGAGGGGGTGGCGGGGCAGTGAGGGGGCTGGGAGGGGGTGGGAGGGGCTGGCAGGCTTCTGCGGGGGCTGGTAGGTGGTGGGGCTGCAAGGGGGTGCGAGGGGGCAGGGTCCAGGCGGTCGGAGTAGGCTAGTCAACTCTGCAAGGCAGAGTCGGGTCACGCCAAAGTCAATTACGGCGGGCCTGATTGATGAACTGCCGTGCTTTCTTTTCCAGCAGCTGTGTCGTAGAGTTACGAACAGTTTAATGACTCGATATTCTGAAAAGTCACAGTGGTCAGCTTACAACATGCCGATTTGTGCAAGGGGGTACTTTTCTGTGTGACTGGCGTGAGAGAGGAACGCACCTCCCACATAACCCTGCGCGTTTGATGCAATGTCCAGTCATCACTGGCCCCACGACGGTCTTCCGACACCGCCTGCAGCAATGAAAGGCTCGCGGAGCAAGCCTGGCGGGCTGAATTTAGATTGTACTTCTGGCTCGATAGCAGGCGCAGCTCCATCACTGATGCCGCTACATACCACTATAGCAATCGGTTGTGAGCAGCTGAGGTGTGTCCGTGCTCGCTTGCGCCGGCACGGACTCTGATGCAAGGATTAACGCGCCGCTTGCCAGTAGATGCGGAGTAATTCGCAGGTGCCAATGCAACAAACGCTACCGAAATCTGTGCACTTTGTAGCGAGTATTTGCATGAAGATTACCAACCCCATGTTGGGGACTCCAGACTTACAGCCTCACGGCTCTATATAATGAAGCAAGCTGCAGACTCTGTACCGTACTCTGTACAGCCACATGCACATTGTGTGCAAGCTCTTGCTCAGCTGCCCAGGCTTCCAGCAGCAGTTTGAGAGTGCAAAGGACCAGTTCAAAAGTGGCCAGCTGACAGCTTGACAGCCAGAGCCAACCTACCAGGTGTACTAGAGCTTCGAAGCATGTTGAAAGCCATGATGAGCCAGGGGATCAGCAGCCAGGGATCAGGGGATCAGGGGATGAAGCAAGCTGCAGACTCTGTACCTGTAAGGCTGCATCACAACATATACAGCATTGCAGACCCTCACGTAAACACAGGACTTTATGATTGTGCGGGCTGGTGTGCAGCCTAGGATCTGACACGCAATTCTTTCTATGTCCGCAATGGCACAATGTGTCAAACGTGCAAATATGATACCTACGTGCGGCGAGGTTGACCGTGCCGCGCTGCCCAGCCTGGGCTTCAAGCCTGGCTGTCAGTAGGGCTGCGAGTGATGTTCGAACGATTGATCAACGAAAGATAATCCGTCTCCCGTGGTATGCCTGCGTAGGTGCTGGGAACTATACTGGGCTGGGGTAGAACCCAGATCAGTCATGGGAGAGCCTAGCGGTTTCACGAGGATGAGGGGCCGCGGCGAAAGCACAACTACTGCGGAGTTGCTAGAACGCTTAGGGCGTGCAGCCAAAGTGGGTGTCTACACTCCGCTTGCGTCCACTTTACTGCTTGCGTCCTTCGCGCTGACCTTGCTGCACTAAGCACTGACGGGGTACTGAGCGCGATCGGACCTTCCAAGAAGTAGCGATGGTCCGGCGCTACCCGCATGTCAGTGGCGCAGTGTGATCAGCAGCACGCACCCATGATGTGCAGGCGCCCCTTCAGCAGTTGAGCAAAATGCGCTTCCCCTTCAAAGCTCCTTCACTGATTGACCGGTCTGCACCCTACTTCTCTGGCATCAAGCGTTTTGGGCTCCCCAAGTTGATTGCATACTACAAAGAGTAAGCAAAGTGGTGCCTTACCTCAGCATGTGATGCACACCGGAACATGTTCGGCATGCGTTGCATTCACACATGTCTTTTGCTGAAGGTCCTGTTTCTCCTGGCGTTGGGGTTATACTGTGTGGACGTGGCATTCCTATTTGACGTTACCCATGAGCATCCTTCGCATGAATACTAGTAGTACCTGTTTGCAATTGTGCCCCAACTCTGCTTGGCCTTTGGTTGTGACGTTGACTTGCTTTGCAGCCCCTTCCACACGCTGTTGAACCTGCCGTGGTGAGTGACATGGCCTGGGAGACCGCTGCTAGGGGCCCATACTACTCAGCTTGCCATCAAGTGTAAGCGCTGAGGTCAGGTTAGTCGGGATGGCCATAGGCAGCTGCAGCTGCGGGACTTGGCGCTGCAGTCAATGCCATGACCTCATGCCCACCCTCCACCACGTGTCAAGCCTGCTGCTTGATGCGTCACACATGGGCAGGTTTGCAAGTAGCCGAGTAGGCATAATTAGAGCGCCAGCATTACAAGGAATGGAAGTCCAGGAGAGTGGTGGCCAGGGCCAACCATAGCCATCCAGCACCACCATTCGAGTCGCTGCTGCTGTCGCTGCTGCTGCTGCTGCTGCTGCTGCTGCTGCTGCTTCTCCGGCTGCAAACCTGCCACTACCCCACTGCTGCATTTTCTGCTGCTGCCACTCTGCTGCTGCTCGTGATGCTGCACAACGACAACTGCTGCCTTACTGCCGCTGTTGTTTGTGGCAGGGGTCACTTCATCGCTGTTTTCTTTGCCACCTACATGACGGAGTATGTTCTGTTTGCCTTCCTATATTGGTGCGAGAACTTACAAGGCAGCCAGGCAGATGGGAGGGCAGGAGGGCAGGAGGGCATTGGAGCTGGGCTGGAGGCTGTTAGTGTGAGGTGCACTGCTGAGGGTAGGCTGCTGCAGGGTGAGAGGCGCCTAAACCAGACGCCCACAGCTAGGTGCCTGGACAGCGCACAGATACAACCAGGCATGAACATCATACGGATACGTACTCACATGACAGCCTTTTGATGGGGGCAAACAGCCTGCATATATGTGCTTTAACAGCCCACGGATAGGTGCCGAACATCTCACAGGTACGCACAAACAGCCTACAGACATGTGCACAAAGAGTCTACAGAGTCCACAGCCTAAACAGCATACAGGTAGGTGCCAAACAGCCCACATGTAGGTGCTGAAACTGCATAGGTCGCAAGGGCTGTAGCCATCAGTTGCCTACTGTCAAACAAGAAGCTTGGTGCCCCACTCACTGATGTGTTCATCACATCAAACTACATGACATTCGCTGGTCGGCATCGCTGCAGCAAGAACTATGCAGGCTGGGGTGCACTCTTTTGCTGCACATGTGCCACGGCAGGTTTGCAGGGAGGGCAATGGAGCGTGAGGCAGGGCAGATCTGGCAGGAAGGCTGGCCATGGGTTGGGGCAGCTAAGGGGTTTCATGTTGCCCAGCATGCTAAGCACTGGCTGCTCCACACCCCCTCCCCTGCCTTCCACTGCCCTCCTTGCCTGCTACTGCCACTGCTCTGGCCTGCCCCGCCCCACACCGCCTCCCGCTGTTCACTTCTCTCCACCTGCTGCAGGGTACAGGCCAAGGACTGCCTAGTGGGCAGCAACGGCAGATTCAGCCACGTGCTGTGGATCTCCTCACGCGTGGCCTCCACACTGGGTTTTGATCAGGTCAGCGTCACCAGGGTGGGCTGGCTTGACTAGGCAAGGGCCTGGTGTGAGTGTGTGGGGCTCCAGGTGAGGCCCACCCAGCCAAGCTCCTGGCAGTGCAGCTCCAGGCTGCATGCACCGCCACCTGATAGGGCAGGACAGAGGTGGGCGGGTCCAGGTAGGCTGATAGGGCCTGCGTCAGGACGGAGGTGGGTGGGTCCAGGTGGGGCAAACCCAGCCAGGCTCAGTGCAGTGCAGCGCCAGGCAGCGTGTGCCTTTACACCAGGGGTTGCACCGCACACCACGCCGTCCAGCTGATGGTGGGTTCACATACAGTGGGAACCTCATAGTGGGGCGCACCGGCTGCTGACTCGTGGGATGGGCTGGGTAGGGCCTGTAGGGATGGGCTGGAGGTGGGGAGGGGCCAGGTGGGGCCAGGTGTGGATGTCTACTTTGTGCCTAGACTGCTTACACCTGGCACCTGTGCTTCATGACCTGTAATGAAGTGACTATTCAAACCTCACACATAGCCAGGTGGGACACATGGCAGTTTGTAAGTTGTAGGTGTGGAATGAGCAACGGATGCAGAAGGGGTTGCAGAACCTAGTAACCCTGATGTGCTGCCCTGGTGAAGTCCTCATGGTCTCCTGGCTGTTGGCTGCAGTTGCACCCCAACCCGGACTGCAGCTTCATCAACTTCTGTGTCATGATTCAGGCAAGAGGCTCTCTCCAGACCCTCCAGCCCCTGACAGCAGCTCAGTGTCACCCATGTCCTGGCCGTAAACAGGGATGGAGGGCAGGCGGGGGAGGGGGACGGGGAGGACTGCACCAGTGAGGACCCAGCCAACCTGCTGCATGCTGTGGGGAGAGCTGGTATGGCATTGCAGTGCATGAGCTACAGGCAGCCGCCCCAGGCTGGCAATGAGTCGTACAATGTCAGCAACAACAAACAGCAGCGGCAGTAATACTACGGGTGCATGGACCTGCTGGCAAGGGGCTCTGCAAGAGTACTGTTGCTAACAGTGTCTGCTAACAGTATTAGCAAGCCATCCAAAGCCTTACTCTTGAGCAACCCCATCTGCCGCCTCTCCTACAATTCCAGGGATGTGTAGCAGTGTTTCCTTATTGCGCTATCTATAGCGCTCCCTATGAGATGCAATAGTTTGTTAAGGTTGCCTTGCGCTATTAAATGGTCGTTTTGCGACCTAGCGCACATCGCGCCATGAAATGCAACCTTTGACCTGAGATGTTGAGTCAATGTCATTGACACTTTTACCAGAGCTATGTTTCCAAGTAAAGCTATGAGCTCTGAGCTTGAGGCTATGGACCTGGGCCATGTGGGTCTGAGCTGTCTGCAGCGCCACAGGCTTATTGTGATGTGTGTTGGCGACAGGGCATTGCGGCTTCGCTGGTGAACTTCATCATGCTGGGGGTGGTGTTTGCTCGCTTTTCGGCGCCCTTCAAGCGAGCGGGAAGTGTAAGGTGTGACTCGAAGAGTAGTGGCAGAAGCAGCAGCAGCTGCAGCCCAGGCCAGCTTGCCTGCCTGCCGCCACACTACTCTGGAGGTTGAGGCTGGATGAGGTAGCGCGAGGCTGGCAAGGTAGCCAAATGAGGGTCAGGGTCAGGGTCAGGGTCAGGGTCAGGGTCAGGGTTAGGGTCAGGGTGGTGGGGTGTGGACATCGCCATGGGCTGGGTGCATTCCATGGTTTGCGATGCGCCGCCTGCATGCCTGCAGGTTCAGCAAGGTGGCTGTGGTGAACAGGCACAGCAGTGGTTTCTGGAGCATCAGCATTCGAGTAGCAAACCTGCGCAAGCACCAGATACTGCAACCCTCCATCCGCATGGTGAGTCATGGGCCCAGGACCAGGCATGTCTTGTCAGCAGCTGCGGATATGCGTCCAGGCCATGGGCAGAGAAGCACCAGGGTGTCGTGCTGTCTGGGTGCCTGACCCAGGTGGTGGCATCCAGTCCACTTGCTTAGTGGCAGTGGGGTCTTGGCAGGGGCGGTGGCGTGCTGTCCCACCTGTTTGCCTGGCCAGGTGGTGACCGCTGTGGATTCCATCACACCCTCCTTCTATCACCACGAGCAGCTACAGGTGGATGGGGCCTACAAACAGGTGAGCTAGTGTGCTTATCCCCTCCTCCTCCTCCTCCTCCTCCTCCTCCTTCCTTGCCCAATGCTGTGCTTAGCCTGCTGATGTTGGCCTGCCCCACCTGGTCCTGTTGATCCTGCCCTGATGATCCTACACTGCTGGTCCATACGGCACTCATGTGCCTTACCGTACTTATTTCCTTGCCCTAGCTCTACATTGGTAGACTGTCCCCGTAGCCTTGACTGCCTTAATCAAGTGGTTGTCAGCTTATGGTAGAGGTCCTAGACGAGGCTTGTTTTTAATCCAGTGGACTGGGCCCCAGGCCTAGTCTGGTGCTTGCAACCTTGAACAACTGGGAGCTGCTGTGCATGCATGTCTCCCATGCATATCGTAATCATCTTCCTTACTTGGCATTTGCCAATCGGCGTTGCTGTGACACACACATCCCATACTCGTGATGTGGGTGGGTGTGGGTGTGGGTGCCTGCATTTGGCTCGCTACTCCCACTCTTCTCCTAGCTTGGGATGAGTGACCGCCTCTCACTCCAGGTCTGTGGTTGTGCAGGCTGCAGCTCCAGCCAGCCTGCTCTGACCCCTGCTGTGCAGCTCACCAACCTGGAGCTAGGGTTTCCGGCCCATGTCACACATGTCATCACACCAGAGAGCTTCCTCTACAACCTCAGCCTGCTGGAGATGGACACACGCATGATGGAGGTGGGTGTGTTGGTTTGGTTTGGCAGTTGGTCTTGCATATGCGTGGGTCCAGTGGAGCAGGTCAAAGGCGCATTGCATGCAGCACACTACAAACAACAGCTACAGCGCCACAAGCTCTTGGCTCATAGCCTTCACATGCTCTAAACCCACCTTCACCCAGGCCCCATCCATGCTGCTTGGCTAAGTGGCTGTGGGCTGTGGGTCGCCGCCCAACCCAACACCTGCTGCTTGCTGCATTGTCCAGCTGCTGCGTTGGCGACCAGCCTGCTGTCCACTGCCCTAGCCATGGCCGGATCTCTCCTAGCATTTTCGTATTGTCATAGTGTATGGCTGCAAAGCACTGCTCAGCTGGCCGACCTGGCTGTTCCAGTTCAAACCCAGTCAACCAGGAAAAGCAGAATAAGTCAGGAGCTTCAGTGATGGCACCAAGCTGGGAGGGCATGGCATGGCAGGGCTTCACACCCACAGCCTCGAGGTGGCTGAGCTGTGCAGGTGCTGATCTTTGTGGACGGCATCGATGCCATGACCAGCAAGTACATGAGCGCTCGTATGAGCTACTCCATGAGTGACATGCTGGTGAATGAGCAGTTCAACCCCATGCACCTGGAGATGAGGGGCAAGCACCTGGGGCTGGATTTCAACACCTTTGATATGGTGAGGACGCTGCTGCAGGGCTTGGATGCCTGCACACTGCTGCCTGGCTCACCTGCCTGGCCCAGCTGCCAGCCCCACCTCCCGGCCCCACCTGCCTGCCCCACCCACCTGTCTCACACAAGGGACGCCCTATAGGAGTAAGGGCCAACCACCCCCCCTGTGACAGTGCTGGTGCCCTGATTGCCGCCATCGCCCTGTATGCCGTGTCCCCAGGCTTGGTCCCCCCTCCTGTGCCTTTCCTAGCCTTGCCTTGTGCGTTCTGACACTGGCTGCTCTGCTCTGGCAGCCTATACCTGGACTGGGTGCTTCCCTTGATTGCCCACCCCTAGCTGCCCACCCCTGGGCTTGAGGCGTGTGACTGCCTGTGTGGCAAGGCTGTGTGAGGATTGCACCCTCTGCCTCTCTGCCTCCCCGACCCATGCAGACCTCACCTGCTCTGGATCAGAACCTGCTGCTGGAGGAGCTGGGCAGGGCGGGTCAATCAGGTGGGACCTCACTCCCTACCCCAACCCTACCCTGACCCTAACCCTAACCCTAACCCTGACCCTGACCCTATCCCAATCCCTTTCCCTAACCTTGCCCTGATTCTAGGGCAACCCACAGGGGGCTCCTCAGCTACTAGCCTAGTAGCCAGTAGCTACTAGTAGCTACTAGTAGCTACTGGCTACTGCCCACAAGAGGCAGGCCCACAGTGAGCCAGCATGCACGGCGACGTATTGAGCCCTAGTCTGTGATGTGAGCGCAGGGGAGGAGCCGGCCCTGTGGCAGCTGCGCCACTACACCTTCCGCCGCCTGGCCGAGCGCTTCGCCCACCTGGGTGTCACGCACGCCTCTGCGGTCGCAGCGGCGGCAGCAGGGGGGGCGGCCCCAGCCAGCACCTCCCTGGGGGGGGCGGCAGGTCAGGGGGGTGGCGGGTAGGGGGGGCTCCCCAGGCAGGCTGGATGTGTAATGTTCTTATCCCCTGACCCTGGTGCTGCTGCTGCTGCTGCTGTCCGTGCTCCCACTCCCAACCTGGCTCAAGCCATTTGTCCACCCCTGCTGCTGCCCCTGCCCCTGCCCCTGCCGCTATAGTTGTGACTTGTGCTCTTGTGCCAGTTGTGGTCATGTGTGTGCTCTTGACATCGTTGCACGTGACCAAGCAGAAGGCAGCATCTCCTGCACAAGGCCTGTGTGCACCCTCATCAACAACCATTCTGCATCCGTATTCCACCAGCTGCCACAAGCCTGGGCCGACAGTATGACATGACATAGTCATGCAACGGCGGTGCTGCTGCTGCTGCTGCTGCTGCTGCTGCTGCTGCTGACGATGATGATGGCCTGCCTTCAGCAACACCGCCTGCTTGGTCCAGCCACATGTCATACCGCTCCACCTGGAGCTGATGCTGCCTCCCCCCTCTTGCATGCAGGCCCCATCCTGACCCCCATCCCTGAGGAGATGTCTGGTCTGCTGGCAGGGCCCTACCCTGCCCCTGCACCTAGCACCATGCCGGACATCAGCAGCTCCCAAGGTGGCCTGATGGGTTTGGGGGGGGTGCCACCAGCAGCAGCAGCAACAGCAGCAGCAGGAGGCCAGCAGGGGGCGGGGCACCACGCCGTCCCCATGCCCCAGGGCACCCCATCCATCTTTGCTGTCACCAGTGGCACCCCCTACGCTGTTCAGAGAGCTGCTAGGCTGGTGACACCTGGGGGGGATCCAGCAGCAGCAGCAGCAGCAGCAGCAGCTGCTGGGGGGGCAGGCAGCAGCTGGGCGCAAGGAGGTGGTCAGGCTGGCGGCAGCCCAACTATAGCTCAGCACCCAGCTTCTGAGATTGCAGCAGGAGGGACCTGGCCTGGTAGAGAAACCGTTGTAAAGTCGGAAAGCGAGGGTGGGGCAGGGCTCGATGGCTTGGGCGGGACAGTGGCCGGGTGGTTTGGCTTCGGTGGTGGTGGCGGGTCCAGCGCGGCGTCAGGCAGTTTTGTACCGGTCTCTAGCCTCGCACGTGGCAACAGTGCGGCCGGCGGTCCCGCCGGCATCGGAGTCTCACAGGGCGGGTCGCAGTGGGGTCAGGCGCCCGCCCAGGCTAGCACTTCACCCAGCGGCGCGACGAGCCACCATCAGGCCATCAGGTCGTCGGGTGGTGCGCGCAATTGCACGCCAGAGTATGCATCACCATTGCTGGCGGGCGTGCATTTCAGCGACAGCAGCCGGCGCGACGACTGGGAGCCGCTGGGCGTCAACGGCGCAGCACCCAGCTCGGCGTTCACGCTGGACGAGCAGGATTTGGAAGCGGGGCACAGGCAGGGCGCGGCACCCGCATCACCGCCGCTCCCGACGCATTATCATGCTCCTGCGCACCTCGCTGCCTCAGGGCAGAATGCCACTCTGCCCGTGTCGGTGAGAGCGGCTGACATTTGAAGCATAATATTGGTAGACATATCATCTGTTGGGCTGGTTGCATTTGAAAAATCGGAGTGGATGAGGTCAGGCGTTCCCAACTACCTGAAAACCACCCCCCTGTGATAGGAAGCCCGTATCTCCGCAGCCACTCAGTCAAAAATATATGTAAACAATGCTTTAAACAGAGGAGACTCAAAGCTACGAGATGGCCGACGCAGCAAAAACTATCTCGCTCTCAGCGGTGCTCAGTGCCTGCCCAAAGATCGACATTAATATTCATGCGATTTTGCCTCATGCGAGGCGCGCCACACTAGCACGCTTCGCCACACCGTTGTTGCTGGCACCTGCGACGCGCAGCAGCAGTCGGAACATGATTTGCTTTTGGCATGTGGACGCGACGACGGCAGTCGTGACGACCGGATACCACTACTAGCATTTGGAGCTGCTGCTGGCGCAAGTGCATTACCGGCTGCTGTACTACGCTTAACAAGGTGCTAGGTGCAGTACGTGGTGTTGTCTCACCTTGCTTTGCTGCCCTCGACTTGTTAGCTGCAGGTGCCTCACGCTTACGTGATGTGCTTGCCGCTTACGTGACGTGCTTGCCCCAGCCCCAGCCTCAGCCACAGCCCCAGCTGCTGCCCCATCTGCTGCTGCTGCTGCCTCATCTGCTGCTGCGGCTGCCCCATCTGCTGCCCCAGCTGCTGCTGCTGCTGCCCCATCTGCTGCTGCTGCTACCCCACATGCTGCCCCATCTGCTGCCCCATCTGCTGCCCCAGCCCCAGCTGCAGCCCCAGCTGCAGCCCCAGCCCCAGCCCCAGCCCCAGCCCCAGCCCCAGCCCCAGCCCCAGCCCCAGCCCCAGCCCCAGCCCCAGCCCCAGCCCCAGCCCCAGCCCCAGCCCCAGCCCCAGCCCCAGCCCCAGCCCCAGCCCCAGCCCCAGCCCCAGCCCCAGCCCCAGCCCCCATAGTGCCATGGACGCGTTAATGAGTATGCTACAAATGGTATGTGTGCTTAGTCTCTTCCCCATGGTTAGGGATTGAGAGGGGGTGGGTGAGTTGCTGAGCGGTTGAAGGAGAGGTAGGGGAGAGGGGGTGGGGGAGGTAGGGGAGGTAGGGGAGATAGGGGAGAGGTAGGAGGCGAGGAGAAGGAGAGGTAGGAGGGAGGTGGCTGATGCCAGGCTGGGCTGCTGGGAGGAGGGGCTACTGGGAGCTGGGCGGGGTAGACGAGGTTGGGAGGTGGTGGGTTAGGATGTGTTGGTGGTGGCCACGTGGCGGAGTGGTAAGCCAAGCTCAGTCGGCTCCTCATGCACCTGTAGCCATCAGCATGTGTACCTTGTAAGCGGTATAACTTGTCACATACAAACCCAATAATGGAGTTGCATAGTGCCATGGACGCGTTAATGAGTATGCTACAAATGGTATGTGTGAGGTCAGGCTGTTTGTTCAATGGTGCAAAACATAAAGCGGATCATAGCTGGAGGGGGTGACTAGTCCCTACTGTGCCGCCCACCATTACAGCGATACAGCGCTGCCACACACAAACCGGGGTTCCTTCACATCCTCGCCAAGCGGCCTGCACCATCAGGAACCTCGCGCAGCCATGTTTGCCGGACTTCAGTGGTGTGCGCCACCGACATGTCGTGCATCGCTAACGGATAGCCAAAGACGTAGCTTACAAGTGTAGCTAACCACGGTCTGCGACTGGGACACATCCGGGGTCACATGTGGCTGCCCGCATCGAAAGACTCCGATGGCAATTCCAGTCGACCATTAAACGCGCATTATCGCATTGCAGCAGACGCAGCAAACGTTACATCAAAAGATTGAGTAGGTGGGCTGCAGTTGCATGAAGATTGCCAACCCCATGTTGGGAACGCCTGAGATGAGGGAATGTTTGCATGTGGAATAGTGAGTTGACAATCAGGGTACACACTGCTTCAACCGTCCGTCATACAGCTGCGCGGCTGCTCTTCCCACGTAGTAGGGATGATGCCTTCCTCCGACGCACTGCGTGGCCGGGGCACGAGCAAAGGTGCATATGACCTCGAGACCTTATACGCCATCGTCGTCAGGCTTGCGCAAGGGAGGACAGTAGCCTTGGGGCACGCCCTTGCTCCCCTCCTACCAGTGGGCTGGCTCACTAGTGGTCCGACTCAAATGGAGGCCCTAGGTACCAGGCAAGGGAGGCACGGTGGCCTGACCCACGCTCATTGTCGCCCGACCCTGTCTGCAAGCCGCACGGTTTGGGTAGTGCTGAAGGAAGTGTTGCTGGTGGTGATGATGGCTTGTACCATTTACATCGTATACCATCATACCGTACTCTCCCTTTTGATTCCCGAGGCCTCGGAAACTATAATTAAAATATTATTCCCGAGCCATATTTTTCATTGTTTCAAATTCCCCGATGGCCAAAGTACGTCTAAAGTTAGTTTTGAGAACGTCTTCGTGCATAGAAATAATCAAGCCTCCCACCCCATTAATCTCGCATCAAAATGATATGATTGACATTGTCAACTGTCATGGTCTCTCTTCTAGTGGCCTTATCACCTGACCACGTCACATGGGGCACTGAACCTCGCTAATACAGTCATGGTCCTCCTGCCGCTGCTGGCAGTGGCGGCATATCTTATCATCTGCCTTGGAGCATTCAGACTTGCGTACTCCTGCCGCCACCCATTCTGTTGCCTTGGCCAAAGCACCCCGCCTTGGCCGGCTGACCGTGCATGACCAGCCGCCTCCCCCCTTGACATGGTTGCCAGCCTGGTTGCCACCCTTGCCTGTCCTGTGACCCCAACCTTTGCCCCAGCCTGGCCCACCTCCCTCGACCTTGCCCGGGGCATAGCAGCCACCCTGGTCGCCACCCCGGCCTGGCCCGCCGCACTAGCCTTTGCCCCAGCCTGGCACGCCTCCCCCTGGCCCAGCCCAGAGTGGGCTGAATTTTACCAGGTTGCCACCAGTTTTCATATGCCTTGCCGGTGCGTGCGAGCAAGAGGTGTGCTAGGCGATGCGGCAAGAATGAGGCGTGGAGAAGGCCCAAAATTAGTGGTCCTAGGTAGTCGCTTCTCAATAATTGCCGCTTGACGATCAAGAGACATTTGGAAGCATTGTTCATCGTGCATAAGGAGCTCGCGGTGCAGATTATCAGCTGCGTCGGCGGCACTGATGCCCCGGACCACAAACTGGTCCATTGCTGGCACTTTCGTCAAGGTCAACTAATTGTTTGACTACTTCCCGAAAGACCAGAGAAATACATTGTTTAATCATTCCCGGTTTCCCGAAGGACAAAAAACGATTCGGGATAGGGAATCAAAAGGGAGAGTACGGTATACCATTTACCATTTACATACCATCATATACCATCATGTACCATACCATTTACATACCATCATATACCATTTACATACCATTTACACCATTTTTTGTGTGATGTGTGGCTTACACCGCTTAAGCCGTCAGCCGTTAGGCTGCTAGGCCGCCCTCCCCCTCTAGGGGTTCGGGACTTTCTGTAACGCGCTTCAAAGCAAGGTGTACAAACAAAGGCGCACATGGGCTAAACATGAAGTCACGCAAGCTCTCATTATTGTTCTGTAAGGTCATGGCAAACTCCGGCTGCTCCCTGATGGAACTCGTGGCAGTGCACTCAAGTATGAAATGCATGGCGTCATTTACTACTAGGGATCGTCCCGACCCATCGATCAATGAAAGTAACCCCCTCAAAACGAGCCTTCTCCACCCCCAGACCGCTGTTGCCTAACCTGAACCTAGTCAAGCTCGTGCCAACTTCTTTAGAGAGCTGTCTGTTAAGCAGGTGTGGTGCCATGTGATTGATGCCAATGCCGTCCCCATGCTTGAACCATGCAGCATACGAGCATCAAATCCAGCCCAACGCCTTCCCCACCTCCCACACCATTTACACCGTCAGCCCTCTTGTCCCTCACTAGGGCCTCCATTTGAGCCGGATCAGAAGTACCTACTAGCAGCCACTAGCAGCCACTAGCAGCCACTAGCTAGATCCGACTCAAACAGTGTTATTGGGCTGTGTGGAGTAAACCCAGTGCACATGGCACATGAGCCGCCTACCACCTACACTATTGCCTGACCCGAGGGCTATTGTGTAGAGTTGGCATGACAAAACATGCACTAATTGTAAGCTGATGACAGCTCAACAAAGGGGGCACACATTACTGTGCCTCAGCAGGCTGCTGCTGCTGCTGCTCCTTGGCCTTGGGTGGCTGGTTTCGCAACCGCTTGTAGCCCAGGCCAGGGTACTCCTTGCCCTTGGCTGGCAGAGCTCCCTGGTCTGGCCAGTGGCACAGCTCCAGCGGCCGCCACCTGCTCTCCCCAATGCGCTGCATGTTCAATGCTGCATTGCAGTCCCTGTCCAGCCACCTGCCTGGCTGTGGTGCTGGCTTGGCTTTGGCAGCCTTGCCCTTGCCCTTGCCCTTGGTGGGCTCAGCTGCTGGCTTGCTGCGCTCGGCTGGAGGGGGAGTGCTGGGCCCTGGCTCTGAGGCTGCTGGCTGTGTGGCTGCCTGGCTGCTGCGTGGGGCCTGTGGGGGCTTGCGGGGGGCCACTTCAGGGCACCACATCAGGCCCCGCACTGGCTGGCCACGCTCCTGGCTCCATGCTGGGCGCACCAGGCGGGGTTCCACCTGCCCTGCTGGGGGCTTCCAGCCTGCAGGCCTTGTGGCACTGAGTTTGTCCAGCTCCACCTCACAGGGCTGCTTGCCATTCACTGCTGAGCTGATCCGGCTGGTGCGGTGCTCATCCACGAGCACCACCCTGCCCCGCAGCTGGTCTGTGCCCCTGGGCCTGCACACCACCTTGCGGCAGGCACGTAACACCGCATCAGCACCCCACCCACCCCCAGTGCCAATGGTAGCAGCGCCAAAGAAAAACACCAGCTGCTTGGCACACCCATGTCGCTTCATGGACACCTCCGCCATGTCCTCCTCCAACTGCAGCCATGCACACAAGGCACACACATGGTGGCTGACATGGTGACACCAGGTTAGGCATGGCACAGTCAACTACTCCTTCATATCATGCCCAACCCACCACCTCCCAGTGCCTTACCCTCCCTCACACACACCTACCCACCCACCCACCCTCACCTTGTTGAAGAACTGCTCCAGCGCCCTGTCGTAGGCTCCGTACAGCCTCAGCCGCTGCCGTGCCCACTTGGGGTCCAGGTACACCTCCCACACCGCATCCCAGGTGGCCAGGGTGACGGTGATGTGCTTCAGGTTTGCCTCCAGGGAGGTGCCAGCTGAGCTTGCTGCTGCCAGGTGCTGAAGGTGGGGCTTGATCGGTGCTAGCCACCACTCAGTGTCACGGCGGGCATTGTTCAGGCCGCTGGCCCTTGGTCAGCCTCCACCGGCGCAGCTGGTCTGCCATCAGCTGGCCTGACTGCGGATCCCACACCCCAGAGGCTGCGCTGACTGCCTGGGTGACGCCGGGGTCGATGCCCACCCCAATCTGCGTGTCTGGGTCAAACACAAACTCACGCATTTCAGCTATGCCCCTGCCTATGTGGGGGAGCCCCACTGCATGAGCCGCTGCTGCTGCTGCACTTGGGCGGCTGCTGGTGCTGCTGCTGCTGGCAGCTGGAGGTGGGGCTGGAGGAGGGGGAAGGGGGCGCGTGTAGTGCACGCACACGCTGACACCATCTGTGTCCACCAACCTCTCGAATGCAAACTCCTTGTTACGAAGCTTTTTGGTGTCGAATCACCTGGCCCAGTGCTGGCTCAGTGCTGGCTCTGAAGTGAATGCTGCCCGGCTTTCCTTGGTTAGGCCCAGCTGCTTGCACACCCCATGCAGTACCCTGCTGTCCACCTTGATGAAGTGCACCCCCACCCTGGCCATGGGGGTGAGGGTGAAGGGGGGTGGGCAAGTCAGGGTCCGGGGACCAACCCCACGCCTCTTGCCGCGCTTTGGCTGCCCTGGTGCGGGTGGGGTGGGGGGCTGCTGCCACCGCTCTAGCCACCGGCACACATGCACTGCATGGCGCATGCGGCAGGGCAGGGGCAGGGTGTCCTGCAGGGAGCCTTGCTTCTTCATGCCCAGTAGGCGGCGGTGCGTGTTGGCCTCCTCTACCAGGTCCGCCACATGCCCCTTGCCCAGGGTGGCGGCCTTCAGCTCCGAGCTCTTGGCGTTGATGCCATACCCGCACGCCATCCTGATGAACAGCTGCGCCTCCTCACCGCTCCAGCCTAGGTGAGCCCTGGCTGCCTTGGCGTACAGCTTGACAATGCGCTCTGCAGGTCAGGTCAGGTCAGGTCAGGTCAGGTGTAAGGTCAGGTCAGGTCAGGTCCAGGTCCAGGTCCAGGTCCAGGTCCAGGTCCAAGTCCAGAGTCTAGTCACCACCATCACTTGCCTGGGTTGGAGTAATGCTGCTGCATGGCCACCGCCAGCTGCATGGAGTGTGCGTCGATGGTGTTGGCGTCACCCGCCAAGTTGATGCTGCCCAGCTCATGCAGCTTGGCCAGCAGCGCCTGGTTGCTGGGGTCCTCAAAGGCTGGCATGAGCATGGGGTGGCGGTTGCGTACAAGGCGCCGCTGCAGCTAGTTGTAGCATGTCTTGAAGTTTGGGTTGGCGAAGAACATGCAGAAGTCTTTCAGCTGCCTGAGCATCAGGGGGTCCTCGCAGTCAAGGGGCAAGGGAGGGCCAGTGGGTGCTGCAGGTGCAAGGGCTGCCAGGTGGGCGCTGCATCGCCTTGGGGGGGGCTGCGTGACTGGCTCAGGTTTTGACTCTGACTCCGAGTCAGACTGTGGCTCTGGCTCAGAGTCACAATTGGACTCGGAGTCAGAGTCAGTGTCACACTCCATGCTGGCAGGCTGCGCAGGGGCAGGCTGGGCAGGGGCACGTGGGGGTAGGGGGGGTAGGGGGGAAGCATCAGGGGGTTGGGGGGGCTGCACGGCTGGAGGCTGCACCGCTGGGGAAGCCCGGGGTAGGGTAGCCCACGTTAGGAAGATTCTGAGCACCAGCAACGACGCGATCACGCGGAGCTGGGAGTGGATGTCAGCCCGCAGCCGGAGGTGCTCCCGCAGCTTGCGCCTCGTCTTCTTGCACCCGCGCAGCACTGCGCCCTCGGGGACCTTGATGACCTGCATGACCAAGCACAGTTGCCATTTTGACAAGCCAAGACAAAAGGCGGGGTCAACACAAACAGTGCGGGGACACATAAGGCGGGGGCGCCACCTGACGTTTGCGCGTGGTCCAGCCATCCCGACGCTCCTGTCGTTGCTTGCCTTGAGGGGAACGAGACACTGCGAACAGGAGCGACGGGTTATCTCACAGCGCGTAGTGCACGTAGCTCACAGTCGGCTAGGGACACGAACCTTTCTGTTTCTTGTCGCTACCCTTCCGCTTCTTCTTAGCCATCACGCGATGCGCAGTGCGACGGGCGGTGGCCTTTTCAAGCACTTTGGGTTTCACGGAAGATTCATGTAGGGATGTCAGATTTACATCGTCAGCCGTTAGGCTGCTTAACCGCCCTCCCCCTCACGGGGGTTGGGCATATAATGGTCGTGGCCAAGCAGCCATACCAGGCTGGCAGCAGGTAACGGTATACGACCCTGATGGGAGGGTAGCAAGGGCATGCCCCGAGGTCACTCTCCTCCCGCCCGACGGCCAGGGCGCAGTCTCTTTCTTTCTTTTGGTGTACAACCATCATCACGTAAGGCTGGCGTAGGCACACCGCGAGCACCGCGCCTGCTCGACGTGGCAATGCCCCGCCCACGTGGGTTCACCGTCCTCCACTTCACACCCGTCCTTGGGCAAGTCGTCGCTGCGCTGAGTTGTGGGTGGGGTGGGTGGGGTGGGTGGGGTGGGTGGGGCAGGACAGGGTCCAGAGGTCGTGTTTGGGAGGGGCTGACCAGGGTGGTCTGCTTCCACAGGGGATGGATGTTGGGGGTGTTGAGGGGAATGTTTTTAGGGATTCTGAGGGGTTGACTTCAATCGACAAGCTAGGCAAGCTGTCAGCAGTACCGAGGTGCCGAGGTGCCCGGAGGAGGCCTGAGAGGCTTGGTTTGCTGCAAGGAGCAGAAGGGGGGAGTTTAGAAAGACAACTGCAAACTTGCAGTGCAAGGCGCCTTTGTTGCGCTTATTTTTGCAACTGCTAACCGAAACAACCCTCAGTGTCGTCGCAATTGTGCGAGGCGAAGTACAGGGCAGCACCCAGAAGAACAGCGGCATCCATTGTAAGCTCAGAGTAAACTTCCTGGTGCTCGATATGATTCGGATCCGTCTCCGCACTCAGCCCACTTGCAGCATCCTACATCGGGTCTAAAGAAGTGCCTGTGTCTTTACTGACCGAATTAAGCGTTCATGCGTGACAACAATTGAATTGAGCGGCACTTCTTATGCAGACGAAAGGTGCGGCCGGCTTCAAAGCCTGCTCGCCTGTCTAGCTTGGATAGCTCGGCTCAGTATACCGAACGATGAACCCGTCGCCCACCAGCAGCTTCCCGTGGAGTCGTTCTGCCTGAGGAGGACACTCCTGCCCTGCCCTCGCACA
Source organism: Haematococcus lacustris (assembly GCA_030144725.1). Classification (NCBI taxonomy): domain Eukaryota; kingdom Viridiplantae; phylum Chlorophyta; class Chlorophyceae; order Chlamydomonadales; family Haematococcaceae; genus Haematococcus; species Haematococcus lacustris. Next base: position 6,183,775 of record JASKMD010000028.1, on the reverse strand, counting down.
CTGCATTGAGCCGGCCGGTCTAGCCGGTCGGTCAATAGATATGGGGCAGCGAATATAAGAAGGTGTCTTTTGCTTGATTTGGCCGTGCCCACTGCGAGTCGCCGTTCACGTTTACCGCTGTGGTGACCCTCCGGATATTTTGGGTGCGCTTGCAGGCATTGAGCACTCCTCACGGCGGACGCGCCGCAGCAGTAACGTGGTTCTGTAGTAGCGCCGCTACGCGCACTACGAGCGACACGTCCTTGCCCTGACCCATGATGACGTCGCTCCCAGTTCCCAAGCGCACCAGTTTGCCAGCCTCTGCCCTCGCCCTACTCTCCAGCGCCTTCTTGTCAGCAGGCAACAGTGCTGCTGCGCTCTGCAGCCCCATCTTGGCGCACCATGTCCTGCAGCACCACCAGCGGGTCAGCAGAGGGGAGGCTGGCAGCAGCACCCTCCCCACAACAGCCCCAGCCAGCAAGCCCCCTTCCCCCAACCCCTCCCACCCTGAGACACAGGTTGAGGACAGCTGCCCTGCTGACCCCCCCTCAGAGGCAGGCCCCACCCCCCAGGCCCACCCAGGCCCCACTCCCCCTTGCCCACCTTCACCATCTGACCTGGACAAGCACCTCTCACCCGAGCCTGTAGCCCCACCTCCCCTTGAATCTGAATGTCACACATCAGGAGTGACTGTTGATGGTGCTGACCAGGGCCAGGTCAAGCAGCATCAGGGGCCGTCAGCAGCAGCAACAGCAGCAGACCTTGCCTCCAACCCCTTGACCTCAGCTCAACCTCCTGCTCTCCCTGACATTAGTCAGGCAGCCCTCCCTTGCCCTCCTCCAGCTGCTGCTGGCCATCAGGGGATGCCCAGCAGCTCAGAAGGCAGCAGCACCCAGGTGGCAGCCCCCCACCCACCTGCCCCGCTCACCAGCTGCGTGGTAGCAGGGCTAGCGCTTGCCCTGCCTGCTCATGGGGCAGGTGCAGCCGCAGCAGGCCCTGCCACAACCCAGGCCCCCAACACTGCCCCTGGTATCTGTGAGAAGGGGGGGGGCAGAGAGGCGGCTCCAGCAGCAGCAGCAGCAGCCCCTGCAGCCACTGCCTCAGCTGCCCTCTCAGCACCAGCCCCAGGTGCAGGAGCAGCAGGAGCAGCAGGAGCAGCAGCGGCAGGAGGAGGTGTGGGGGCAGCAGCCTCCCTAGCCTCTGCCTCTGCCCCACCACCTGCTGCTGCCCCTCCACCACGAGGTCCAGCGCCAGGGCCAGGTGTACCAGGGGAGGCAGGCAGTGCCGTGGAGCCTGCAGTGCTGGCCGCCGCTGTGGCGTACAGCAAGCTGGGCCTGGTGGAGCAGCTGGTGACTAGCCTGCGTCAACACCCTGGTCTGCTGCACTGCAGGTCAGGGGGGTCAGGGGGGTCCCGGGGAAAAGTGATCCGGGTGGCAGTAGTGTGGGCTGGGGCAGTCATGGCAGACTCCTCCTGAAGGCTGAGGGAACTAGCAGTGTGAGGCAGCGTGAGGCAGTGTGAGGCAGTGTGAGGCAGTGTGACGCAGTGTGAGGCAGTGTGAGGCAGTGTGAGGCAGTGTGAGGCAGTGTGAGGTAGAGAAAGGCAGCGTGAGGTAGGGAAAGGCTGAAGCTGCGTATGGCGAGTAGTGCCTATGCCTATCTTATGCCGGTGCCTGCAAACTGGCCCATGGCCTAGCCAGCAGACTGCAGTGGCCAACTGCATGGACATGTCCTCGGCATTGAGGGTTCAGCAGCCAGTTCAATTACCCATTGCCATGCTGCCCGCTGCCGCTGCTGCCTGTGCCTGACCCACTGCCCTACCACCACCCACTGTCAACATCGAATGTGCTGCTGCTGCCCTCTGCTGTGTCTGCCCCTGCTGCTGCCTGTGACACCTTGAAAGCCTATGAGCCCCATGGGAGGGAGGAGGTGGCAGAGTGCCCCTAGGCCTGCTGAGTTGGCATGAGGGCAGCAGCACAGCCACACCTACCATGTGCTGCTGCTGCTGCTGCTGCCATCACTGCCGTTGCCGCCACCTCATGTTCTTCCCGTGCGGTGTAGGGATGGTGAAGGGCGCAGCTGCCTGCACTACGCTGCTGGCTATGGCAGCGAGGAGGTGGTGGACATGCTGCTGGCCAAGGCTGCTGACGCAAGGTGAGGCAATCAGGGAGCGGGGCAGCAGGCGGGAGCAGCAGCAGAGAAGAACAGTAGGAGGGGCCGATCAGTGGGAGCCGCAGCACCTGGGCCGCATCATCGGGGCGTGCACATCCAAGACCTTCATGACCTCCATGACCTTCATGCGGCAGCGCGTAGGGTTGCGGAAGGGAGGGCAGGGCCACGGCTAGGCTAGGGCTCTAGGTAGGATATGGACCGAGACTGAAGGGGTGTATGGGGGTGTAGAAGGGGGGTTGTAGAAGCCCCATGGTGGGCACCATGAGATGAGCCCATGAGCCCCATGAGGGGACCCATGTGCCCATGACCCATGGGAACCCTGCAGTCATGTTCATGTCCCTTGGCTACCTTGCAGCTGACCCTGCTGATCTTAATGACCCTGACGGCGGACCCTGCTGCTGCAGGTGTGGGGATGTGAACGGCGACCTGCCGCTGCACTTTGCGGCCATTCATGGCCACGCCATGTGTGCCTACAACCTGGCCAAGGTCAGGACCCAGTGGAGCTCGTACGGGGCTGCAGGGGCAGGCCAGCAAAGCTCTGTCAATCAGATGTCTCATTGTGACCCCACCCCACCCCACCCCACCCCACCCCACCCCACCCCACCCCACCCCACCCCACCCCACCCCACCCCACCCCCACCCCACCCCACCCCACCCCACCCCACCCCACCCCACCCCACCCCACCCCACCCCACCCCACCCCACCCCACCCCACCCCACCCCACCCCACCCCACCCCACCCCACCCCACCCCACCCCACCCCACCCCACCCCACCCCACCCCACCCCACCCCACCCCACCCCACCCCTCATGGATTGCACTGCAGGCTAGCACAGGCAGCTGCCTCGAGAGGAACCAGCGGGGGCAGAGCGCCATAGACGTGGCTGTAGCCTGTGCCCGAGGGGAGGTGCTGAACGCCATGCTGCTGGCCTGCGCTGGGGACAACAGCTCAGTGAGTGGGGGGGCAACAATGGCAGGATGGGGGAGCTGGTGAGGAAGCTGGTTGGGATTGGTGGGAAGGTGTGTAGCCTAACAGCAACCAATGTAGATAATGGTGCATACATGTCAGTATTACATATACTTGCTTATTCATATGCTTGTGGTGAAAGTGGTGGACTATTGTTGATACTGTTGCTGCTACTGCTGCTGCCACCACTACCACCCCCGCCGCTGCTACTGCTGCTGCTGCTGCTGCTGCTGCCGCTGCTGCTGCTGCTGCCTGTCTTGCCCCAGGTGGCAGTGGGGGCCATGCAGAGGCTGTTGCGGAACGGGGCAGTGCCTGATACCTGGGCGCCTAATGGCAGCTCCGCACTCATGCTAGCAGCCAGCGTGGACAGCACCACCGCCCTGCAGGTGTGATAAGGGTTAGTTAGGGTGTCAGTTAGGGTGTCAGTTGAAAATGCAGTTAGGGTGACCATGCTTAGATGATGACCATGCTTAGATGATGACTTGCTGATGGTGATAGACGTCGTACCTCTTGCTGCTGCTGCTGCTGCCCCCTCCCAATATCACATGCTGCTGCTGCTGCTGCTGCTGCTGCTGCTGCTGCTGCTGCTGCTGCTGCTGCTGCTGCTGGCCCCTTTGATATCAGCCGCTTCTGCTGCTGTGCTCAGGTGCTCCTGGACGCAGGCGCCACCTTGGAGCTGCAGGACGCCCTAGGCCGCACCGCCCTCATGTTTGCTGCTGGCAACAGTGCAGTGGGGGCGCTGCGGACACTGTTGGGGGCCGGGGCGTGCATTGCTCAGAGGGACCGGCGGGGCAGGTGCGCCCCTGCCTGCTTTGCTTATCACTGTCAATTGTTTGTTTACTCTAATGCTACTTGTTACTCATTAATCAATTAGTTAATCATTATTTCATATATTTATTTAGTTACCCGTTATCCCGATGTCTGAGGTGTATGCAAAATACAGGACCAATTAATTTCCCATAACTCGGGGGGGGACGAGCCACTATGTTACCGATCTTAGTCGCACTCCAGCCATGAGTACCCCCCCGACAGCTAGCTCCGTGTACCCTGCAGCTTTCCGAAACTTGCAAGTATGGCTATGGTATGGTATGATATAGCCACTGCTAGAAGTACGCCAACAAACTACCTGCCCCTACCCTCTTGCCACCCTGCCTGCCTGCACCTGCCCCCCCACCTGCTCCACCCTGCCCCCGCCTTGCACCGCCCCTGCAACCCCCTTGTCCTGGACCCCCCATGGACCCTGGGCCCCTTGGCCACGTGCCGCAGGAGTGTGTTGGAGTACGCCCCTGAAGGGTCGGAGGCGCGCGCTTGCCTGCAGCAGCGGCTGGACGAGCTGGCCAAGGTTGCTGCTGCGGCAGAGGCCGACCTGCTGGCCAGCCTGGAGGTGGGCAAAAGGGGGGTCAAGGGGTGAAAGGGGTGGGGGAGTGGAGGGGTGGGGGGGCGAAGGGGTGGGGAGGGGCTTGAAGACGGCGGGGGGGGAGGGGAGCAGCAGGTTGGAGATGGAGCTTTACAGGAACAGGAAGATAGTCAGGAGGAAATGGGCGGGGTAGAGGTTGCTAGGGGCGGGTTAGGGGGTGTAAAGGGTGTCGAGAGGTGAGGGGGGACACCTTTTTCTTTGCGACAGCGGGATTTGAACCCCTGACCTGGCAGTAGCCTAGGCCTACCTCCATGGCCTGTTGTTTTTTTGCTTGCCTGCAGCCCGCCATGCAAACCCCAGCGACCAGCCGGAGCAAGCGGAGCAAGGCTGGCAAAAGGAAGGAAAAGGAAGTTCCTACACAACTTGGCCCCCCAGCAACAGCAGCAGGGGCAGCAGCAGCAGTGCTGGCGGACCCCCTCCCCCCCAGCTCTGGGGGCCCCAGGGGGACGACAGCAGCCATCCAGACCCAACCAGTACACCCCCCCAGCTGCGGACAACAGCAGCAGCAGTGGGGCAGGAACTTGAGCAGCCAGGTACGGCAGCAGGATCAGCAGGCCGTGCACCACTTGCAGCAGCAGCACCCCCCCCAGGCGCCCTCCGCCCCACCAGCAACAGAGCCAGCAGCAGCAGCAATCCAGACACAGGCAACTGCTCACAAGGCCACCTGGCAGCTGGTGGGGGCCAAAGCAGGCGGGAGGGGCAAGGGGGCGCTGGGCCCCCCCCGCCCCCCCACCCCTCCACCTTCCTGGGTGCAGCCTGACTCAGTCAACCGCCCCTCCGCGACCCTCCGCCTCACATCTGGCCAGTGACTGGGAAGGGTGCAGTGCAGCAGGCAGCAGCCCCCCCCGGCCCCCCTCCCACCCCCCCTCCTCCCCTTCCTCCAGCGCCCCCCTCGCCTCCCTCTCCTCCTCCCCCTCCCCGCCCCCCTCCTCTTCCTCCCCCTCCCCCTCCCCGCCCCCCACCTCCGCCCCCCACTCCCAGGTCAGCACTGGCAGCTGCTGCAAGACGCCCACAGACCCCCACCCCCCCCCCACTGTGGGCGGCCCCCACCCCAGCCTGCCCTCCATGCCTGCGCCCACCCCATGCGCTGCCCGTACCATGAAGGGCGTGCGGGGGGGCGACTGTGCCCCTGCTGCTGCTGACCCTCCTGGAGGGGCTGATCTGGGAGGAGGAGCTCTAACGGTTGCTGCTGCTATGGCTGCTGAGCCCCCGGCTAAGGGGGCAGCAGCAGGGGTAGAGGTCAGGGCAGGGGTAGGGGTAGGGGCAGGGTCCAGGTCGACAGCGGCTGCTAGGGCCTTAGAGGCCTGCCCCTGGGGCAAAGCTGCCGCCCCCCCCCCCAGCAGCAGCAGCAGCAGGCCCTGGCACCACCAAAGCACCCACCCCCTCCCCCTGCCCTGCAGATCGCATCCTGCAGCCTGCCCCGCCGGCCCCCACCCCCCCTGCTGCTGCTGCTGCTGCTGCTGCACCTGCCACCATGTCATGGGCGGCTGCAGCGGCTCGAGGCTTGGCTAGATCTGGGAGCAAGGGGGGGGGTGGAGGGGCGGGGGGGCCTCGCCTGGTCCCCCTCCTACCCCCCCATGCGGCTGGGAAGACCGGCAAGGCGACAGCGCCTAACCCCCTCCTGGCCAACACTGGCAGCAGCAGCAGCAGCAGCGGTGAGGCCTGTGTTAAGGTCAGCAGCAGCGGGGGTGGCAGCAGCGGGGGTGGCAGCAGGGGATCCAATGACGGGGTCAGACCAGGTCTGGAGCAGCAGGTAGGGGCTGGGGGGAAGAGGGAGGGGGGAGGCAGCAGCAGCCGCCTCACCGCCACGGCCCCCGCCTTTGCCCCCAGGGCCCCCCACCCCCCTGCACCTGCCCAGGGAGTGGCACCACCACCAGCACTGGCTGCCACAGCCTTGGTGCCGCCAGCAGCAGCAGCAGCGGCAGCAGCGGCTGGGGCAGCAGCAGCGGCAGCACCACCACCGCCAGCACCCATGCCTCAAACAACGCCCACAGCTCTCCCTATCGTGCTCCAGGCCCCCTGTGCTGGCAGCAGCAGTGACAGTAGGATCAGCAGGACCAGTAGGATCAGCAGGACCAGCAGCAGCAGTGGCCAAGGCAACCTAGGAGCCGCCCCCCCCGCACCCTGCCCTGCCATCAACACCTGGACCCACCAGGACATCATGGGGCTGCACCCTGACCCAGACACAGCGGCTGCAGCTTCTCACCACCTTCCTCCTGCTTCTCACCACCTTCCTCCTGCGCCATCTGCTGACTGCCTCAGTGACTCTGACCCACTAGGGGATACTGGCCCTCTTGACCCCTGCCCTCCCCTCCCCCCAGCCCCTGACGTGTGTCAAGCTGCTGCTTCACCTAGTGTGGCGACAAGTGTGACAAAAAGTGAAAAGCAAGCTGACATCACACTTCCCTGTGCCCATGCCTGCCTGGGCTTGGACGTCCAAGCAGATATGAAGCCCACGCAGGGTGTGACATGCATCGTGAGTAGTGTGACCAGGTGTGACACATCACACCATGTGGCAGGCACTGCCGCCTGTGAGGTCCAGGAAGGGGAGGCAGCAGCAGCAGAGGGAGGTGCAGCAGCAGCCCTGGTTGCAGGGGCTCCTCCAGCAGCGGCAGCCACCCAGGCTGCTGCTAGCACTGCAGCAGCACATGCGGCAGCAGGACCGGAAGCAGGAGCGGCAGCTGCAGCAGGCGCAGCAGCAACAACAGCAGTGGGAGCAGCAGCAGCAGCAGTGGGAGCAGCCACAGCAGCAGGAGGGGCAGCAGCAGCATCAGGGAATGAAGAGGTCCCAGGAGTGAAGGAGCCTGTATGGCAGGGGCAGGGGGAGGGGGAGGGGTCAGAGGTGGGGGTGGCGGTAGCGGTGCGGCGGCTGCAGCAGCAGCTGCGTGATCAGGAGGAGCGTCATGCTGCAGAGCTGCTGGTCCTGGCGCAGCGTGCTGAGCAGCAGCAGGCGCAGGCGGTGGCACAGGCGGTGTACGCAGAGCGACACAGGTGGGGGGAGGTGGGGAGGGGGGAGGTGGGGAGGGGGTAGAGGGGGGAGGTGGGGAAGGGGTAGAGGGGGGAGGTGGGGAAGGGGTAGAGGGGGGGAGGGGAAGGGGTAGAGGGGGGGGAGGGAGATACCATCACCATCACCACCATCATCATCATACCATGGCGTTTGCCTGCCAGCGTTGCTGCACTGCACAAACACATACGCCGGCCATGGCTGGCTGCTTCGCTGGGCTGGCCAGATCTTAACCCTGCCCCTGCCCCCTTGCCCCCTGCCCCCTTACCCCCTGCCCCCTCTTCCCCCATGGTGCTTGCAGGATCGTGTCACACCTTCTCACACAGGGCGTCCACCCAGATGCCTTGGTCACACTGCTGTCCACACTAGGCAACACCTCCTTCCCAGGGCATTCCCCTGCTCATGAGGTCCATGCGGCAGCAGCAGCACAGGCAGCAGCAGCAGCAGCAGCAGCAGCAGCAGCAGCAGCAGCTGAGTGGCCCCCCCTGGGTTCGAGTACGACCCCCCCTGCCCTCCTCCCACCTCTGGCTTTGCCCCCTTGCTCTTCGTCACACTCCCACTCATTCACCCCGGCAAGTACTTCCAGCAGCCTCCCCCCTCGCCAAGACCGCTCAAGTGTGACCCTGGAGCAGCAGAGTGTGACCAGCACCCAGGAGGGCAGGGGCAGGGCGCGGGGCAGGGCCAGGAGGCGCGGCCCAAAGCCTGACGCCTCACTTCACCCTTCACCCGCCAGCCGTGCCGCCTCCCCCTCCTTCTCACACCCCTCCCCTCCCTCTCACTCCTCCCACTCATCCAGGTCACACTCCTGGTCGCAGCCCACACACCCCTATGGCAGCAGCAGCAGCAGCAGACCCAGCCCCCCACCCCCCCAGGCCCCACCCCACCCCAAGCCACCACCGCCATGTGGCATCGCCCCTACCTTGGACACAGCTCACCCGCTGGCCGCCCCACTCCCCATCGACCTGCCCTCGGATTTGAATGTATGTGTGACCGAGCCTGTGACTGTGCCTCGATCCCCGCCTCATCAGGCCAGGCACCAAGACAGGGCAGGGGCGCTGGCCACACCCACCTCTGCTGCTGCCCCTGACCCTGCCTCCGACCCTGGCACCCCTGCCACTCCCAGCTCCCCAGGCCCCCCCCAAGCAGCTGCCCTGTCAGCTGAGGCTGCCGGCTGCAGCAGCTTGATGCAGACTGTGACCCAGTCCCCCACCCGGGCTGCCGCCCAGCAGCCGCCGGCCCCCCTCCCCTCCCCCCCGACCCAGGCCAGGGCAGCGTCCCTAAGGCCCCCCGTGGCAGCAGGGCTGACCCCCACCCCCCCCATCCCCCCTGCCCCTGGCCCTGCTCCCGCCGCAGAGGCTGGCAAGGACGTGCACAGTCTGCTGTCCCCTGTGCAGCTGGGCAGTGGCCTCACCTTCCCCCCCCACACCTCCCACGCCTCCCCTGCCCCCGGTTGCAGCGAGGAGGCCGTGACACCGGTGATTGGGCTGCATAAAGGGGGGGGGGCCTTGGTGGCCCTGCCCTGCCTGCCGCCTGATTGGGTCGCCCCCCCGCCCCCCCACCCACCCAGCCACTTCCATGCTGCAGCCAGCAACACCCACAGCAGCAGCAGCAGAGACAGCCAGCCTCCCACCCTGGAAGCATTGCACATCCCCCCAGGCCCCCTCCCAGGCCCCCCTGCTGCAGCTTCCAGCCCTGCTGCTGCTGCTGCTGCTGCTGCTGGGTCCCCCTCTCCCCCCAAGCCACCCACTGCCTCTGAGGCTGCTGCTGCTTTTGCCCGCCGCTGCCAACGCGTTCAGCCACACGCTTGGCAGCACCAGGACCTGCAGCAGCAGCAGGGGGAGCCATCCCCCCTTCCCCCTCCCCCACCCCCCTCCAGCGCCCAGGACCTGCACCCCCAGCTGCTGGGCAGCTTCCCCCCACCCCGCCCCCTGCTGCCCCCGCCCCACCCCCAGCACCCCCAGGCAGGTTGCCCTGCTGCTGCTGGGCCCCCCCACAGCATGGCCCTGCTAGCCAGCACCCCCCTTGCCTGCCTGGGAGCCCCCCCTGCTGGGGCCCCCCCCACTCAGCATCTCTGGAGCGCTGCTGGGGGGGGCTGCCCAGCCGCTGGTGCCCAGCCCCCTGGCCAGCCTGGTGCGGCCCTTCCCCGGCTCCCTGCACCTGTCCCGCTCCCAGCTGCAGCTGCAGCAGCTTCTGGACAACAGCCCCGCCGCCTGCCACGCCACAGCCACCCACCCTCCCGCAGCCCCCCCAAGCACTGCTGGCTGCCAGACCCTCCCCCCTTCCCCCCACAGCTCAGGGCCACTCTGCCTGCCGGCAGGGGGCGTGGGGGTGGAAAAGAATGATGGGCGTGGGAGAGGGGGGTCTGGTCACACTTCACATGCCAGCTGGTGTGACCTGGACGTGTTGCTGCATGATGGCACAATGCCATGCAGGGCTGAGATGCATGGGTCCTCACTTCCCCACAGTGGTATAAGTGAGGAGTGTAATATGGTGTGTGGGGAGTGTGACCTGCTGCCCCAGTGCGGGGACATCTCACTGCTGCTGGACATGAGTGATGACGATGATGACGGTGGTGGTAATGGTGACGACGATGATGATGATAACAATAGCGCAGGGGAGCCAGTCATCGCCCCCCCCACAGCAGCAGCGAGAGCAGCAGCAGCAGCAGCAGGGGGAGGAGGGGGTGGCCTTGCTGGCGCAGCGTTGGCTGCCCCTGCAGCCAGCCAGGGCCAAGCCCAGGCCCAGCGCGTAGGCCCCCCAGCCCCCCCAGGCAGTGCCCAGGGCCTGGCTGGCT
>JASKMD010000028.1:5969194-6172945 GCA_030144725.1 Haematococcus lacustris | reverse complement strand
TTTAGGATGCCGCATGCGCCCTCCCTCCCCCCCTGCAGCTTTCACCTGTATGGCGTCCTGCCATTGCGGCACGCCTTGCGTCCCCCCTAACGTGACGGCCATCACGTGCTGCAACCAGCCCGTGGGGGAGAAGCGTGGCAGATGTTGCAGCAAGCTCCCCTCATGCCCAGAACGCCGCAGCTGAGGCGGTACCCCCCTCCTCTCCCTCCTCCTCCCCCTCCTCCTCCTCCTCCTCTTCTCCCATGGCGTGATTAGGGATGCCTGGCTGTGATAGGCGGCAGCACCAGGGGGGGTAGGGGCAGGAACTAGAAGGGCAGAGCAGGCCGAGGCAGGGTGGGGCAAGGCAGGGCAAGGCGGGGCGGGGCAAAGCAGGTCAGGGCATGTCAGTTGAGGCAAGTCCGGTTGGGGCGAAGTGGGTTGGGGGGAAAGCGGGGCGGGGCGGGGCGGGGGCGAGGTGGGACGGGGCGGTGGTTCTCCTGGCCTGTTCATCCTCCCCATCTCATGCCCATGTCCACCTGACCGAGATGCATCTATCCTCCCTCAAACCTCCTCCTCCTCCTCCTCCTCCTCCTCCTCCTCCTTCCCCCTCCTCCCTCCCCCTGCCCTTTATTGCCCTGCCCTGCTCCCTCCTGCTGCTGCTGCACTTGCCTGACGTCCAGTGGGCACCCCCTCCCCCTCCCCTGTGGCTGCCGCCCTCAGCTTGGCTGCGGCTCGCCTTGCCCTGGCCAGGGCCGTATCCAAACACTGTTGGCAGTCACACCTGATCTGCAGCCAGGTCAGGGGGCGCGGGTCACACTTGTCCTTTCCATCACACCACAAGTGTGAGCACCACTTTCCATCCACCTACAGCTAGTCAGTACAAACTCCACTGCTCCTATGCCTGTTGAGGCAACCAACCAAGGTGTGGTGGCGGTTGTAGCGGTTGTGTGGGGCAGTTGTGGCAGTTGTGGAGCAGCTGGCGCCCACTCCTGTCCCACAGAGCCCCACAACCTATGCACACAGCTGCAACCCAGCCAGCTATAGAACCCAGCCAGCTGTTTAACCCAGCCAAGTACACATTACCTGGCCAGGTGCCAGGAGGCCCTGCTCCTGCATTCACCCCAGGCACCCCTGGCCCCCAAAGCCCTCGGCTCTATCACCTCCTTTCACCCACTAGCCTGCGCTCTACATGCCTACAGACACTCTACAGCTGGTGGTGGCAGGTGTGTCTACCACCCCACCATGCCCCATAGCCCCACAGCCTGAAGCCTGCAAGCCAACTTATCCTCATCTTGCACCCGCCACTCTCTCACTCTACACTCACCTGCACAGCCTAACCTCATGTTCACCCAGCAGCCTCCTCCCCTCCTCCCCTCCCCTCCGCCCCCCTCCCCCACCAGCTCCCTCTCACTCCCTGCCCCCCGCATCACACTAACGCACCACACCTGCACCTCCAGTACCCCCGCCACTTGGCCGTAGGCAACTGGCACCTGCAGGGAGGGCAGGGCAGGGCGGGGTGGGGCAGGGTGGGGCAGGGGGGGTCTGGCAGCAGCAGCAGCCCACAGGACCCCCCCACCCTCTAGGCTCAGGCTCCCTCTAGGCTCAGGCTCTAGGCTCAGGCTCCCTCATACAGTCCATGCCAGTGGAAGCCTACCTCCATACAAACCACCATGCCAGCCGTGAGCTTGCACATGTGCAAGTCACACCTGCAACCCTCACACCTGCAGAGTGTGACCCTGAAGCGCTGCCACCAGACTCAGAAGCGGCCCAGCCCTAGGAGCTGAGCCGAGCCCTGACCTCCCCCAAGGAGCAGCAGGCTGGGGGGGAGGAGGGGGTCCACCCGCTGGCTGGGCTCTTAGGGTATGACTGGGGGCGGTGGCTGCATGCCCCCGGCGGTGGGTACGTGGTCTTGCAATGCTGTTCCGTGGCATTGCTGCCACCCCTGCTGCCCCTGCTGCCCCTGCTGCTGCCACCCCTGCTGCCCCTGCTGCTCCTGACGCTGCTAGCCTTGCTGCTGCTGCTGCTGCTGCCAACTCTTGGCGCACATTCTGCTGGGGGGGCTGCAAAAGCAGCAGGGGGGCCTCACACCGGGGTTGGGCCTTTCTGAGGTATGGGGCCCGCCCAGCTGTTGGCTGGGGCAGCAGACGCAGGGGGGAACTAAGCAGCTGCTGCTGCTGCCCCTGCCGCCACTGCTGAGTCACTGGGCTGGCTTCGTGGGAGTGAGCGGTAGCTGCCGGGCAGCTTCCCCGCCCAACTGCCTCAAATAGCCAGCAGCCGCCAGCAGCCTCACGTTCCTGGTCATCCCTCAACTCCTCAACCGCCCCAACCGCCTTAACCGCCTCAACTGACCCCATCAAGGTGACGCTGACCTCTGCCGCCTGCTGAACCCCAGCCGACCCAGCTGCCTGGGTAGGGCCCCCCCTTGCCCCCCCTTGACCCCCCTGAACGCTAGCCCCTCCCCCCCCACTCGTGCCAGACCCCCCCACCCCTACCCCCACCCCCCCCCGCCCTCGGCCCTGCCTGCCCCCTGCCTGGGCTGGTAACCCAGTCTGGCAGTGGGGCATCAGCTGTGAGGTCAGCTGCCCCAGATACCCCCTCCTGCCCCAGACTGCTCCATGCGGCTCCATGTCGGGGGCTGGGGGTGGCTGCAGCCCGTTTGAACGTCTTGTGAGGGGTGAGCACCCCAGCTGCCCTTGCTGCCCCTGCTCCTGCCCCTGCCCCTGCCCCTGCCCCTGCCCCTGCCCCTGCCCCTGCCCCTGCCCCTGCCCCTGCCCCTGCCCCTGCCCCTGCCCCTGCCCCTGCCCCTGCCCCTCCTCCCCCCGCTGCTGCTCCTGCTTTGCTCAGCCGGGGGGGCAGTGCTGCTGCTGCTGCTGCTGCTGCCCCCCTCTGCTTCCCAGTGAGGGGGGAGGGGGAGGGAGACCGGGCCAGCCCTGCCTGGAGGTGCAGAGGCAGCGGCAGTAGGGGAGGGGGGGGGCTGCCAGGCAGGCAAGCTACCCCCCCCCCCCCCCCCTCCCCCTCCCCCTCCACCCCTGCCAGGTGACCATGCTGGACAAGACTGCGGCCTGACTGATGCCACCTCCGCCAACACCACGCCCTCAATAGCAGTAACAGCCCCACCACCACCACCACCATCACCACCACCACCACCGCCACAGCCTTGCCCAGCAGCCGGGGTGTGTGGGGTGCCTTCCCCTGCCTCCCCCCCCATGGTTGGTGCGTTGCCGACAGCACCCCCAGCAGCCACCCCCCCCTCCCTTGCTCGGTCTCCACCATCACCATGGGTGCTTACTGTGGCTTCGCTGTGGTGGTTGGGGTGTTTGGGGCGGTTGGGATGGTTAGTTGATGTGGTTGCATCCCTGCCTCGCTTTCGCAGCCCAGGGCTGTCAGACGTGTCCAGGGCCATAGAGCCAGGAAGCTGGCCCCTGGCAGCAGCTGTCACACCCTGAGTGTGACCCTGAGTGTGACCCTGAGTGTGACCCTGAGTGTGAGAGCGGGAGCCAGGTGGCATGAAGGCTGAGTCAGGCAGGGGCCTGCCAGGCGGTGCTGCAAAGCTGGGCCGGACCCCCCCCTCCCCACCACCTGCCCCTGCACCCGCTTTCAGCCCAGCTCCCACCCCTGCCCCCTCCCCCTCCCCTACGGGTGCCACAGCCCCGTTTGGCAGCTTTGCTGGGGCGCTGTCCCCTCCAGCCGTGACCCTGCCAGCTAGACCTGCTCCAGCTCTTGGCTCGTGCTTGCCGCCGCCATAACCAGTCGCCGCCGCCTCCCCCTCTGCAGCTGACCCTGCCGCCTGCACCACCACGGCCACCTCCGCCGCCCCCCACCCCCCAGCAGGGGAGTGGGCCAGGCTGGTCGGCCCGCCATCCCCCCTAGGGGCGGTGGGCTCAGGGGTCAGGGCTGCGGGAGTGTGCTGGAGGCCAGGGGGGGGCTGCGTGCCTAGCCTGACCCTGCGTCTGGGTGTGGTGGGGCTGGATGGCATGGCTTTGTGGGGGGGAGGGGAGGGGGGGGGGCAGCCCAGGCGGCCTGGGGGCGTGTGTGGGGGGAGGGGCGGGCGCATCCTGGGTCAGGTGCAGGCAGCGGGGACCAGGGCCAGGGCCAGGATCGGAGACACGGCCAAGGGCAGCGGTAGGGGCAGGGATGGAGCCAGGGGGGAGGGGTCCCACCATGTCAGCACCAGGGCTGCTACCTGCTCCTCCTCCCACCCCTGCTCTTGACCCAATGACCTGTTCAGCACCCAACGGCCCCCCTGCTGCTGCTGCTGCTGCTGCTGCTGCTGCTGTGCCCTGCTGCTCCAGGGGCCCTCGTGCCTCTCGCCCCTCAGCTTGGGCAATGTGAGCAGCGGCTGCCCCTGCTGCTGCAGGCCCCCCCTGGGGTGGGGCTGCTGCTGCCTGCATGGAGGGGGAGGTGCCGGGGGGCGCCAGCGGCCCATTCCAGGCCCCCGCCTCTGCCATGGTAAGATGCCTAGTGCTGCCCAGGTTGCTGCGGCTGGGCATACTGGCCGGGGGGACAGCGGCAGCTGTGTCGTGGCTGGGATGGGGGAGGGGCTGTGCCTGCGCTGCATCGGCTTTGCTCCGCTTGGGCTGCCCGTTGGCATGGCGTCGTTTCTTGGTCGCTGGCTCGCTAGGAGGCTTGGGCATAAAGGTGGGTGGTGGTGTTCCAGCTTCCTGCAAGCACTGGAGCCTGGAAAGTTGCAGATGCTGGGCCTACACTCTGACGGCCAGCGTCAGTGATTGGGACTTACTGCAGCCCAACAGCGGGTTTAAGTCACGCTGATAGGTTAGGCCCTGACGACCCCCTCCCGCCCGCCTCTCCGATGGCGGGGCAGCTGTCGCAGCTGTTGCGAAAGTTTACCAAAGTATTGAGCTGTAGCTGCTCCGGCTTCACGCGCTTCCCATGCAAACATCCAGGGCGAGCAGGCGGCGCCGTTCATGCGTCACACCCTCAGGTGACAACTCCTTTCGTGTCTCGACCAGAGTTTAACGGAATCAAACAAGGGGCTCTAGACAATGGTGCAGCATTTGTGTTGACAGAGCTGCCTGGTTGCAGGACTGCCACTCTGGCAGATAACTCTGACCCAGGGTCTGGGTGAGTGCCTCCTAGATCTATAGCTTCCGGCATATGTACTATAATACCAACAAAGGGCTGCTGCGTTGTATAGTGGTAATGCAAATGGACACTTTGAGTTTTACCCAGTAACCTGTGACATTTTCCGCGCAGCATTGGTGATCATTGCGACGCGGTTGCTGTAACCTTGCCGTCAGCGCAACATGAAGCGAGCTGTGGCGAAAGCTTTGCTGCAGGTTGGCGGTAAGTGCAGCAGCGCCGCTGCCTGGCTACGCAAAGAGGCAGTCTCGACGAGGGCTGTAAGAGGGGACCAATGCTATAATTGTCAACTCTCGTAATCCGGCCCAGCTGATCATCTCGCTCATCTAATAGCTGCGATCAACACATCGACTCTGCTCACTAGCTGTTTTTGCAGGGGCTGTGCAGCACAATGGTGTTATTCCTGCTCTTCAGCAGGTACGGGGCTGTGGTTTGCAGCATCAGTCCCACCCCCCTACCATCACAAAGGCCGTCGCAAGAGGGGTTGCTCATATTGATAATTTAGCGGGCTGTTTGTCGCGCCGCTGCTTCAGGCTGCCAGCTTAGTTCCAGAAGGCACCCGTTGCTTGTCCAGCTCGCATCCCGAGACTCCACTCTCAAAGATCCTGCCGCCCATCGTCGCGCTCCCTCGCCAAATCATTGGCACTGCTCTGTCCCTCACGGGTGAGGCAGCGTGATGTCTCGAATTGCTCCATGTGCATCCTGCACACGCACAGTACCCTGGACATGCATTTGCCACAAGGCTAGAAACTGGTCCTGTGCCAGCATCACATGGCTCCAGTCCAGGTTGCAGGGGCTGTGTCCAGTCCATGTGGCACTAATGTATTGCAACTGTTACTTGTGCTTGCAGGCAAGCTTGTCTCCAGCGCAGCTAGCTCTGGTGCTGCCAAGAGTGTGGTGACTAGCTTTGCAGAGGAGGTGCTGCTGAAGGAGCAGTTTTTGAAGCTCAGCGAGCTGGATGTGGCATACTGGACATACTGGCTTGCCAGCACTGGTTACACCTCCCAGGTAGCCCGGCGTGCAGCACAGCTAGACCACAAGCATCATCATCAGGAGCAGCAGCAACAGCAGCAGAAATACACGGCATTTGCCTGTCAGCGTCGCCACAACGTGGCCAAGCAGAGCAGCAAGAAGGTTGAGAGAGGGATGACAGCAACCCAAAACGCGCCCCATTCTTGCTTGCTCACCTCCACCACCCTCCCCTTTCGCCTGGCTCCTAATCGCATTCCTTGCCACCTGCCTTCTTACCCCACTTCTCTACCCAGACGCGGCTGGCCTTCTGTGTTCTTAACTGTAGGGGGGCTACAAGAAGCTTGCTGAGGCTGCCAAGGCAGCGTTGCCGGGGCTGGAGGCGCAGCAGGTTGCCAGTCTGGTGGAGGGCATGCACATGTGAGGTGCCACAGGGCTGATCAGGCCTAGCAGGTCCCGGGTAGACAAGCATTAGCTCTGCATGTCATGCGTCGACCTGTTGACATTTTTCGCAGCCAACCAGCAGCACACAGGCAGGGGCAAGATCAAGTAGGAAGGGAGGGAGGGAGGGTGAAGTCTGTGGTGGCTGCCAGTGTTCCAGGAGGCAAGGGGTGGCATGTTGAGGGAGCAGAGGACAGGCGAGCAGGTCAAGAGGACACCTCAGAAGGGGCGTGGGGCCCTCTCCCAAGGAGGCTGGACCCTGACAGGTTGAGCAAGAGCAGGCTGGTGCAACAGGACAGGCGATCAGGATCAGTAGGCAGGCAGCGCAGGCTAGGAGGGGCGAGGTACCCTTCACCAGGCAGCACACAGGCAAGCTGGAGGGCTGGGCCCTGACAAGGTGCAAGTCTGACAGGGTGCAGCAGACAGCCTTCCTGAGCAAGCTTGTGCCTCAACCAGCCCTCCACTAGAGGCTGAGTAGTAGCTGCCTGCATCCAGGCACCTGAGTGGCGGGCGCTACTGCAGGCCAGGCACCTCACCTTGCTGCGCATTCTTGCTGAGGGTGGGGGGCAGGGCAGGGGAGCAGGTCAGCAGCACGCTCATGTGCACATGACACAGCCGGCAACTGTCTGGGTGGGTCATGTGACAGCTGCGTGCCTCACCCACTTACAACTCCCAAGGGTACTCTAAGGAAAGGAGTGGCTTTCCTGAGTGGCCCCTGCCCTCCCTCCCACCCACCCTGACCACCAACCCTGGTCCCTGCAGCGCCCTGCTGTGGTTCCTGGGACAGTGAGCCTGGATGCCTGGGCTGCTGTGTTGGTGCAGGGCCAAGTACTCTGACAAGGCATTGCTGGACGAGGTGGCCCGCCACATCAGCGCCAACTTCACCAAGTATGAGACAGAGGACCTCCTCAAGGTACACCCACCCCTGTCCCTTGCAGGGCCAAGTACCCTAACCCAGGCAAATCAGGTCCAACATCACTGCTGCTGCCCACCACCTGCTACTGCACACTGCCTGATGCTGCCCACTACCTGCTGCTGCCCCCTGCCTGCTGCTGCTGCTGCCCATATGCCTTTGGTCTGCTGCTGCCTGCTGCAGATTCTTTCCGCCCTGCATGACTTTGGCTACTACTCCCGCGACCTGTATGACGACATTGGCGACAGCATCGCCTATGCCAACCACTACCTGGCACCCCTGAAGGCCCCCACTGACCAGGTGAGCCAGGCCCTGGGGCTGGGGCACATGCCAGCAGGCGCTTGAGACACATCAGCTGCCTTGCCCTTGTTCTTCTTTGCAAGCTTTGGCCAGGCAGCAGTTCTGGGCAAGCTCATCGAGGAACGGCAGTCATTGATCAGGAAAGGCTTCCCTCTCAATATGATGATGATGGTGGGTTCACGACGTTGTAGTGGTGAGCCTGGTATGGCTGCTGTGGCCCTGCTGTGGTGATGCATCTCCCAGGTGGCTAAGGCGCTGGCCACCTACGCCAAGTTTGGGCATGAGCGCGCAGATGTGATGGTCACTTTGGCCCGGTAAGGGTTTGAACCCTGGTGGCAGCTGCTGAGCAAGCACACTGGATGCGGCGCTGGGCAGCAGAGTCCAGGTTGACCCCTGTCAGCGCGTCGCCACCAGACAATGGTCTGCGCATGTGCTGATGCTCATCCTTCACGTCCTGGTCATCGCTCCTTCTGTGCTGGCTATCCTCAACATCCTCCTCCTCATGCCCATTGCACTGGAAATTGCAGTTTGTGGAAGCAGTAGCCATGCTCTGTGGATGTGGATGTGGGCTTCCTGACCTTCTCGTGCACTTCACGCCAGGCTGCCCCACGCCTCTGACGTTGGTGTGCTGCCCATGCTCGCTTTGCTGACCACAGCGGCATCAGCGAGTTGGGGCTCTCAAAGCTCAGTCAGGCGGCACGGGGCGAGGCGGTAGCCACTGCGCTGCAGGCCCTGCACACCTTCCACTTCTACCCTGAGCAGGTGATACCAGGCTGCCAGCAGACCCAGCCCTGACCCTAACCCTACCTAGCCGTAACCCTAGCCCTAATCCTAACAGTAGCCTCAACTGCCATGGCCTCCTCCCCTTGATAGCTGCAGCAAGCAGGTGAGCGACCTAGTGTGCAGTGATGAGCAGGCGCAGTAAAGACTTGAGTGAAGCAGGTAGACCCTTCACTTGCGTCTACCATCACTGCCTGCCTCTGCCTGCCTGCCTCTGCCTGCCTGCCTCTGCCTGCCTGCCTGCCTGCCTGCCTGCCTGCCTGCCTGCCTGCCTGCCTGCCTCTGCCTGCCTCTGCCTGCCTCTGCCTGCCTCTGCCTGCCTCTGCCTGCCTCTGCCTGCCTCTGCCTGCACCTTGGTCAGGGGTGTTGTCTGGGAACTCCCTTGGGTTGCATATGTGGACGCACTGCCTGTGTCTGGTGTGCTTGCAGCTTGATCAGGGGGTTTTGTCTTGCCCACCCCAGGATTGGGGGAGAGGCAGGCAGCACAGTCTAGAGGCCACCCAGTGAGGTGACACCCCTGGGTTTTGTAGGTGGACGCACTGCTGTACTTCACATCAGAGGAGTCAGAGCTGTTCAGCGGGGAGCAGCTGAAGCTGGCGGACGCGGTGCGGGCCGCTGTTGAGGCGCAGACAGGTGGCAAGCTGGCCGTGTACAAGACCAACGACGATGAGGATGCAGCCCACTGGTGCGTGTGGGGCTGAGGAACCAGGGCAGGGTGACGGCTGCGGGGCGGGGCAAGGCCAGGAGCAGTTGACTTGTGCTCGTGCTCGATTAACCTGCTCGTGGTCGTCCTTTGATCAACCTGCTCGTGCTCGATCAAGGTGCTCGTGCTCGTTCCTGAGTGTTGTGTGAGGGCGAGTTAGGCAGAGGCAGTGACAGAACAGGGCAGCAGCTGCAAATACAGGTTAGATGACAGGGAGACCTTGTCTCACCCTTACACTGCAATTGAAGGGGCGTGCGCCAGGTGTACACCGTCTTGTGACTGCCTCTGCCCCGTCGCGCTCCTGCTCCTGCTCCTGCAGGTACGGGCACCATACTGCGACCGCTCCCGCCCACCATGAGCTGTTTGTGTTGCGCGAGTCCCTAGTGCCTAAGGCCTACTCTCCAGCTGCCCTGCGTCCCAAGTAGTCCCGCGAAACCCTTGGCAGCGTGAAACACTCGCTGCAGATGGGCATGCTGGTTTCTGTTGTTAGGTGTCGTGCCCTGAGTGGTGCGCGCGAGTGGAAGCAACGGTTGCGAATGCAGGCGAAGCTGCGTTGCGATCCGCATCAGCGTCAAACAGGCAGGAAGATGGCATGGTGCGATCAATTAGCAGTCCCAGACTCCCGCAACATTGACACTCAATCCTGGGTGGGATCGGGTACAAGATAACGGCCTTAAGCAAGCAAGTTACACATGCCTGCTGTTGGCTGCTTGCTCGGTTGCTTCCATCTCCGACATTCCCCTGCATCCATCCAGAACCAGGTTTGGTTGGAGGCGGGGGCAGGACCAGGGCAAGTTAATGGCGTTGACCGAACAGAGTCCCTGATCTCCAGCTGGCAGGACAACAAGAGATTGCTCGGAACAAACACACTGTACAGCCCTACAATGGTAGCCAAGTAGTTTGTGCCACGTCCAATACACAGGCCACACTCAGGACCTTGGTAGCAGGGAGAGTGCGTTAGGTTCGTTAGAAGCGATCATTGGTGCAAAACATGTGCCTGTGTCACAGTCGCTTCATTGTGAACGAAAGGAGGAGCCGCTGTACAAGCTGTATCACCGTTAGTCGACAAGGTCGCAGCAAGGTTTTTGTTCCAAGTCTTAGCGGACGACAAGGCGACAACGCATCGCGTTGAAAGCGAAGCATGTTGAAGGAGCCAGGTAGTGCGCCATGTTACAGCTTTTGCACCAAGTACACCAGATTACCTGCATCTCCATCTGTCTGACCTGTTCGGTCCCATGAGCACTCACCCAGTTAGACGGGCAGACAGTGGTCTTCTTGCTGCTCCTCTTACAGTTACTGCAGCTGAGCTGGCTGCTAAGCGAGCTCAGCAAGAGCAAGTCCGGGCACACTTGCAGGCACAGGTAGGGTGCTGATGACTTTGCTCCCATCAAAACAGACAAGCTGCCACGGCTGAGAAGCCACATGCCCATGCTACCATCCATGTGCCACCAATGAGCAGGTAGAGGCACGGCAGGCCAAGCAACAAAACAAGAAACAGCAAGACACACACTTTGCAGCCATTCAGCAGGTGAGAGCAGAGGAGGGGAGCCGGGCAGCGTGGTGAAGCAGTCATACCCATTCACTGCTGCCAAGAAGGCTGTTGTGCCTTTGTGGTGGCTCTGACAGGTCAGCCGCTCTCCCTGTGGTTCCAGCCATGGAACTCAGCAGTGCGGTGTCATCATGCAGTGGTCCATAATCGGCACCATTGCCTCACACAAGCCTATGTAGCAGAAACTTGTGTGGTGAAGGCTCCCTTAATGCCAGCCCACCCTGCCTCCCGCTCCTGCCACATACCTGAACCACTGTGCACCAGCCAGGCATGCGGCCGGCAGTGATGACCACATGTTGAGGAGCACAGATTTTGCGTTACATAAACTGCTAGAAAACTAACTTACCACCCCATGCCAGACCTTAGCCACCCCAGCTTAAACCCCCCATGCCACCCCAGCTTAGCCACCCCATGCCAGAGCTTGTGCACACCACCCACAGGCCTGCACAGCACCATGGCGGTCTGCCCCACCTACCCAGCCAGCATGGAACGCTGCCGTTGTAGAGCAGGCAGGCATGGGATGTGTGCTAGGTTTGTGACAGGAGGTAGCAGTGGCAGTGACATAGGCCATCTGTAGTTGTGGCTGCGCCCTGCTGCACTCTTAGCTCATGCTGTCCATGATGCGGTGCCAGGCCCAAGCAGAGAGCTGGCAGGCAGAGGAGGTGCAGCAGCGCAGCCGCGTGGAGCAGCAGAAGGCAAGCTACCGCCAGGAGCTGGCCAAGCAGGTGGCTGACCTGGAAGCGCGACGCCTAGAAGTAGGTGGTTGGGGCAGGGGCTGTGGAGGTGGGGCAACAATTTGGCAGGACAGCACTTGACACCGGAATGGCGGTGTCCACATGGCAGCCAATAGCCCAGCAGCTGCTCGGTAGCTGCAAAGCGGCGATTGGCAGGGCGGGCGCCCGGGGAGGGTTGGCTCACCAGGCTGCTGGTGCTCGTGACTGCCTGGCATGGTGCTGGCTCTACATTGGTGTGGCGACCAGGTGTTGGTCACACCTCCTGCTACTGCTGGGCCACACCTGTGATCAGGGGTACCATACCTGCAGCCGCATACACCAACCTGACTGGGTGTGGCCACTAGGTGCTGGTTGACCTCCTGGGCTAGACCAAACTTCAAACGTCACACACACCTCAGTGCTGAGCAAAACTTCAAATGTCACACACACACTCGCATGCGCACACGCCAGGCACACGTCAAACGTCACACACACCTCAGTGCTGGGCAAAACCTGTGCTCATGCCACCTGGTGTTGCTTTGACTTGCCTGGTAGAGCAGGGCTGGACATGTGATCAGGGATGGCATACCTGCACCCGGCATACCACTGTGCATTGCAGGACCGTGCTTTTCGGCAGCGGGGCATCACCTCCACCACCAGGTGTGTTGTTGGAGGGTGGCCCTGCCTGCCTAGCCGCCCGGCTTCCTTTGCCACCCCTTCCTGGCCCTTCATGGCTGTGCACACACAGTGGGCGTGACTCCTTCTGGAAGGTTGCTGCCATGGCTGGTTGGCTCAGGGGTGATGGCCCATCAGTGCTGGTTTCACGGTGCGCATGACGGCCACATGGGCCCAGCCACTCAGTCACATGCATTCATTTGTGCTTGCATGCTCGATGCAATCCACACCAATGCAGGACCCCTGCGGTCACACCATCACACCATCACACTGGGTTTAATCACGCATGTGAGCCCCTCGTACTAATGACAGCCGGACATCACATACCTTACTGGCTGTTCATCGCTTTGACAGTCAGCCAGATGAGGTTGCTTCTCACTCTTGCAGCTGCACAGCAGTTTAAGGCGCCCTCCCACGCACACGGTTCCTCACCATGGCCATGGGGCCCATGGCTGCTAGCCCTTGACGCTAGCACCCAGACCGTGACCCAAGCAAGGCAGCAAGGATCCGACCCATGACATGTGTGAAATACGAGTGCTGTGTTGCCAACAAACATATGCCATGTGGCAATGACGGTGGTGATGATGGTGATGGTGATAATGCAGCTGGTGATGACAGTGATGATGGTGATGGTGGTGGCAGCTGTGCAAGGGGCCACTATGCAAGGGGCTGTAGGTAGCCATACCATGCGGGCTGATATCAATGGATGGCTTCGACAGTGAGGGGTGACAATGGTCATCATGGCAGCAGGGCAGGGGCTGCACAGAGTGTCACACCCAGGTCACACATGGCGGCTGCAGGTCCGCCGGCGATGACCTGCCGTACAATGTGGTGGAGACCCCGGTGCTTTCCCCACTGGGGGTTAGGATCCAAAGCGTGGCAGTGCCCAAGGAGGGGCTGGCTGCCAACCGGCGGAAACGCTCACAGTACTTCATCCAGTGAACCCTACAACCACCTCAACTGCAAGTCAGCTAGGCCTGGGGTGTTCCCCCTATAGGTCGGACTGGTACCCTGACCAGACCTGATGGAGGGGAGTGGGAGACATCGGCATGATAAAACATGCTGTTGCATGCAATGTCGCAGGCTCCTGCTCATGGGCGGTCTTGCAGCCGCTGGCTTGCAGCCAGTCTGGATATTCCTTGCCCTTGACGGGCAGGCTGGTTGGTTGATGATGCCATCAGTCATTAGGTTGCTTGGACGCCCTCCCGCTCTAGGGGATTGGGACCTTCTGCAACGCTCATCACAACTCATCGCATGGCAGGCTGCAGGTCTGGTTACCCAGCAACTTTGTATGCATGCATGTTTCCAGTGACGTGAGTATGTGTTGTCATTCGGCAACCTTCTTCCAGAGATTCTTGATTCATTCTGCATGCTTGCTAGTGGCGAGCTGGTGACACTTGTTACTACGGAGCCTTTAGAGACTTACGGCTGTGGTTGGTGCAAACCTAAAAACTTCACAGCCACTAACTTCGTCATTGTTATGTAGTAGATAATTGGCGGTCCGAGAGCATTATGATGAGGATAACTGCAACACCGAACCTTTTCCGGGTTTGTAAACGACCGAGGCCGAAGCAGTTCCGAGTGAACGCTCGAGACCGACGCCAGGGGCCGGAGGCCCCTGGCGGAGGTCGAGAGCGTTCACGAGGAACTGCGAGGCCGAGGTCGTTTACAAACCCGGAAAAGGTGAGGCGTTGCAATTAACTTGTATAACTTCAATTTACAGAGGCGATAAATCGATTCTGAGCTCGGCGGAGCCGAGCTGGTCATTGTCTTTAGTGTAACATTTGCGGCAATTCTTTGTTTATTTGTTTATTTGTATTTTGTTGGTGGAGGTCATTCATTGTTTTGGCTCGCGCAATGGACGTGGCACTAGTGGCGTTCTTTTGCAGAATGGAACGGCGGCGACAATGACGGCGGCAACGGGTGGCACGACCTGACATCGGTAAGCTCGAACTTCCCTATTGCCGAGATGGTGCGGCTTACCACGCACTAGTATGGTATCACAGAAATCGCCATCGGCAAGTACCCATCCGATGTGCTCGTAGGGACACCCGCAAGCCATCCAGCGCCCTAGTGGAGGTCACAACGAAGCGCTTTTGCGGAGGTCACGATGTGGATAACATGTCTCTCTACGGGCAGCCGCCTCCGCCGCCACTGCAAGTGCCGCCACCTCATCGTCCCAACGTTGTCATCGTAACTGTAAACGTAGGTGTTTCCTCAGCGCAATGACCGCAAGGCGCAATGACCATCTTTTTGGTCGCTAGGGCAGCCGTGCTATTGCCATTGCCGCAGCTGCCAGGGCCACAATTGAGGGCCACAATTGAGCAGCAGTAATCAGGGCAGCTACATGTGCCTGTGCAATTGTATTTGTGTGCATTCATGTTTGTCACATCATGTTGTTTCCTCTCTTGCAGAACTGCTTGGTTGTGGACTGCTTTCTTAACATGCTATCGCTAATGCTTTTGGCATATCAGCAAGTCAAACCGAACCTCAAGCTCAGACAGGTCAGTGAGCAGACTCCTACAATGTATTATGTGTGCCCCTTGGGGAGGGTGGGCAGATTCCGGTGGTATATAGTCTTACATTGTGCATGATGGCTGCCAACACCCTATTTGATGTCCTTGTTTGCAGGAGCTAACGTCATCATGTCCATTGTTGCGGCTATCGACGTGGGGTTGTTTTTGAGGTGGCATTTGTAGGCATTGTGCAGGTGGCTTGAATGTGGAGCAGCTACCCCAAAGCATTAAGCCAAAAAGGGCTGCGCATGCACGCATGGCAGTGCATGCACCACCCTGAGTGTTGGACTGAGGCTGTGTTGAGCCCTGGCTGATGGCTGCCAGGCTGTGAGAGCTGCTGTGTGGTGTCACTGGCCACGGGGTTTGGTGGGATGGGTCTGGCATGATGTTGTGTGACCCCAGTATGGTGTCCCTGTGACGTTGTGTGCTGCTCACTGCGCTGGTTCATGCTGCGTCCAGACCTGCTTGCAGCTAGAGAGGCTGTCATGAAGGTTGGGGTTGTCAGGAAATACGGGCAGCTGGCGGCCAGAGATGGGTGATGATGGTGGTGGCTTACACCGCTTAAGCCGTCAGCCGTTAGGCTGCTTGGCCGCCCTCCCTCTCTAGGGGTTCGGGACTTTCTGCAACGCACTTCAAAGCAAGGTGTATAAACAAAGGTGCACATGGGCTCAAAATGAAGTCATGCAAGTTTTCATCATTGTTCTGAGAAGACATGGCAAACTCCGGCTGTTCCCTGATGGATCTCGTGGCAGTGCACTCAAAGATGAAGCGCATGGCGTCATCCACTACCCCCTCTGTGCATCTTGTGCATGTGCGATCAATGAAAGTAACCCCCTCAAACCGAGCCTTCTCCACCCCCTGGACCTGGTGTCTAGGCCTATGTCCGGGCTCAAAGTAAACTCACCCCCCATCAGCTCTCTGGCGGCCAGCTGGAATTGAGCACTCCAACTGGCCTGACAGCTCCTGCCTAACTCCACATCTGCCTTGATCACCCTCATTAGCAGGTCGTTGTGGGTTAGTTTGGCATTGTTCCAGAACTTGCAGGCAGCTCTGAGCCAGTAAAGCTGGAGGGGCAGCTGCCCCAACTCATGCAGCACCATCACGCCTGACACTAAGCTACGTACCCTGGCAGCAAACCTGAGAAAGCTGAGCATGCGTGTTTGCACTGGGTTGGAGAGTTGCACACCATGCCCAAGGAAGGCAGTGCCCCATACCTGGCTGCCATACAGCCCCAAGGGGAGCACACACGCTCTAATGAGGTGACACAGGGCATAAGGATCCTGCAGGACCCCATACGCAAGGTATAGCTGTCTTGAATATTTATAAGCACACACAGGCAAATTAGTGCGGATATTCGACATCCAAGGGGGGTAGTTTTTTGATGCGGTTCGCCTCGGATTGTCCTTGCGACTCCAACGCCACTTGACGCTTGTTGAAATTCTGAGTATGTGAGCAGTTGGAGTGTAGGTACCTACAGTACTGTAGATGTCTACAGTACTGTAGATGTCTACAGTACTGTAGGTGTCTACAGTACTGTAGACATCTACAGTATTGTAGGTCAGATTTGACAAGGTCTCTTGTAAATAGGGTACCATGCTGTTCTCCACATTCAAACCACCATTTGCTACCGCGATTGCACCGTCAGCTCCTGCGTGCTATAAATAGTGAGAGGCGTCGAAGCGTAGGCCCGCAAGCTCGATATGGATATTTGTGCCGAAAGTTGTGTCCACGCAATAAGGTCGCCATAGGGAGCTACATACATACGTGTAAGGTCTAAGGCCGGGGCCCGTCTCTATCGCAAGCTAGGTCCGTTCTGTCGGTTGTACTGGGTAGCTCGTACATGGATGGTTGAGGGCCAACCGCAAACAACTTTTGGGGCCATCTCTGCCGCACTCGATATTAGATAGGAGGGTGCGGTGCACGAGGTTGTTGTGATTGCGGGGCATCATCAACATCCACAGCTTTGCGGGAGCTTGCAAGCCGAGCTCAATCAGGTCTCCCGGTGAAAAGTACCCAAATAGTACCTTTTTTGTTGTCAGGGAAAGGGGTACATTTGCCCAACTGCCAACCGCCCCCTCCGCCCTGCCTGCCCGCCCGCCCGTGCCAGCTGCCGTGTGTTAGCATCGCTCAAGATGCACGACGATTAAGAGAATACAGGCCACGGCTCCGATGTAGATGCAAACAGAGGGTCAGATGTTAACGCTGCTGCTGCGTCTTCACAACAGCGGCAAACGTGCGAGTGTAGCCCACGGCTGCAGCAAATGCAATGTCAACGCCTTCTGAAGGATGTTACCGGACTGGAAAGGTGCGATGTGAAGGAGCTAGCGAGACAGCAAGCAGTCGACTGGTCAAGAATGTGTTTCGCATGTGGCATGGGTTGCTTGCAGGTGGAGTTCCAAGAGCTAAGAGGATACGCAGCTATAAGGTGCAGCTAGTGAGCACAGCCACTAACAGCAAGGAGCTTAGAGCGGAAGAGCGGAGGAGTATTGGAGGAGCCTGGAGCGCAGGAGCAATTGTGAGCCAGGAGCCAAGAAGTG
Organism: Haematococcus lacustris; assembly: GCA_030144725.1. Taxonomy (NCBI): domain Eukaryota; kingdom Viridiplantae; phylum Chlorophyta; class Chlorophyceae; order Chlamydomonadales; family Haematococcaceae; genus Haematococcus; species Haematococcus lacustris. The sequence continues at coordinate 6,155,770 of JASKMD010000028.1, read as the reverse complement.
CAGCCAAGGGAAGCAGCTTGGCAGCGCAGCCAGGGACAGCCAGGAGCACTCAGGAGCAGCCATGAACAGTTAGAAGCGGCAGCAATGAGAGGCACCCATGAGCAGTGCCCTCCCCTCCCTGCCGCCCCCCCCTCACCCCACACCCAACCCCATCCCCCCCCCCTCACACACTCCAATTAGCGAATGGTGAGTGGCTATCACTTGTAAATATGCAGCTTTATGTACCTAGTCTGACCGCTAGCATGCCCTTGTCTGCTGCAGGTTCTAATGGCTCACCCATTCCCCTTTCTTAGTACCACCAGCCCCTCCCTTCCCCTCCACCTCCCCTCCCCTCCCCTCCCCTCCCCTCCCCTCCCCTCCCCTCCCCTCCCCTCCCCTCCCCTCCCCTCCCCTCCCCTCCCCTCCCCTCCCCTCCCCTCCCCTCCCCTCCCCTCCCCTCCCCTCCCCTCCCCTCCCCTCCCCTCCCCTCCCCTCCCCTCCCCTCCCCTCCCCTCCCCTCCCCTCCCCTCCCCTCTTGAGCACTTGCGTTGAGCAGGTGTGCACCACAGCAGCCTCCCCCCCCCCCCCCGCAGCCATGAGCAGCAGCCATGAGCAGTAACCAAGCGCAGATGCAAAAGCAGCAAGTAGGAGGCGCTTGGAGCGGCAGCCAGGACTTCCGGTGAGTGCACATGGTGCTGTGGTGTCAGCCTAGCCTGCCCAATTATGGTCATGCATGTCCTTATTCATCTGCGTGTTGGCTGATGTTTGCTTGCAGTTGTCGATAGCTGGAGCATGACAGGTGTAGCATGGCTTAGTGATTGCAAGCAAGGCGGTAGCGGCGTAGAGCAGCAAGCAACAAGGAGCCAGCAAGGACCATACCCTCCCCGTACCCCGTACCCTCCCCCATTCCACCACCACCACTTCCGAGTCTGCCACCCACCTACCCTCCTCCCCTCTCCTCTCCCTCACCCCACGACACCTAGCAGCCCTTGGAGTAGCAGCCTGGAGCTGGTAGCATAGAGCAGACAGCATGGAGCGGGCAGCATGGAGCGGGTGGTGCTGCCAATGCTGGTGCTGCCAATGCTGGTGATGGTGTTGCTGCTAGTGTTGCTGCTGTTGTTGTTGTTGCTGCTGCCACCCGCAGCCCAGCTTGGGGACATGGGGCAGGGGCAGCAAGGCACCTACTTTCCCCCCTCCCTTCACCCTCACCCCACGGCACACGCTGCAGCCCCTTCCCTAGCCCACCCAGCAGCCCTTGGCGTACCAGCTTGGAGCGACAGGGATGGGTGCACCTAGCAGCAAGCTCTGCTGCTTATAGAGCATGGCCGGCTGCTTGTCTGGCTGCGGCACATGATTGTTGTGTGCAAGGAGGCATGCGGTGAGCCTGAGCCGCATGGTGAGGCTGAGTCAGGGCAGCTGCAGCAGTCATTGCAATTGGGGCGGTTGTTCGCTATCAAACAACACATGCAGCAGTACCAAGACATGCTAATCAAGGCTGAGGGCATGCACATGAGCTAGGAGGGCAGGGGTATGTGCATCACCCTTGTAATCCCTTGTAACATGGTGGACGTGTAATGCTATCAACCAACCGCTTATAAGACTTCCAGAGTCACCTGGTCCCAACCTATGCAACCCAAGCCAAATCGGAAAGGCCGCGCCGAAGCCTAGACTTTCCAGCTTAAACAGTGCTAGCACCACCCTGCCTCCTAGCCAACACAACTGTTGTGGTACACTTTGTTGTAAGCCAGCACAGCTGGTGTGGTACACTGTGATGTCAGCCAACACAACTACTGTGGCACACTGTGACACCAACCCACCAAGACCACTAGCTCACTGCGCACCTACATACCTAGGGACATTGGGCTGCCACCGCTTAAAGCATGGATGACCCGCTTGTATGGAGCGTTCGCATGTTCTTACTACTGTGGTTTACTGTGATATAAGCCAACACAGCTGGTGTGGTACACTGTGATACCAATCCAAGCTCAGTGCGTACCTAGAAACCTAGGGACACTGGGCTGACAACCGGTTAGTGCATGGATGGCCCGCTTGTATGGACAACCCATCTGCGCAGCGTTCTTGTGTTCTTGCCGTTGCTACTATCACATGCCTTACTAGGCCTTGATGTAATGCACTACTCATGAGGCGCAGGTGATAACATGGTTAGCAGCTGCAAGCCTGATACCCCTAGTGTCGCCTCATGCACCGACCACATGCACACACTACATTGTTATGGATGTGTCTCCAGGACCTAGCTGTGTGTTGTTGTCAATACAAGGGGCATAAGGCGTACCACACCCTAGCATACGGCTGCATCTGGTGAGCCTCCACTACAGGTACCATCCGTAGTCCAGCTGGCCGTGACACAATAGGCGTGGATCACTGCCAGGCCTGCACTTGCTAGGCATGACCGTGATGCATACATGCAAAGGGGGCATGTAGGAGGTGGCTACCACGTTTGCAGCATTAGCGCGTCACCGCTCGGTGGTGTTGTCCATACAAGGGGCGTACGTATCATTCGTGCGCGATATACTGCTGATGACCACCACTGTCTTCATCATTACATCTTGATCATTCAGTGCTTACTAATCACGGTGTGTGGCATGGAACTGAATGGAAGCTCAAGACAACCAAGCCTGATCGCTGATACAGGGCTGCATTGCCACACACATACAACCTGTTGTCCATGCACTGTTGCTCATGGACTACAGCCTGCTGCTGCTGCTTATCCTCTGCAACACATGCACTGCAGCCTGTTGCTGTTGCTCGTGCACTGCAGCCTGGGCGGTGGCTATGTTGTGGCGGGTAAGGGTTAACAAACAACACCAATTGGCACAACCACCACCATGATCACCACTACCATCACCACGAACAACAACGAGACCACCCCACCCCCACCACCAAGCCATGACGCACAGCAAGTACGGACACGGCAACCCCCCATGTGCTTGGCTTGGCTCTCCTACTGCTGTCCCCTTGGGGGAGGGATGGGCTGGGTCAGTGTGGTGTGTGGGCATGGCATGGCTAGAGTGGGCTGGCTGGCCGCTACTACTAGCGCCCGCTCCATGCTGCCCGCCCAAGGCTGGCCTTTAGGGAGGGGGGAAGTAGACGGGGTGGCGGACTTGGAGGTGATGGTGGTGGTGGGACAGGAGAGGGAAGGACGAAAGGGCCAAAAGGCAGGAGGGTGACCGTCAAACCTGCAACAAACAAGGGTTGGGCTTGCGTTTACTGCCCCATAGCACCCAACTCCTGGTTGCCGCAGCCATGCTTCATGCTTCATGCTTCATGCTCCATGCAACAGCGGACTCATGGCTGCTCGCGCTTTCCTTATAACAGCTGACTGGGATGTGGGTTGAGGGATGTGAAATGATGCAAGGTAGGGGTGGGCAGGGGAGGAGAGGAGAGGGTGCCGCTCCTGGCTGCCGCTCTAGGCTACGCCGCTCTAGGCTACGCCGCTGCTGCTACGCCAAGGGCTGCTGGGTAGTTGGGCTGTTGGGTACTACAAGCGCTCGCTCCAGGCCAGCCAAGGGGAGGGGAGGGGAGGGGAGGGGAGGGGAGGGGAGGGGAGGGGAGGGGAGGGGAGGGGAGGGGAGGGGAGGGGAGCGGGGGGGTGGGAAGGGGAGGGAAAGGGGAAATGGGGAGGGAAGGTAACATTGTATTGGGGCTGGGCTGAGCGTGAAGGGGTTGTCGACGGATTGGGAGGGGGTGGGCGTGTAGGAAAAGGGAAGGGGAGGGGAGGTGCTGGTGGTACTAAGAAAGGGGAATGGGTGAGCCATTAGAACCTGCAGCAAACATGGGCATGCTAGCGGTCAGACTAGGTACATAAAGCTGCATATTTACAAGTGATAGCCACTCACCATTCGCTAATTGGAGTGTGTGAGGGGGGGGGATGGGGTTGGGTGTGGGGTGAGGGGGGGGCGGCAGGGAGGGGAGGGCACTGCTCATGGGTGCCTCTCATTGCTGCCGCTTCTAACTGTTCATGGCTGCTCCTGAGTGCTCCTGGCTGTCCCTGGCTGCGCTGCCAAGCTGCTTCCCTTGGCTGCACTTCTTGGCTCCTGGCTCACAATTGCTCCTGCGCTCCAGGCTCCTCCAATACCCCTCCGCTCTTCCGCTCTAAGCTCCTTGCTGTTAGTGGCTGTGCTCACTAGCTGCACCTTATAGCTGCGTATCCTCTTAGCTCTTGGAACTCCACCTGCAAGCAACCCATGCCACATCCGAAACACATTCTTGACCAGTCGACTGCTTGCTGTCTCGCTAGCTCCTTCACATCGCACCTTTCCAGTCCGGTAACATCCTTCAGAAGGCGTTGACATTGCATTTGCTGCAGCCGTGGGCTACACTCGCACGTTTGCCGCTGTTGTGAAGACGCAGCAGCAGCGTTAACATCTGACCCTCTGTTTGCATCTACATCGGAGCCGTGGCCTGTATTCTCTTAATCGTCGTGCATCTTGAGCGATGCTAACACACGGCAGCTGGCACGGGCGGGCGGGCAGGCAGGGCGGAGGGGGCGGTTGGCAGTTGGGCAAATGTACCCCTTTCCCTGACAACAAAAAAGGTACTATTTGGGTACTTTTCACCGGGAGACCTGATTGAGCTCGGCTTGCAAGCTCCCGCAAAGCTGTGGATGTTGATGATGCCCCGCAATCACAACAACCTCGTGCACCGCACCCTCCTATCTAATATCGAGTGCGGCAGAGATGGCCCCAAAAGTTGTTTGCGGTTGGCCCTCAACCATCCATGATATTTGGCGCAGTGAGTGCAGAGTTACAGCCGTCCTACTGCCAAGGGTCGGTTTCCTGTCATTTTTAAACAGTTGGGAACACCTGAATCCATCATTACATCTAACCTCACATCATGACATCATGACTCTTAGCCTACATCATTACATCACCACTTGTGGTCCTGCCAATCACTGCATGCATGGTATGGGCAAGGGATCTGACTCTTGCAAGGGCTGGTCTCAGGGTAACCTAACCCTAGAGGCTGAATAATGCTGGGCTCGGCAACATAGGCACGCTTTGTTGTCAGCGCATTTGCATAGCACTGTCGGTATAGCAAACGAGCTTGGGCTACATTGAGTTGTTCCTGCATGGGGGTGAAGGGGGCATGGGGGTTAAGGATGCATGGGGGAAGGCAGCTACAGTACTGTAGACACCTACAGCACTGTAGACACCTACAGTACTGTAGACACCTGCAGTACTGTAGACATCTACAGTACTGTAGACACCTACAGTACTGTAGACACCTACAGTACTGTAGACACCTACAGTACTGTAGACATCTACAGTACTGTAGACACCTACAGTACTGTAGACCTCTACAGTACTGTAGACCTCTACAGTACTGTAGACCTCTACAGTACTGTAGACACCTACAGTACTGTAGACACCCTACAGTACTGTAGACACCTACAGTACTGTAGACACCTACAGTGCTGTAGACACCTACAGTACTGTAGGCAGCAGCAGCATGGGTGGCAGCAGCAGGGGGGGGGGCAGCAGCAGCAGTGGGGGGGCAGCAGCAGCAGCAAGGGCGCAGCAGCAGCAGCAGGGGCGCAGCAGCAGCAGCAGTAGGGGGGCAGCAGCAGTAGGGGGGCAGCAGCAGCAGCAGCAGGGGGGCAGCAGCAGCAGCAGCAGTAGGGGCGCAGCAGCAGCAGCAGTAGGGGGGCAGCAGCAGCAGCAGCAGGGGGGCAGCAGCAGCAGCAGGGGGGCAGCAGCAGCAGCAGAGGGCAGCAGCAGCAGCAACAGCAGGGGGGGCAGTAGCAGCAGTAGGGGGGCAGCAGCAGCAGCAGGGGCGCAGCAGCAGCAGCAGTAGGGGGGCAGCAGCAGCAGCAGGGGCGCAGCAGCAGCAGCAGTAGGGGGGCAGCAGCAGCAGCAGCAGGGGGGCAGCAGCAGCAGCAGCAGGGGGGCAGTAGCAGCAGTAGGGGGGCAGCAGTAGGAGGGGGGCAGCAGTAGGGTAGCAGCAGTAGGAGGGCAGCAGGAGCAGCAGCAGCAGGGGGGCAGTAGCAGCAGTAGGGGGGGCAGCAGCAGCAGCAGGGGCGCAGCAGCAGCAGCAGTAGGGGGGCAGCAGCAGCAGCAGCAGTAGGGGCAGCAGCAGCAGCAGTAGGGGGGCAGCAGCAGTATCAGTAGGGGGGCAGCAGCAGCAGCAGCAGGGGCGCAGTAGCAGCAGTAGGGGGGCAGCAGTAGCAGCAGCAGGGGGGCAGTAGCAGCAGCAGCAGCAGCAGGGGCGCAGTAGCAGCAGCGGGGGGGCAGCAGCAGCAGCAGCAGGGGGGCAGTAGCAGCAGTAGGGGGGCAGCAGTAGGAGGGGGGCAGCAGTAGGGTAGCAGCAGTAGGAGGGCAGCAGCAGCAGCAGCAGCAGGGGGGCAGTAGCAGCAGTAGGGGGGCAGCAGTAGGAGGGGGGCAGCAGTAGGGTAGCAGCAATAGGAGGGCAGCAGCAGCAGCAGCAGCAGGGGGGCAGTAGCAGCAGTAGGGGGGCAGCAGTAGCAGCAGTAGGGGGGCAGCAGCAGCAGCAGCAGCAGGGCGCAGCAGCAGCAGCAGTAGGGGGGCAGCAGCAGCAGCAGCAGGGGGGCAGCAGCAGCAGCAGCAGGGGGCAGTAGCAGCAGTAGGGGGGCAGCAGTAGGAGGGGGGCAGCAGTAGGGTAGCAGCAGTAGGAGGGCAGCAGCAGCAGCAGCAGCAGGGGGGCAGTAGCAGCAGTAGGGGGGCAGCAGCAGCAGCAGGGGCGCAGCAGCAGCAGCAGTAGGGGGGCAGCAGCAGCAGCAGCAGTAGGGGCAGCAGCAGCAGCAGTAGGGGGGCAGCAGCAGTAGCAGTAGGGGGGCAGCAGCAGCAGCAGGGGCGCAGTAGCAGCAGTAGGGGGGCAGCAGTAGCAGCAGCAGGGGGGCAGTAGCAGCAGCAGCAGCAGGGGCGCAGTAGCAGCAGCAGGGGGGCAGCAGCAGCAGCAGCAGGGGGGCAGTAGCAGCAGTAGGGGGGCAGCAGTAGGAGGGGGGCAGCAGTAGGGTAGCAGCATTAGGAGGGCAGCAGCAGCAGCAGCAGCAGGGGGGCAGTAGCAGCAGTAGGGGGGCAGCAGTAGCAGCAGTAGGGGGGCAGCAGCAGCAGCAGTAGGGGGGCAGCAGCAGCAGCAGCAGGGGCGCAGCAGCAGCAGCAGTAGGGGGGCAGCAGCAGCAGCAGCAGGGGGCAGTAGCAGCAGTAGGGGGGCAGCAGCAGCAGCGGGGGGCGCAGCAGCAGCAGCAGCAGCAGCAGTGGCAGCAGCAGCAGATATAGTAGGGGCACTGTAGCACCTACCTACCTTTTGGCTGCTTGATGACTGCTGCTAGGAAGGGGGGGGGAGTGGAAGAGTGAAGGCGGGGAGGGGGGGTAGATGTGGAAGGCGGGAGGTGGGAGGCAGGGAGGCGGGAGACGGGGAGGCGGGAGGCAGGGAGGCGGGCTGGGCGGGGTTGGGTTGGGTTGGGGGCATGGGTTTGGGTGGGTGGGGGCATGGGTTGGGGGCATGGGTTGGGGTGGGTGGGGGCATGGGTGGGGGTGGGGGCAGGGGAGGGAGCGGGGACGGGGGCGGGGGCGGGGGCGGGGGCGGGGGCGGGGGCGGGGGCGGGGGCGGGGGCGGGGGCGGGGGCGGGGGCGGGGGCGGGGGCGGGGGCGGGGGCGGGGGCGGGGGCGGGGGCGGGGGCGGGGGCGGGGGCGGGGGCGGGGGCGGGGGCGGGGGCGGGGGCGGGGGCGGGGGCGGGGGCGGGGGCGGGGGCGGGGGCGGGGGCGGGGGCGGGGGCGGGGGCGGGGGCGGGGGCGGGGGCGGGGGCGGGGGCGGGGGGCGGGGGCGGGGGCGGGGGCGGGGGCGGGGGCGGGGGCGGGGGCGGGGGCGGGGGCGGGGGCGGGGGCGGGGGCGGGGGCGGGGCGGGGGCGGGGGGCGGGGGCGGGGGCGGGGGCGGGGGCGGGGGCGGGGGCGGGGGCGGGGGCGGGGGCGGGGGCGGGGGCGGGGGCGGGGGCGGGGGCGGGGGCGGGGGCGGGGGCGGGGGCGGGGGCGGGGGCGGGGGCGGGGGCGGGGGCGGGGGCGGGGGCGGGGGCGGGGGCGGGGGCGGGGGGGGATGAATTGGGAGGGGGTGGTTGTGTAGGGGAAAGGGAAGTGGAAGGGAGGTGCCCACTAGACCTGCAACCAAGGGGCGTGCATACCTCACAGGTATGCTTCTGCGCTGCTGGACCAGCTGTGTGGCCGCGAGGTTGTCTGCCGAGTATGTGGCTGCGAGTATGGGCTAGATGTGGCTGCGAGTATGGGTAACCTCGTGCGATGCCATCTGTGGACCAGCTGTGTGGCCGCGAGGTTGATTGCCGAGTATGTGGCTGCGAGTATGGGCTAGATGCGGCTGCGAGTATGGGTAACCTCGTGCGATGCCATCGCTGCAATACCGGCTACACGATGCTGCGACTAAGTGTTGGACGGATGCCTTAAATGCAAGTGAGATGTCCAGAAAAGATGTCCATGTCCAGAAAAGTGCTTAAGGGCTACAGTACTGTAAGTGGTCTCTCGAGGTACCTCGAGGTACCTCGAGGTACTGTAGATGTCTACAGTACTGTAGATGTCTACAGTACTGTAGATGTCTGCAGTACTGTAGGTACCTACAGTAATGTAAATGATCTCTCGAGGTACCTCGAGGTACCTACAGTACTGTAGATGTCTACAGTACTGTAGATGTCTACAGTACTGTAGATGTCTACAGTACTGTAGATGTCTACAGTACTGTAGGTACCTACAGTACTGTAAATGATCTCTCGAGGTACCTCGAGGTACCTCGAGGTACTGTAGATGTCTACAGTGACGCGGGCGGCTTAACGATGTTCTGTGTTCTATGGCTAATAAAACAAAAACAAACCGTGCCTAGGCCAGTGCCGGAGGACCCAGACAGTGACACTTGAGGACCGCGACGAGGCAATACAGCCGGACCTCACCGAAGCGGAGCGAAATAGAAAGGCTTCCGGAGAGGCCCGCGCTGCCCGCGATAGGGACAACACATACCACGGCAGGAAGTGTAAGCTAGCCCACCTCATCGACCACCTCCCGCAAGAGCTTTGGGATGCCTTTCTGGCCGACGCTGTGCAGCCACGAGTGGAGGCCTGCAGCGAGCGGGGGGTGCTCGCCAGCCTGCTGTTGGGCTTACTCGTGCGCGGCTTGTTTACCATTCACGTAGCCGACCCGCTCGGCCTGCACGACCAGCCCGTGTACACAGACATCCCAGTCTCCCAGGCAGCCATCCCGGACCTGAGCTGCAGGAACCTGTTCCTCAGCTGGTCCGGGGCTTGCCCGGAAACGGCGCGAACACACGGCCAAACGCGGCAGTGGCTGCCGTGCTGGCAGCGCACCCTGACCTTCGCGCCCGCCTCGCAGCAATCCCTCGCCACCCCTCAGACACCAACATGGTGGACCACGTCGGCAAGCAGCTGGAGACAGCTTTCAGCAACATGCTCACGCTGCTCTTCGCTGGCAGGCTCAAGAAGTCAGTGTCCCTGGCTGGGGCTAAGGTCCTGGTGGGCACTGAGGAACACCGGCGCAGATTTGGATTCTGGGGGCTGGGTGGTGGGCACCTGCCAGCCTGGTCAAAGCGGGAGTGCACCTATGTGCGCCGCAAGGTGTGCGGGCTGGACGTCAGCTGGCTGCTGGAGGAGGGTGGGGTGGTGCCGACTGCAGCCATGCAGGCTGAGGTGGCTTTGCAGCGGGGCCTGCTGGGGCTTGAGGAGGGGGAGCTGGTGAATGATGACTGGGTGGAGGATCCAGGCAACCGGGGCCGGCTGCTGCGCCATGCGGTGCACACTACCAGAGAGATGGAGGCAGCCATGGCAGCCTGGCAGCTGGATATGGTGCCCTGGCAGCAGGCTGAGCTCACAAACCCCGGGCTGCTGCCTAGGCCGCCCCGCCCCCCCACACCCTATGCCCTCACCCCCACCAGCAAGTGCAGTGTTCGGCATGTCTTCATTGACACACGGGGCCTCTACGGCATGATGCGTGACGCCGGCATGCTGGGGGTGCTGACGGAGGAGGGGGTCACCTCCTTGCGAAGTTCAGGAACGGTGCCCTACCTGACCCAGCGGAGCCGGGCAAGTACATTGAAGGGCCCAAAGACAGCCATGTGAGTGCTCCTTGCAGTCAGGTGCCAGCCAGTCCTTGGGTGCTCCGTCAGCTGCCATGTGTGCTGTCAACTGCCTTGTGAGCCTCCAGCCAGCTGCCTACACAGGCTGATGAGGTGCCTTGGTTGTGTTTATGGTGGCTGCAGGTGGCCAACCGATGGGATGCATTGCTGCCCGACCCTCGCCGCCAAAAGCTCGCCAGCCCCAAGCACAGCTTCGCGCAGATCGTGCACACCGATGGAGTCGCCCTCAGCGTGATGTTCCTGCGGCCCAAGCCTGCCGCTCCACCCGCAGAGCTGCCGCGGATGGGCAAGCACATGGGCGCAGTCAACCCGCTGGCCCACCTCGACGCGGAGTGGCTGGGCGTGGACCCGGGCAAGACAAACATGGCCACTGTGGCGCACGAGGAGCGCAGCGCTGCCGGCACAGTGGTGTCCGTGTGGCAGCGGACGCTTACAGCCGGGCAGTACTACCGCGACAGTGGCATCACGCGGCAGGCCCAGGCGACCAAGACATGGCTGACCCAGGTGAAGCCGCAGCTCACAGCCCTGTCGCGGGTCAGCAGCAAGCCCAGCTCGCTGGCCTCGTACCGGCGGTTCGCCGACACAGTCCTGGCGACGTACGACGCCATGTGGGCCGAGGTCTCCAAGCCGCGCTGGGCCAACGCCAAGTTCAGGCTGTACTGTGGCAAGAAGCGCGTGGTGGCTTCGTTCTGGGCCAAGGTAAGGGCCAGTAGCAGCTGCCACGAGCAAGGCAGCAGTCAACCAAAGTCAGCTCACCTGGCCAGCTGCTGCTGTTGCTGCCCTGTTGCTGCTGCTATAACCTCACCTTCACACATGTGTGCCACTGTGTCTTGCTATGTGTGGCTGCAGCTCATCAAGCAGGCCAAGCAGCGGTGGCCGGACCGCATCCTGGCCCTGGCCTATGGGGCTGCTGGCTTCAGTGGCAGCGGCAGCATTGGCTGCAGGGGTGTGCCAGTCAGCCAGATGCTGAAGGAGGCGGTGAGGCAGTTCCCAGCAGGACGAGTGCTCATGGTGGATGAGTTCCGCACCAGCCGGGTCAGCTCAGCCTACAGCCACCCCAGTGAGGCCCTCCCTGGGCAGCCGCCAGAGTCCTTCAGGTGAGAGGGTTGAGGACAGGGTTGAGGTGAGGGTAGTGGTAGTGCTTGGAGGTGGTGGAGTCAAGGTGGCTGGGTAGGGTCAAGATTGGGAAGGTAAGGAAAAATCTTACAAATGTGCATTGCCCCATGTGTCCATGCAGGTGGCTGCGGCCAGTGTGCAGCGAAGCAAAGCGTTCTCAAGTCCGGGGCTTGATGTGCTCAACAAGCAACAACATCAGGTAAGCACTGGCCTGGCACTGCACATGTGCATGGCCGCAACATATCCCACATGACATGGCACATGGGTTGACTTCATGTCAGGTCCCACAAGGTCTCTTTGGCAAAATGTACCGTGAGCCATTTGATGCCGCGCTTACACAGCCTTAATCAGCGAGCCTTTCCGATATGCCTACTGCATCAAAGTGCCTGCACGGCCTAGACGCCCACCAACCCTTGCCAAGTGTCCAGCTGGCAAGGTTACTGTAGATGGATGCGGCGTTCTTTTTTAAGCGGATGCTGGTAGGTACGGTACACAACAGCGCTAGCGCGAGGGCCGGCGGTTATGTTGGTTAACCGGGTGGCTCGCATCTCGCATCGGGCTGCCGCAGCTCGCTCGCAACATGCCTAAGCGTTGCAATGGCCCTACTCCTCCACCACATCAAAGCATGTACTACGAGCTGCAGGCAGCATGTCCGAAGGAATTGTTTTTTTCTGGTCTCTCCTTCGACGACATTATTGAGAGGGCTGATGAACGACGAGAGCTTCCTATGCTTTCTTATGCTTCCCTATGCTTCCCTTTGCTGTCCTATGCTTTCTGATCCTTCCTATTCTTACTACGCTGACTGCGTCGGCCCATCGCTAATTATGGCCGCCAGTCTGCATCATTTGTGCCGCTGATGAACGTTGGTGGTAGCTTGGAGGAATTAGAACAACCTCTTACACTTTCGCAGCCTAGTGAGCGCGAGATGATAGGGTAATTTAGACATGAGCATGGTAGGTATGTCTGGGTCATCTATGGGTGCTAATCCTAAGAATAACGCTACCAAAAGTGTACGAGATTCTCGGGGCACACCGTTTGCATCTCTACAGGAGGTCAGCACGGCGTTTGATGCACTTCCTGCCCAAAAATAAGGTTTCTACGTACTGTGATTTTAAGAGCTTCCCAACCTGCGCAGGGCAGCTTTCATACACTGCAATGCCTTCCGTGGGAGCTATGAGCATACGTCAAAGCTAGGGTGCAAAAACTAGACGGATGCGTAGCAGCAACAAGCAGCAAATCGATCTCAAAAATAGCACTGCAAATTTGCATTCCGGCACCCCATCACGGCACGCCGACCGACCGACTAGTGACCGCTCTACCTCGCTCGTCGTTGCGGCGTTGTTGTATGCACGTGCACTACCGTCAGGATGCAAGGAGTCACTGGTGCAAGGATACCGCGGAGGGGGCAAAGTTGACTTTAGCCCGTCCCTCGCAGGCCAAGCTGCGGAGCACTACGCCGCAGCGGGGCGTCGCGGTTTGACCTCTTGGAGTGCAGTAGTACGCGACAAAAAGTGACGGTACATTTCTCGAGCCATTTTACCTGACCTTGTGGGACCTGACTTCATGCATCGCTCACACCCATGTGCAGGTTCTATGACCGGGACGTCTCAGCCGCGCTGAACATCCGCCGCTGTGCAGTCGGCCCAGGCCCACGTCCCACTGAGCTGTGCTACTAGGATGGCCGCACAGCCATGCCAAAGCCAGGCAGGCCAGGCCAGGAGTGGGTGTACGTGCGTGACAAGGCCCTGTTGCGTAAGTGGCGGCGCAAGTGGCGGCGATAGCCAGCTACAGCAATACAACCCAAGAAAACAAGATACCAAACCCCTCACAAAGGGGATGTGTGTGAGTAAGAGCTATAGAGTAGGGTAGAGCTCTTGCTAGTAGTAGACCTGGAGGCACACACACCAGAAGGCTGAGCTGAAGTGGGCATTAGGCACACTGTCAGTAGCCTTTACAATAATGATCTCACAGCCTGTATTTGATAACAACTCATGCATTATTTTTAGGGAGCGCAATCTAGTCGAGATCTCGACGAGATCTCGACGAGTCAAATCTAGTCGAGATCTCGACTCGATTTGACTCGACTAGACGGGTTTTTTTGAATTCTGCCATGGGATGATTTCACTCCGCCCACTCAACTAGCTGCAGGCAGGCTAGGTGCATCTATCTGCCCGCCTGCGTGCAAGGCACAATGTACAGAGCTGTAAGGTCGAATGCATGTTGGCTGAGGCATAAGTGCCGCCAAGCATGCTGAGTTGTGCGGCTATTGTGTCCACGTAGAGCGAGTGTATACGTACTCATCGACAGCCTCGGAGTCCTGTAGTGGTAATACAGTGTACTTACATCGTGACGACGTCGTAAAGAACTAAATCATGAAGAGGATAATAGTCATTGCAAACCATGAAGTCTCTAGTTGAGTGTCAGGATTACTACACACTACGAGTTGGGGAAGTGATGGTGGCCTGCAGTGATTGTACTAGGAGGTGGTGGTGGCTGCCTACTCGCCCATGCGCGCGAGGAGCTGAGCCTCGGTGTTGTGGCGAGCACCCAACCCAGCGTTGGCCTTGATGTAGATGAGCATCTTGGCGCGCTCTAGGGTAAGCCTGGTGCGGGCGGATGTGAACAACCTGCCCCATGCTGACCAATTGCGCTCTGATGCAGCCGAGGTGGCATGCACACCCAAGAGCCTGCTGGCTGCAACAGCCAGATGGGGGAAGCCACGGGGGCCTGCCTTGCCCCAAAAGGCTCGCCGCATGCTGATTGGCTCCACGGCCACCCTGCCAGCTGCATCTGGTGGCTTGGGGGCAAGCAGAGCTGCGAACCTCTCCAGCTCGCTGTCCCCCCAACCACCAAGCTGCAGCACATCTACCTCCCGCTGCACGGCTTGTTTGACCTGGCTGTCAGTGAGGTCTGGTCGCAAATGCTTGCTGAGGCGTGCCACCGTGGTGATGGCGTCCTCCTTCTCCTGTGGTGACAGCAGCCCAAAGGGGGGCTGGGGAGATGGGTTGAGATTGTCCTTGGGCGGGGCAAAGTTCACGCCGTCTAGCACGTAAGCGGCTGGCATGACCGGCCAGTAACCCTTGGCCAGCCGCTCCCGCAACAAGTCTAGCACGCCCAGTGTCCACTGCGGATTGTCACGCGACACCTCAAGCACCCACTCCTCCGCACCCTGCATAGCATGGGCAGGGTTATTTGTGCAAGTGCGGGCGGGGCTAAGCATGGCCTGTGTGTTGCAAGCCGGGCGAAGCATGCTTGCCAATTGTACATGTTGTGCGCATGATGGCTGTGACGGATGTGCAGCTATGCATGCATCACCTTCAACAAGGTGTGCCAGATGGGAAGTAGCTGGCTGAGGTAGGGATAGTCAGCCTCCAGCTTGTGGGTGAAGTCGCAAATATGCGCTCAAAGGGCATGTCTAAGGAGCGTCCCGGGCTGTATCATATTATATGATATAGACTATGTATCATGATAATATCATTATATTTCATTATAAGCCCTGTTTCTGCAGCGCAAGACGCCTGTGGGGACCCTATGTCCCTCGCGCACTGGTCGTAACCGTGCGCGCTGAGGTTCGGGTGGCAGTTAGGCGGCAGTTGGCGGGCAGTACTGGGTTCTGGCGGGCAGTGTATCGTGCACCGGCGTCATGGCTGACGCCGATGAGCCAGAGCAGATGTTTAACCGTGTTATGCTGCCATCAAGCGAGGTGCTCCGCAGATGTCAAAAGAGCACGCTGGCGGTTGGTTGTTCCAGTGCAACAGTAAAGGCCATGTAGTTGCTGTGTGCAAGCGCTGCCCGAAAATTCTCAGCGTGGGCAACATGAGCCAAACGGTGGGCCAACACAAGTGCAAAGGTGGCACCGTTGGCGTCGTCAAGCGCACTATGGAACCGACATTTGGTCCCATCCCACCTGAGGAGCGAGGTACAACCCAGCCTCCCGATGTGCAACGCGCCATACGCCGTCGTCTGGGCTTAGCCCTCGTATCTGGGCAGGTCCCGTTTGCTTTCGTGAACAATGTCCACCTCCAGTCCATATTCCAACTTTTGGGCGTGGATGTGCTCAAGGAGAAGCACTATCGCACTGAGGTGTTGGACGAGCTGTACAAGGAGGTGAAGCAAGCCACTATGAAGGAGCTCCGTGAGCTTGTAGAGGTTAGTGTATGCTCCACCCTTCCCATCCCTCCCTGCCCACCACACCACCACCTCCCAGGCCATATACCCATCTTCCTCTCTATGCCCCTGGCAGTGCATGTGTTGTGCATGTTGACGAAGTAACCCCCTGATACACCATAGGAGGGCTTTATGATCGTGGCCGCTAGCGTGGGTGTGAGCAGCAGGCTGGCCATGTGTGGCACTGGGCCTAGCAGCCGCCCAGGACTCTTAGCATGCCGTGTGTGGGTGTGAGCAGCAGGCTGGCCGTGTGTGGCTCTGAGCCTAGCACTGAGCCTAGCACGTGTGTATTGTAATGTCTCAGGTTGCAACGCCTTGTCACTCCCATTGAGAGCGAATGCAACCCGTTCATGGAGCCTATTCGTGAGTTGCGACCTGTTGCTACGAGCGAGTTGCAACCTGCGAAAATCTTGAGATTCTGCGGTTACCAAGAGTCGAACTAGGGTCGCCAAGATGACTTGGGATGTATCATAACTGTATCATGATAATCATGATATGCCTAATAGTCCATATACGCGTATCATGAGATATCATGATACATGCCGCTCCCTAGGCATGTCATTAGATGCGCCATCAGCATCTGTAGCATCTTGTCCTGAGCGGGGCCGCTTGTTGCACTGGTGCCTCTTTGCGTCACTCAGGTTGCCACAGGAGAGGGCCACTTTGCAGTCATTGCAGACCGCCTTGATCTTGCCCCCAACAACCTCGATGCTGTACTTTTGCGCATGCACGCTGTTGCCGTGCGCCTGGACAATTTCCTCGAGCGTCAGGACTTCCTTGTTGTATCGCGCGGTGAGTTCAGGAGGCTGAGGCGGGAGAGGGGCCTCGGGCTCCATTTTGCGATTCAGACGCTGCTGGGCATGTCCGGGCATGTCTATGCAAACCAACTTTAACCGCCACCCCAGCCAGGCCAGCATATCATTCGCTGAGCGACGCCACAACGTCCACACACTATTCACGCGCTATTCAAAAGGCTCATCTCGAGTCCATCTCGACCGTCGAGTCGAGTCGAGACGTCTCGTCTAGTCGAGTTGCGCTCCTTGATATTTTGGTGTTGCATGAGGGCTGTAGGGATTAACACCTGCATGGATGATATGGTAAGGGTTCTCCGAATATGGTGAGGGTCCTTGACCCAGACTTTACCGACCTAGGACACTGCTGCCGGGCGTACCTTGCGCTCATAAGACCTACAGGCAGACATCGACTGAACTACACAGTACAAAATGATCACAATAGACCACAAAGAGCGCATCGCGGACTCTGCTTCAAAGTTCGCTGCTAACTATCACGAGCGGGTAGACAAGCAATGCTCCTGCAAGGGAAAGGGCCTCAACAACCCTTCAAAGCTCGCACTCACCTAGTCTTCCTCTAAACTGCAGGAAGCTGTGATAATTCAGCTTCAGACAGCTGTGTTGTCTCAGTACTCGAGCGTGAAAAGCAACATGACTCACATTAAGCAATGTATGGCAGCAATGGCGCAAGGGCTGCAGTCAGATGTGCTATACCCAGGTGAAGCTGGTCTAATCTACAGCTGACATATAATATTTTCTCCGGAGTATTGTTGCTCTTCCAATGCAAGCCATGGCAACGGCATGCCATGCAGTGCAGAGCAATCCAAGATTACAAGCTTTGACTGTGACTCGTCTTGACAATCCCAGCCGCTTATCGAGTCAGAAGCCAGCTGTGTTGCAGCCCAGTACCATACTTGCTGACCCGGAGAGCATTGTACCCACCGGCAACAATGGCTACCCAAAGCATCCTGCCATGGCCACCCTTTCCTGCAAATCGCCGCAGCAGCAGCAGCAGCAGTGCCAGGACCCTCAGCAGCAGCAGCAGCCAGCACTGGCAAGCCCAGCCCCCTTCCCTGCCATTGACCGCCTCCTGCTGCGAAAACAAAAACTTATGGCTCTTACTCAGACACGTGTGAATCAGCAGGCAAGTGGTGCTGTCTGGCATACCCTGCTACCCATGCTAGCGGTTGCATTTCGTTCATCACTCCGTGAAAATGAGCCGTGACAAACCCTCACTTGCTTGGAAAAGTCACAGACGTCTCAGGGTGGAATACTCAACAGCGACAGTGCACTGCCTGGCTGCTCGCATGGTGAAAAGAATCAGCAACACTGCCGTTGGCAAGTTTGGCACTCCATGCCCTATGAGCTATATGCCACATGTTCTATCCAGCAGCGCGCCCAGCCCACTGGCAGGTGGCACTGTCTGCCTAAGGACCAGCTTGTATGTCTCTGCCTTGTCCAGCCGACACCGGCAATATATATCTCCTACCATGCCGCCTGACCAATGTATGTCTCTGGACCAGCCTGTTGAGCCCCTCACAGGTTAAGCTGCCTTGTTAAGCTGCAGGTTAAGCTGCATGAGTCAAGCAAGTGTGTCATGGCAGACACCTCAGCATGTCCCTTGTTGCGGCTGCACAAGTCATAAAACAAGGTGCCTTGTTGACCCAGGTTGATCAACCCCTCCCTTCCGCTGGGCAGCTGCATACCCTTGAGGGTGGTGGCATGTCCCTGGCGCCTGCCCAACATCAAGCACCCGCACAACCCACCTCAAGCCCGCCCATGGCTGGGGCAGCAGCAGTGCCCAGCAAACGGTCCCTGCAGATTGCTGTGGGGCTGCTGGCTGCCAGGCATGGAGCCCCGGAGGGAAGCACCAGCTCACCGCCTGAGACACCTCTGGCAGGTGACCAGCAGGGTGGTGGCAGTGGTGTGGGAGACTGCAGCTCGGCCGCCTGTGATGCCAGTGGTGGCGGACGCACTGCGTCGTGTGTCTGGTGCAGAGGCTGAGGCGAGGCCTGTCACTGCATGTGCTCACCGCCGCTCACTGCTCAACGCTGCCCTGCCATTACATGCTGCATCATGTAGCACGAGGTCACGTGTGTGCCTGTGTTGGTATCACACGAGCCATGGGCCAATGCAGTGGTGGCGCCCTCAGCCTCTGTGGGGGTGTGCAAAGCCACCCCAATTCTCATCGTGTGTGTGTGTGTGTGTGCTCTTGTGAACATGTCCTGATGTGATGCAGGAGCGTGGGGGGACCAAGTGCCCACAGCAAGGGGAGCAGCAGCAGGAGCAGCAGCAGCAGGAGCAGCAGCAGGAGGGCCAGCAGCAGCAGCAGCAGCAGCAGGAGGGTGGGGAGTGAGGTCAAGTTCTACGGAACAGGGCATGCTCAGGGCAGCAGCTCAGCCCCACGCCTCGCAGGCGTTCCATGAGCTGCGCCTGTGGCGGGGTCAGCGGACCGCAGCCGCCGTAGCAATCCAGGCAGTGGTACGAGGCCACCTGGTCAGGTGGGCAGCCACTGCCTGTGGCATCAGTTGCTGCCAGCCCTCCTACAGCTACAGCTGTGACTGCAACCTGCTGTGCTGCCTGCAGGCTCCAGCTCAGGCGGGCTCGTCAGGCTGAGCTGGCAGCCAGCGCAGTGCAAGCAGGCATCTGCCGCAGGCTACTGCATGCCTGGCGAGCTAGAGCCAAGGTCAGGACTACTGCATGCACGGTTCCACATCTCAGCATCGCTTCCACACCCTCCACCTCCACCTGCTGCCATCGCTGCGCATTGCTTTCACAGTGGCAGCAAGCCATGACCTGCTGTGTGGCTGTAAACAGCAACGCAACCAGAAACTAGCAGCAGCAGCAGAAGAAGACCAATACGGCAGAGCTGGCGTGCATTGAAGGGGAGGAGCTTCTGGCTGGAAGGGGCGTGGCCTGCTCCCACCACCAGCCAGCCACTGCCCTCCAGGCCACGCTCCACGCGCTGTGTGTAGCTCTGTGTAGCAGGCTCTCTCTAGGCGCTCCTCACCGCTCCTTAGGCTGCAGTGTGCACCGGCCCTCTGTGCAACAATCACCCCAGGCCCTTCACACAGCCATGCTGGGAACCAGGTGCCATGCTGCCTTGAATGCTGTGCAGACATGGGTGAGGGTGTGATACACTGTACATACATACGAGATAGAGTGAGAATCCTAAAAAGGTGCAAACCACTGATGGGCACGTGCAGCCGGGCAGGCCATGCTGAGCGAGGGAGGGCAGAGGGAGGGCTTCTGCAACTCAGTGGCATATCTGCTTGGCGGGTGAGTGAATGGCAGGCCCGTTGTGCAGGTGCGTGTGAGGATGCGGTGGCGGCTGAAAGGCCTAGCCCGGCGCTATGGCCTTGGGATGCACCTGCACTTGCCCCGCTGCTTTGACGGCAAGCAGGTGAGGGTTGGGGACGGGGCCCCACAGGCGGTGGGGTGGTGCACCCTCACACAGGCTGCACGCCAGCCGGGCACAGCAAGCACGACAAGGGGTCCAGCACATGGCCTGTGGTGTGTTTCCTAGATGGAACTGTACTGCTTTGGGCCTTGTTGGAGCAAGGCATGCTAGGATCAGCCAGCCCATCAGGGGTTGAGCTAACTGTATCTCAAGTGTGACTTCTGTTTTAGGCTCCGCTCAGTGACGTAGTGCTTTACTGTGTTTGTCCGGTGAAGCGCTGCCTCTTAGCGAGGGCCTCTTTCTCTTTCAGGTGGGCTTTATACTTGCTATAGTGTGTAACTGTGTTTGTCCGGTGAAGCGCTGCCTCTTAGCGAGGGCCTCTTTCTCTTTCAGGCCTCCTCTTGTGATGCACACAAATTCACTAAGGAGGGCGCATGGAAACAGTTGCCTTGTAGTGGCCGTGTTGGATACTTGCCTGGCTGCTCACAAAATCACTGAGGAGGCTGAATGGCAACATGTGTCTTGTAGTGGCCGTGTTAAGGGCTTGGCTGCATGGTGAGTGGGCAGAGGAGCTCTCACTGCTCCCAGTATTAAACCTGACGCAGGGCGGTCCTGCCTGGTGTGCACCAGGGGCTAGGTCTAAAACAACTCATTGGGACCCTCATGGGGTGCACACCCACCGCCATGCAGTACTTTGTGACATGCACCTTGGCTCTACCAGCCACAAGTGTGACACCGTGTGACCTTGGCTCTGTGCCAAGGGCTTATCAGGGTGCCAGGGTTGAACATGCTGGGAGGCTGGTTGAGCGCACACCCATCGCCATGCGACACCTTGTGGCCTTCACCTGACCTTTGTTGCCTACACTCTTGCTTTCACCATGGCGGCGCTCTTGCAATCACCATGGCATCACCATCACCACGGCTGAAATCCCTGTTGGTGGTGGTGGTTGCAGTTGCTGCAAGAGGAGGGAAAGTTTGCCTACGCTGTCGCATGGCACGCGTGGCGCCTCCTGGCTTGCAGCTGGCTGGCTTGGCAGCAGGCAGCGCTGAATGCCTACCCAGATGTGCCCGTGGCGGCTGAAACCTTTGAGAACGAGCCAGGTGGCGCGACCGGCCTTGTTTGATAGCTGCATGATGGTGGGCTGCTGAGTGAGGTGCACTTTGTGGCGCCGCCTGCTGCCAAGGGCGTGCATGCGGTGAGCTTGGATTTGAGTGCAATGGATTGCGCCGCGGCAGTCAACACCTTGGTAGTGAGGGGTGTAAGCGAGATGCTTGCCGTTGGCAGGGACGGTGCAAGAATTGTGCAAAGTCAAACTCACACAAAGTGAAAGTCACACAAAGTCATAGTCACACGCCGCAAGTCACAAGGGCACAGTGTAGCACACCCGTTTGGGCGTTCTGGTCAGGTCCACTACCTTGGGGAGGTGATGGGAGGTCTGTGTTGAAGTCAAGGAGTGTGCCCGCATGGGTGGGGACGAAGGTTGCCGCCCTCCCTGGACTTCACATCTCACAACCACTGCATGTCGTGCAGTATGCACATGTGCAAGTGTAAAGCATAACATTGGCAGAGAACCGCTGGCGCACAGCAGCATTCTCCTGATAAATATACCCATGACAAGGAGGTCACCCCAGTCCGGCCGCAACCAGAGCAGTGTTCAGCAGGAGCAGTGTAGGGCCACTGCAATGCAAAAAGCAGGACCACTGCGGTCGACAACATACCCTTCACGCTAGGGCTGAGCCACACCTTGCTTAATACTCTCCGCCCAGTATTTAGAACAACGCCTACCTGCTGACATCACAGCTCTGCAAGCAGCTCATGCTATCAGCCCCTACCTACCAGACATAGCAGCAGAAGAGGGTGTCACCCTAGGCAGAGTAAACTGTACACGTGGTTGGAAGCTGGTTGGTAGCTGCCAGGCTCAGCTGGTTGGCTCAGTGACCACATCCCAGCAATGGCGTCCCTGACAAAGTGGGCACTGGCTTCCGACCAGATCGTGGAAACTGGCTCCATGAGGACCCTGGTGAACAATTTCAGGATAGGAGGAGGGGAGGGGGGCAGCGTCCCGCCAATGGGCGACGCCTTTGGCAGCTAGCCTATAACTGGTCCGTTACCACGGTAGGAGGAGGCTGAAGTGATTTGTTGTAGTAGGGTGGTAGGAGGGGGCCCGTTACCTCCCCTTGGAACAAAATGCGGCTGACGGCAAGCATGCAGGCCGCTGGACCTTTACCCATGGCATGTGCTCAGCTGAGTAGATGAGTGCTTTAACCCCTCAACCAGCCTGGTGCAAATGGGTGTGGTGTAGGCCTCATCATTCGTGCCATTGTGGATGCCTGTGCTGCTGAAGAGTATTATCCCTTGCCTCACGGTGATTGCCTTGCAGCCTTTCCGCACATTGGTGCAAGGACGCTCGACTCTTTAGGAGAGACTTGACGCTCTTTTCCCCGCTTGTCCGCTAAGTTATGTTCAGGTTCTGCGCCAGCTACTCCGCGCTTACAGGCTGCTCGCCAGCTGCTGAACCTGCTGAGGTTCTTGCGGTGGTGGCTGGGCTTGTCGCATCTAGCGTGGTGGCAATGGATGCTGCCTGCGCTGCGGCCCACGCTGCACAACCTAGCAACTCACTGTAATCATTCCTAGCACGCGTGCAGTGCGAGCGCACAGGTGCGCAAAGGTGCTCAGAGAGGTGGCGCAGTACAGCGGGCGGGATGCGGTTGGGCGGTTGGAGGGTCCCCTTGTGGGGGGGAGCAGCCTCCCCCCTACATGGGGAGGTCTTAATGGGAGACCTGGTTGGTCTAATCACACACATCACGTGCCACCTAAGCGCCCGCCGTCGTACCAACCTGCGCGCATCCAGCCTTTGAGCAAGTAGTGTCGGCCGCGAGTAAGCTCATGCTCTCAGCATCGCCCGGAGTTTAGCATAAAACTCCGACAATTGAGATGATGACAATTCAAGCCTTGTAAGTGCGCCTGTCCTCTTGCTCTGCGCAACTCGAGACGCACATTGGCACATGTCCGTAATCTTGACCTTTGCGGCATCTCTCTGTGGGTGCAGACTCGCAATTCTGTTGCTGGGCCACCACTGGCGGGCTTTGGTCAGTGCCCATTTGACAGGAAACGAACCTATTGAGACGAAACCATTGCGCGTCGTGTGCATCGGCCCCTATGAGGTCAGTCTCCAGCTGCGACTCAACACACACCTGCTGCCAGGCTCCAAATACTGCTGTCCACCACGTGTGTCTACAACCGACTCCCCTCGCCTGCTCATCCTCCATGTTCGCAGCCGATCGTGATGTGCGACCCAGCAGGCCCCCAGGAGTCGTACACGGGTGAGCGCCACAGCTGGACAGCTGCACGAGCCTGCATCAATCAGGGCCTCCGTGCAGCTGGCCCTGCACACCCTTCCCTCAACCCCTGCAGGCTATGAGGTGGAGCTGTTCCGCAAGAGCGCCGCCTATCTGGCCAGCCAAGGGCACACAGAGTGGCTGCCTGAGGCCTATGGCTTCAACTGCTCTGTGGGTGGGCCTAGGCTGCATGCAGCCCTGGCAGCTCACCTGTCTGCAGCCGCTAGCCCCTGCCTGGCCGCAGTGTCAGCAGCTGCAGCCTGCCTGGAGTATCCATCGTTGCCTTGAGTGCCTGCAGCTGTTGGTTGTGTTGTGCTGGCAGCCTGGGGTCAGCAGGAGGGGGCCTGAGGCTGGGCTGGCTGGCTGCTGTGCGTCACGTGGCCAGTGGGCTCAGGGGCAGAGGGCCAGCACCTGGCCAGGGCACTGGATGCTGCAGCCCCTGCTGCTGCTGCTGTGGTGCTGTTGCTCGTGTCAGTGCTGGTACTGCTGCTGCTGCTGCTGCTGCTGCTGCTGCTGTTCACAGGACTGGGACTACATCATGGCAGACCTGCTGCTGCCGGCCTCACAGAGGACCTGTGACATGGCGTTCCAGGGCATGTCCGCCACCAGCGAGCGCATCGCAGCAGGTGACAGCCCCTGCCCTGCGGCCCACTGGCTGCCCTCCCACCCCTGCCTGCTGCAGTCTGGGTCAGAGCTGATGGCGTACACCCAGCACACAACACCAGCAGCATCAGCAGCACCACCACCTGGGGTCAGCAGTCAGGCACAGGCGCCTCAGCAGGCAACCCCCTGTGCCACCCTAGCAGTCCTAGCAGCTGCAGCCCCTCCCCTTCCAGCTCAGCTGCCCCTGAAGCAAGGAGGGTCAGATGTGGCTGGCTGAGTGACCCAGGCCTCCTAGCTGGTGTTGGTGTTGGTGGCAGCGTCAGGGGCCCAGCCGCATGCTGTGCTGTGCGCAGGCTACCAGTTCTCAGGGCCAGACTACGCGTCAGGCAGGGAGATCATGGTGTTCATGTCCCTCAAGCCCGACATGTGGCTGTTCTTGCGCCCCTTCTCAAGCACTGTGTGAGAGGGACGGGCTGAGGGGCGAGGGGAAATGGGCTGTGTGGGGGTGCACTGGCTGCAGCGCCCAACCACTGCCGCAGCACACCCTGACCACGCTGCAGCACTGTATCAGCATTGGGAGTGTGTTGGCCAGGAGGTCACAATGAGTGTGACACAGTTTTCCTGCGGCTGTTGCTGCTGCTGCTGCTGCTTCTGGAGCTGCTGCTGCTTTCCTGGTACTGGTCCTACAGCTGCTGCTGCCGGTGCTTATAGTGCTTTGTGTTTCTCATCTGCTGGTGGTGCTGCTGCTGCCTACCAGGTGGCTGCTCATGTTCGCCACCTCGGCTTTTGTTGGCATCTGTGTCCTGCTGACAGAGGTGGGTGTGGCCTGTGGGCGCCATTCGCATCTGCTTTCCAGGCACGCATTGCCTGCCTAGGCACTTCTACTGCTTCTCTAATCTTCTACCCTTGTGCCGCTTACCAGGAGGTGCCTGCAGCACAGCACTGCCACTCTGCTGCCTGCAGGTGCCCCTGCGTCGCATCATCCGCCGCCCTGGCCCAGCTCTAGAGAAGTACTGCAACCTGCAGTGGGCTGCCACAGCCATGCTGCTGCAGGTGGGAAGGGGCATGGAAGTAGGGAAATAAGAGTGACAGGGCAGAGGCCACATGATGCCACAGACGGGCAGCATGGCATGGCAGCTGGGCCCCAGGCTTGAGCTGTGACGCAAGCAAAGACTCAAGCCGGGAGCTGAGATGGACAGGTTTTGGTCATGCTGGCCCACGCTTTGCATAGCTTCTCATCAGTTCCTTGCGTGGCTGATCAGTTGCTTACGGGTGCCAGGATGGATAAGAGTGTGGAAGGGGCCAGGCTGCAGGTATGGAGGGAAGGAAGGGGAGGGGAGGGGGCTGCACCCCTGTTGAAAGGCTGAGGGGTCATGGGGTAGGAAAAGGTGAGCCTGCTGATATAATAGAAGTGTGGTGGAGAGTGTGAGGCCAAGCTGTGGATCCAACAAAGTTTGATTTTCCCGTGATTAAGAGTGGGGTTGAGAGTTTAGGAGTCAGGGATCCTGGGCAGGTGAGCGCTGATGGCAAAGCAAACTCGACGGGACACCTACAATCAGCAAAGTCAGGGTGCTGCTGTCAAGGAGGTGGCGCTTCAGGTCAGTGGCTGGAGGAGGAGGAGGGAGGGTGGTGTGTCTGCCTGCCTGCTGGGAGGGGTGGTGGGCTGAGGTGGTCTGATCTATCCCAGCCGTCCCTGTGTTGCTGCCCTGCTGCCCGCAGGCCCTGCAGCAGTTCAACGCCAGGTCCACGGGCGCACGCATCATCATCTTGGGGTGAGCGCTGCCACGCGGGCCGACAGGGCCCAGCTCCTCGCTAGCTGGCCAACTGCCAGCAGCCTGTGGCCCAGTCAGGCAGGCAGCAGGCTGGTCGGGTGTGGACAGCTGCCAGGCAGGTGAGGAGGCAGACAAGAGCAGGTGATGCTAATGGCTGGTGCCTGGCTGCTGTGTGTGCCTGCCTGCCTGCCAGACCACCTGCCTGCCTGCCTGGCTGGCTGGCTGCTCAGGTACGCGTTCATGATCCTGATCCTGATCAACATGTAAGTGGCAACTGCCAGTCAGCTTCCCCTGCTGGGCCTTTGCTGCAGCCGCTTCCTCATCCAGGTTGAGCTACACCACGATGCGATAAGATGTGCACCTGCACTTGAGTGCAATGCAGCGCTGGCACCAGCTGCCCCACAGCCTGACCCTGCCACCAGGGCTGGGCACCCGGTGAGGCCCCATCTAGTGGCGCCTGCTGCTGGTTTCAACTGCCTTTCTTGCCCCCTGCCCTGCCCCTGCAGCTACATCGCAGTGCTGGCCTCACAGCTGACAGTGAACAGCATCAACACGTGAGTCCCACCCTGGAATGAGGCCATGCCCTGCCTGGCCAGCTGCTCCTGTCTGGCTGCACACCTCACCTCACACACCCAGCACCTGAACCCACCTGCCGCCCTGCCCTGCTGCACAGCCCTGGTGCACAGCCCTGCATAGCCCTTGGCCCAGTGCCCCCGGACGCACCTCATGCCTGCTAGCATCTATCTCATGGCTTTGAGCTGCTTCTCAGGCTGCTGGCCTAACCACTGCATACTTTGCCGCCCAGCCTCAACACAGGCCTGCTTGCCATCAGCCTGTGTGGTGCATGCGCAGAAATATCAACGGCATCTCAGACCTGGTCAACAAGCCAGTGGGCATCTTTGTGGTGGGTGGGCAGGTGGTAGGGCAACTTTGCTGACTGGGACAGCCCCAGGTTGATGCAAGGCATAGCGGTGCTCGGGATAGCCCATTGGGCCTGAAGCATGGCCGAGGGCTGCTCACTGACTCCTGCTGCTACTGCCTCACAGTGTGTGGCCACAGCCAGGCACATGCCTGATTGCTCCCCTCCTTCATTTATGTCCCCCTCTTTGTCTGCCAGCTGCTCCGTACCCCGCATATCTTTGTCATCCAATAGCTCATAACTAGGTGTGTGCGGCATACACCATCTTGTAATGTTTGGTACAGTGTATCACGCAATTGTTTCCGCAACTTGCAAGTGCGATGGAGCGCGTGGAACTGATGCTAGGCTGGCGTACAAATGTCTAGCTTTCAGGCAGGCTTTGTTAGTTGAGGGCAAGACAGGCAAGCGTTACGGACTCCATGCTAAGTCATATGACTACACACGCAATTTGCGCGAATGCACCTCGTTCCGAACCGTGATAAACGACGTAACTTTACTATATAACATATCGGTGATTGTCAGAGCATCCAGTCCGGCATAGTGTTATGCCGGACTAGGCGCTGACGGCCACCCCCACCCCACCCCACTCCACCCACTCCACCCCCACCCCTTACCACAGTCCGGCTAGGCCGGTCCGCCACTTACAGTGAGTGCATCTGAGCAGTTCGGTGTTCACAATTCCGCCTATTTGCCACTTCGTTGACCGCTCTTTTGTATACTTGACGGGCCGCAGTATACGTATACGCTTTTACAGTATAGACGGGCCGCCGGGTTCGCTCTTGTATACTTGACCTCATATAAACTAGATTATCATCTCCACGTCGCTCATCACGCTAATCTAATGGACTCATCCTTGTTTTGGCCATTTCTTCCTCATTCTTCAATCTTGCTGTCGTGAAGTCTGTCATTGCTTGCAATTGACTTGGCAGGATGATGTCCAAGCATTTGAGCGCTTCAACTTGAACCTGGTCGTCCCCTTCAATTGGAGTACTGATGCGGTAGGAAAGCCCCATTGCCTTTGCTGACCCAGACCTGATCCAGACCTGACCCAGACCTCACCCTGACCTGCACATGCCCTTCCTGCTCCACCCGCCTCTCTTGGCCCCTGCTCCTGGTGCTAGCACTCTGTTTGCCAGCTTGCTGACAGCACCTAGGTGGTGCTATTGCCTGGTCGCAGGATGCCGCTCTGATGTTGGAGTCCCTGCGCAGTGGCAAGGTGTCAGCACTGATCCTGGATGCGCCGTATGTAGAGACGCAGGTGGCCAAGAACTGCGACCTCTACAAAGTGGTGAGAGCCAAGGGGTCAGCAGACCCATGTTTGTGAGGCTAGTGAGGCCCCTGAGCGGTGCGGTGTAAGCTGGTGGCATGTGTCCACCCATGCAAGTTCTTTTGCCCAGCCCTGCCCTGCCCAACTCAACGCAGCCTGGCACGACCCCTCATCTCACCACCTCACATCTCCTCACGCTCTCCTCATCTATTCTTGAGCACATGTGGACTTGGCCAGCAGGGCAAATGGTGTGTGCCATCATGGCCAAACTGGACTCGCCCCTCCCTAACCCAACTTTGCATGTAACAAAGCAACCTACACCTCACATACGGTTCATCAGCAGGGATCAAAGCAGCTTACAGAGTTACTGTTGTCCTGGTGGCAGGCTGCCCAGCTGTGCAACAAAGTGACATGGCATAGGTTCATACCCCTGATTTCATAGCTCGACCTTACTTCAAAACATCGCTCAGGGTAAATCGCAATTTTCATAGCGCAGTGCGAGGTAGTGAAGCTCGAAAAGCGACCATTTCATAGCGCAATAGGACCCCTGAAATGTCGCTTTTTATAGCGATCGCTATATAGAAGGCGAAAAAAAACACTAGTGTCCACCCATGAGAGTTCATGTGCCCAGCCCTGCCCTGTCAAACTCAACGCAGCCTGGCACGACCCCTCATCTCACCACCTCACATCTCCTCACGCTCTCCTCACCTCTTCTTGAGCACATGTAGACTTGGTCAGCAGGCAACTGGTGTGTGCCATCATGGCCAGACTGGACTCGCCCCATCCCTGACCCAACTTTGCATGTAACAAAGCAACCTACACCTCACACAGGGTTCATCATCAGTTGCCTTGGTGGCAGGCTGCCCAGCTGTGCAACATGAGATAGAGACAGGGAACATCTCACCTCTGCCTCAGCTTCACCTCACCTTCACCTCACCTTCCACCTCACCTCCAACTTTCTTCCACCTCATATCCACCTCAGCTTCACCTCAGCTTCACCTCATTCCCCCTCACCTGACCTGACTTGGTCCGCAGGGCTCGACTGTGCTGCCCAATGGCCTGGCGCTCGCCTTTGGACCGGACGTGTCTGCAGTAAGCACCTCAGCCTGATGGGCAGCTGCTCATAACATGCCAGGCAATGCCTGCCTGATACATCGCTGCACAAGCTAACCTGACCAGCTGTGGCTGTGCTGCCACCGACCTGGTCTGTCATGTGTGGCTCATGCCCCATAGGACTACATTGCCCTGTTCAGCAATGCTCTGATTGCGATGGAGGAGGAGGGCGTGAAGGAGAACCTCAAGTGAGGCAGCAGCAGACTAGGGCCATTGTAGGCAACTGAGCCAGCGAGGGTCTGATGCGGGGCGGGGCGGGCAGGGCAGGTCAGGGGTAGGCAGGTCAGGGGTGGGCAGGTCAGGGGTGGGCAGGGGTGGGCAGGGGTGGGCAGGGCAGGGCAGGGGTGGGCAGGTCAGGGGTGGGCAGGGGTGGGCAAGGCAGGATTGGGCAGGGCAGGGGTGGGCAGGGGTGAGCAGGGGTGGGCAGGGGTGGGTAAGGGAGGGCAGGGGTGGGCAGGGGTGGGCAAGGGAGGGCAGGGGTGGGCTGGGGCGGGGTAGGGCAAGGAGGGGAGGGGAGGGACCTCCCTCTTACCTCCACTTACTAAGCCAGGGGGTCACGAGCTGTGCTGCATCCCCTTCCTGCTGCAGGCAGCTGTTTGTGTCACCCGCCAGCAGCTGCTCCAACAAAGCCGGTGGCAGCTTGTCCTCATCCACTATAGGCATCGAAAAGGTGGGGTTACGCCTAGGCAAGCCAGCAGTGCAGGCCTTGCAGCTAGGTAGCCTTCCAGCTAGGCAAGGCTGTCATGGGTATGCCTGCTATCGGCTGTGATGCTCTCCTAACGCCTGTGCTGCTCACCCACCACCTCCCAGCCTGCGTTATTCTTGGAGCCACCACCACCTCCCAGCCTCACTGCTTGCTCCCTCCTAACCCCCTCCCTCCCTCCACAGGGCCACTGGTACTTATGGTGGTACTAGTACTGATACTGGTGTAGTGTGCCATGCACTTATCAGGTCAGGCAGAGGCTGACACCAAGGTCACACCAAGGTCACACATAAGTCTACATGCATTGCACATCGTCATCCCATGGGCGCTTACTAGCCATACCACACACATCCTCACACCTTGACTGCCGCTGGCAGTAAGGAGTCAGCATGACCACACCATTACGCTCTTACACCATTCTTCATTACCACCTTACCACAGTGTATCGGGCTCCTGCACTATGTAGGCCCACCCCTAGGCACACCCCTGAAACACTCCTGTGTAGGCACACCCAGCCACCCTGCCCTGCTCAGGCTCCTCCCCAAACCCTGCCCCACCCTCCCTCTCTACCCACACCATGACTGCCCCACTATGACTAGACAGCAGCAGCAGCCCATCAACCCACCAAACCTCCTCTAGCGCTGCTGGCTCCACTGCCCCTGCCTGGCTGCAGCTGGCTGGGCTGTGGGTGTTCCTGGGCGCTGCTGTGGGCGGCGGCTTCACCTGGAACCTGCTGGCAGCGCTGTTTGCCAGGTGAGGGGCAGAGGCGGCGGTGCACAAGGCAGGGACAGGGACAAGGACGAGGCAGGGAGCTCCCCCTGACACCCTGCCCTCCAGCACCACTCACGAGGCAGGTCTGGTGGTGCTGGTTGTCTTGCCATCCACCCCTGCAGCGCTGCTAAACGCCAACACATAGCATGGGCAGAGCAGGTGCCACTGGCCTGGCTGAGGCAGAGGGAGGGAGGGAGAGGTCAATGCGTGTGGTGTGGCTGACCTGGTGGTGATGCAGGGTGCAGAGGGCCAGGTCAGGTGATGAGGGTCTGGAGCGCCGCCGGTCCATGAGCGGCAGCATGAGCGGGAACGCGGTGGGTGATGCTGCTGCTGCTGCTGCTGCCTTGGCTTGCTGACCTTGGTATATGCAAGGCAGTAGAGGATAGGGAGGGACCAGAAGCTCAATAGACAGGAGGGTGTCGCTTACACCAGCTGCAGCTGCAGGAGGGCAGCAAGGGAGTAGGCAGTAGGCGCAGGAGGGCAGGGTAGGAGCCACGTCTTGCTCCCGTCTAGTTTCTGCTACTGCTGCTGCTAAGCTTGGATGTGGGCCAGCGTGAGGTATGGCCATGGGGCCAGCGGAGAAGGGTTTCCTGATGCCATAGGTTTGTGGCCACCTCCACCTGATGCCATCTGCACCAAGGCCACAAGTGAACAGGAGTGGGTGTGACATCATCAAGGAGTGTGCAAGGACTGAGTGCAGCAGCATGAGTTCAGTGCCCTGACCAGCATGACCCCACATGGCTTGGCTCTTCCACCTGTGCGGCTGCAGATACTGCCCAGCTGTGAGAGCGCTGGCAGCATGCATGGTGGCATCCGGAGCAAGTCCTTCGCAGCCATGAACCCGGAGATGGCCTGGCTGGGTGTGGCTGAGGCATCCACGTTGGAGGAGGGCATGGAGGTGAGTCTCTGCTACGCTGTTCCATGTGCCAGGCGCCCATCAGGCACATCAGGGTGTGGGTGCTGGCATTCGACCCAATGCTTGCCCTGGTACCCGACACAGCATCCTGCTGCAGAACAAGCAGTAAGCAGCACTGTGCTCCTGCTGCCACTGGGCATCAGCAGACCATTGCTCCTCATTCCCCTCAGCCCTGGTCTTAGGTGCAAGGTGGTGGCTAGGTCTCAGCACAGGTTGAGTGCTGCTGCTGCTGCTGTAGGTCCTGGAAGGGCATGTCAAGGTCATGGACGCCCGCATGAAGCGCATGTTTGAGGCCATGCAGCAGCAGCTCAGTGCTATCAGCAGCGCCCTGCAAGGCCAGCAGGATGGAATGCCTGGGGATGCCAGCCTGCAGTTGACCAGCAAGAAGTAAGAGTCTCTATGCACCACCTTCACCCTCACCCTCACCCTCACCCTCACCCTCACCCTCACCCTCACCCTCACCCTCACCCTCACCCTCACCCTCACCCTCACCCTCACCCTCACCCTCACCCTCACCCTCACCCTCACCCTCACCCTCACCCCTCACCCCTCACCCCTCACCCCTCACCCCTCACCCCTCACCCCTCACCCCTCACCCCTCACCCCTCACCCCTCACCCTCACTCTTTGTCAGCCTGCCTGTCCCTGTCGCTTGCCCCTTGCCCCCTGCTGCAGGAGCTCTGGCGCCAAGAGCCTGAACATGCGCAGTGTGCAGATCTCCCTCCCTGGCTCTGAAGGTGAGGCAGGCAAGCCACCTGTGGTACAGGCCTCCATGCCTAGGCAGGCATAGCCATGCTGGCTGAGGCGAGGCAGGGTGATGCCCCAACCCCAGCTGCCCTTCATGCCAGCAGCCTGCACTTCCTATAGCTGCACCCTGTGCCGCCCCCTGCCACTACCAGCAGCACCGCCTGACATCCAGTGTTCTCCACCCCTGACCTGCTGCCCGCTGTGCCGTAGTTCAAGACGTGACGGGCCACATCAGCGTTCCTCAACTCAGCCCAGCTGCAGCAGCCAGCAAGCTGTCCAGGGCAGCCTCCTCACCCCCCGCCCCTCCACCCACCCAGCCCGCCCCTCCCAGCCAGCGGCCTGAACCCCGGCAGCCTTCACCGCGGGCTACTGCAGCAGGCGCCGCCCTGGCCCCAGTTTCTGGTGAGGATCGGGCAATCCTGGGCACTGCCACCGCCACTGCCGCTGCTCCCCAGCCGGCTGCTGTACGGGAAGGGCAGGGCAGCCCACCTGCCCAGCATGACACGGTGCTGGACTTCCATGACATGTAAGTGCATAATGGCCACAGCCTGGGCCTCTCCTGCCAAGACCTGGGGTATGGCCACCAGCCGTCAAAGGATTGTCAACGGCTGTCTCAATGAGTTGGGGTTTGTGACTTTTGTCAGCAGGGGCACCCCAGCAAATGTGAGCTGTGCTGCAAAGTCAGTAGCAGCACATGCGCAACCAGGGGTAGCAGTAGCAAAAGAAAAAGGGGGTCTGGCCTTGTTCTATCAGGATGCCCGCTGGGATGATGAGAGAGGTGCTACATAGCAATAGCAGCAGGCGAGTTGAGTTCAACCTCAATGCCTCTATGCTGTGAACTCCAAGCTGTGCCACAGATCTGTGTCCTAGCCCTGCACACCTTTTGCAGTGTGGGTCTTACTGCAGCACTGTGCTCCCCTAGGGGGTCTATCTCGCTCCAGTAGGGTGCCACTGAGGGCTGAGGGGAAGGTTGCAGTACCAGCACTGGAGGTTTTTGCATTGTGCTTCCCTAGCTGTCGGGAGCTGAGGGCATACTTTGCATTGCAAGCACTGTGGTGCGCATAGTGGGCTACTTAGCAATGCTGTGCTGCACACAAGCTGTCGGTGGGGAGCCAATGAGCCTCTTGTTCTGATGGCTGCTTGATGTTGGTGCATTTGAGGTGGGGTGAGGCATCAAGCAAATTGTCGTTAATGAATAATGCATGCATGGAATCGCATGGTGCATGGTCCTTGCCCCTGTCAGCCTAGTGGCACACTTTTGCTGGCATGTTGCAGTGTGTGTGTGTGTGTGTTGGCAGCGTGTTCTTGCCAAGTGGTAGCCTGGTGCAACGTCTCATCATGCACGTGTGCTTGGCAAGTGACTTGCGAGTGACCCAGCATTATCCTCAAGCAGAGAGTATGAGGATTTCACCTCCTTCACCAGAACCAAGTTTTCTTTCATCATTTCTTCATCGGCACCTTGGCCACTGGCATCTCGGGTTTGTGTGTTGGTGAGGCGAGACCGGTCGAGGCATGCTGTTCGTGCTGTTCGTTCGTTCGTTCTGATGGCTGCTGGATGTATGCCGCACAACTGCTTCCAGCAAAGCACCATGTAACACCATGTAAAACCATGTAAAATGATGTAAAATATATCCATGTATACCGTACTCTCTCTTTTGATTCGCGTCCGCGAATCGTTTTTTTGGCCTCGCGAAATCGCGAACGAGTAAACAATGTGGTTTTTAACTGAATCGCGAAGTGGTCAAACAATTATTTGACCTGCATAAATATCGATGCGATGGACCGCTTTGTGTTAGTTTGTGTTATGCTTGTAGTTAGCAAGTTAGCAGCCGGGGTGGCTGGCTGCAAGAAGTCAGCTGTAGGGGTGGTTGGCCAGTCTAGGGCAGCAGCCGGTGTGGCTGGCCGCACCAGGTCAGCAGCCGGGGTGGCTGGCCGCACCAAGTCAGCTGCTGGGGTCTTCGCCTTGGCCAAAGCTGCGGCATGGGTGACTGCAAGGGCACGCAAGTTTGAGTGTTCAGAGGAGGATGCAGAGATATGCCGGCACTGCAAGCAGCCACAGGAGCACCATGACTTCATGGGGGAGGTTCAGTGCCCTATCTAGTGCAAAGTCAAGATTTGGTGACTTGGTGCACGGTGACACTACCCACTTGCATACTGGCTTTGACTGGGTGACCGGGTAGCTTGACATGGTGACATGTGCAAGAAGTGCTAGAACCATGGAGGATTGACATGGTATGCAAGGTATGGCAGCCTAGAATATTTATAAGCACACCCACATCCTCAGAACTGTGTTTTGCAGCATTGTTTGCATCGGGAAGAAATAAACAATCTTTTTTTTGGGTCGGGAAAGAGTATTTAATTTTATTTTTCGGGGCCTCGCGAATCAAAAGAGATAGTACGGTAGTTGCCAATTGAAGATAGGTGCCAATGTAAGTCGACTACAGAGCGCGATGAAGGGCAAGAAGCGCAAGGGCTGTTCGTTCGTTCACGCTGTTTTTGCTGTGCTGCATGCAATGACATGACCATGACGTCTGACATGATCACGCTAGCAGCTGAGCTGTGTCAGCGGACGTCTCACAACACACATGTGGTGGCCAAGCTACAGGAGCTGAACATCATCCTATGAACCGCCCTGCAGCAATACCCGTCTAGCGGCTTAGCGATGTAAACCAATTGCAAGGTGCAGTCGACACAGGTGTCAACCAGCACATATCTAGGGTATGGTTTCCATCCTATTCAAGTCAATCGAGGATGTGTGATCTTGGCACCTGTCGACGCGCCCTTGTGTGGACTTCGCGCAGCAAGCGCGAGGGGTCGGGGTGGCGGAGTAGTGGCGGTGGCGGAGTGAGCATGCTCCTTTTCACCGAGTCCAATTGCCACTATGCACGCTTCTTACTTCCTGGTCCAGCCCATGCCAAATAAATACAGTAAACAAAATTTGCTTGGCCCCTGACACCTTTCCTGGAGAAATGAACATTGCTGTGCGGCCATGCGGCTCATGAAAAAGGGGGAAAACGATTGCCAGGTACGCACAGCAAGCGGCAGCTCTGCAGGTCGGCCTGATAGTACCCCTACAGGTCAGCTATTGCTGTGGTGTCTAACGGCACAAAGGGTGCCAGGGTCCCGGCCGTGTTGATTATAGTGGAGCTGGGCTTCGTCATGGACTTCACTAACAGAGCATGTGACCATGTGACCAGA
Source organism: Haematococcus lacustris (assembly GCA_030144725.1). NCBI lineage: Eukaryota > Viridiplantae > Chlorophyta > Chlorophyceae > Chlamydomonadales > Haematococcaceae > Haematococcus > Haematococcus lacustris. The sequence goes on along the minus strand of JASKMD010000028.1, from coordinate 6,120,844 downwards.
GCATGACTAGCTGGTTGCATGCAAGCTTTGCATGACCAGGAGGCTAAGTGCGGTGCTTGCCCTGCCCATTGGCCAGGAATTGCACAAACAATCAGGGCTAGCTGTCTTGCTAGGCTGCCTGGAAGATACAATTAGGGGCCATCTGCCTAATCAACTGTCACAACTGCAACCTTGCCTGATCAGGACCAGGTCCCACTGTGGGAGCCAGCCGGCAGACTGGCTTGAAGCGGTGACAGCACAACAGCAGGGGGAGGCAGCAGGGCAGGGGGCACGTTTGCCACACCCTGCTCCAGCACTGCCTGTCCCTGCACCACCCCTGCCTGGCCCTGCACCGCCCCTGCCTGCTGCACCACCCCTGCCTGCTGCACTGCCCCTGCCTGCTGCACCGCCCCTGCCTGCTGCACCGGCGCTGCCTGCTGCACCACTACCTGGCCCTGAAGACCCTGACCTGCCCCAGCCAGCCCCCGGCCTGATGCTGGTCTTGGCTGCCGCTGAGGCGCCTGGCTCAAAGGTGGTGTTAGGGGCTGCGGTTGAGTGGCACCTCTGTTGTGGTGCATCCGCCTGTGTATGTCGAGGGTGTAGGTCAGACTGTGGTTGAAGCTAACCTTGCGTGCATGGCCTGGCTGGCCTGGCTGGCTTGGCTGCTGCAGCTCCATGATCACAAACCTGCAGGCAGCACAGGCAACTGGGCAGGCTTGCAGCAATGCAAGGTTAGGGATGCCACAGTCACAAGAAGGGTAGGCCAGTGCACAGCTGAGGATCCCTTGCCCAGCATGTAGATCAGGCTCGACCCCGGCTCCAGTCTGACTCGTGAAAGGCAGAGTTGAGGTGTGTGTTAAGGCGTGAACCTGGGCCATGCCACCTTGCGCTTTGAGTCATGCACCTGGGTGAAACAGGGAAAAACTCTAGTGTGTGACTTTATGAGTTGCAGAGTCTTGAGACCAAGCTGATTGTTGGAGCTGGGCGTTGCAGGGCTTTCAATAGAAGTCAAGCTAGGAGCTGTGCTACCCAGGGGTTGTGGCTGGTTGGAGAAGGGGGTTCCACACACACTGGTGCCCTGCCCCTGTGGCACCTGTTGCACACGGTGCTGTCCACAGGCCTGCCTGGGCCAAGCCAGCGCTCCTCGGTCTCCAGCACCACCGCCAGGTCGCGGCCGCGAGCCCTCAGCAGCTGCCGGCAGGTGATGATGGCCTGAGGGGCAGGGAAGGGGAGGTGGGGTGGCAGGGCGGTTGGGGAAGGGGGAGGTGGAAAGGAGGCTGCTGAGAAAAGAGGAGGCAGGTGACAGGAGGGAGGGGAAGGGAGGCAAGAGAGGGAGAAAGGAGAGAGGTTAGGGAGCACTAAGGAGGGAGGGCGAGGGAGGAGGATGGGGAGGAAAATGGGAGGAGAGGGGTAGAAGGGCGCTAGGTGCAAGCAGGGAAGACATGGGAGGACGGGTGCCGAGCAGGACAGGGCACACAAAGGCAGGGCAGCTCAGGCCTGGCAGCTTCCAGCAGGCAGTCCCAGCGATAGCTATCCCCGCCCCTGACTGATCCTGTGATTGACTAGGACATTTCAGGGACATGCAGCAATGTATCATGCGGACCCCATGCAGCACATGGGCCTGCATGTGCCCCACCTTGAAGGTGACCAGGGCGGCTGCATGGCCCAAGCTTTCCAACGCAACCAGACCAGGGGCAAGGGGGGAGGGTGGGCCTGGCTGCTCCCGCCCCTGATGCGGCGGCCACTGGAGCACCACGGGCTGGTTGGTTTGCTGCTGCAAAGGATGGGCAGGTGGGGAGGGCAAGCTGGGTAGGGGAAGGAGCTGCGGAGGCGGCAAAGGCCAGGGGGGCGGGGAGGGGGGCTTGGGCCATAGGGAAGCAGGTGGGTGGGTTCGAGTGAGCAAACCCTGCTGCTGCTGCTGCTGCTGGCCCTGCTGCTGGCCCTGCTGCCCCTGCTGGCCCTGTGCCCACTGCTGGGAATGCTGCTGTTGCCTGTGCCCCTGCCCCTGCCGCTGCTGCTGCTGCCGCTGACTAGGGTTAAGAAGAGGTGGAAGAAGGCTGGGCTGGGCTGAACCTATCCCTGGCGGTTCCCCTGCCTGCCCCTGCCCCTGCAGCCCCCCTGCTTGCCACCCCTGCCCTCCCTGCCCCGGCTGCCCAACTGTCTGCTGCTGTGCCAGCCCAGCTGCCCCCCACCCTTGCACCCCTTCTGCCAGCTGCTGCCCCCCAGCAGGCTGGAAGCCAACAATCGGCAGTAGGCCAGGGAGGGGAGGCAAGCAGCTGGGCTGCAGCTGGTCCGCCGGGAGCTGGTGTATTTGCACCGAGGCAGAAGCGGATCCATTGAGAAGCTGGGGGGCGGGTGCCTGCCATCTGCTGGCAGAGCTGGGATACTCCGGCTGCTTGGCAGGCAGCCCCTGGTTAGGTATGGCTGGTGTGATAGCCAGGGTCTTGGGGCTTGGGGGGGGAGGGCCTGGGGCTAAGGGAGGGGGAGGGGGAGGGGGAGGTAGGGCCATGCCTGCTGCAGGGGGGGCTGGGCTTCCATTGAGGGGGGCTGTACTGCTGAGGGCTGCAGGGGGGACCTGGCTTGCTGAGATGGGGGCTTGGCCTCCTGCTGCGAGGAGGGCTGTGCCAGCTGGGGGGGGGGCTGGGCCAGCTACGGGGGGGGGCGGGACGTGTGGGCCTGGGTTTGCTGCTGTAGGAGCAGGAGGAGGGACTGCCCCAGCCATCACCCCTGGCACTGCTCCCCTCCCTTCCCCTGGCCCTCCTCCTGGTTCCTGCCCCAAGCCCCACAGGGACGGGCGTGGAGGGTGGGGGGCAAGGGGGGAGGCAGCCGTGTCCAGGGGCAGACCCGTTGGCTTGGCTGCACCCATTTGAGCAGCAGCTGGGGGCCTCGGGACCTGCCTGTTGACCAGCCTAGGGGCCGCCTTGGCTGGATAAGCCGGCCAGGGCTGTGCTGCTGGCTGCGGCTGCTGAGACAGCAGGCAGGACACCAGGGTGGCCAGCCGGTGGGTGTCGACCACCTTGGTCACTCTCAGGGTGTGACTGGGCCGGCAGGGGCCTGCGCTGCAAAGTACCAGGGCCAGGGGGAGGCAGGCACACTGCCAGTCAACAGCTGCCCTGACGCTTGGTGAAGGTGGTGGCAACACAGGTTGGGGTTAGGGTTACGATTAGGTTTACGATTAGGATTAGGGTTAGGGTTGCAGTTAGTGTTGCAGTTAGGGTTGCAGTTAGGCATAGAAGACTACCCAGCAGGCGTAAGGCAGCCAGCAGCATACTTGACTGAGCCAGTGGTCATGCTGGTGTGATGAGATGGGTCAGGGTGGGGTGGGGGCTGGTGAGTTGGGTTCAGTTAGGGTGCTGGGTGGTGGGGCGGAAGCTGGCCAGCAGCTGCCCTCTGTTCCAGCCTCCCGAGGTCCCCCTGAGCAGCGCACCTGCCAGCACCTTGTGGATGTGGAGCACCACCCGTCCTGGAGGCAGGCCTGAGGGCTGGGCAGCAGGGACTGGCTCCAGGGGGCCTTCAGCAGCAGGCGTCCAGGCAGCTTGCCCGCTTGGCCTGCTGTGTCTGTGCAGGGTGCCATTGCCGGTGGCAGGACTGGCGCCTGCCCCCCGGTTGCTTGGTGCCTTAGAATGCCTGAGGCTGACTGCACGGTTTCCGGCAGGCTGTGCTGCAACATAGACCCCTCTGGGTGAAGCATAGCTGACCCAAGCCCTTTGGGGTTGGAACACTTCCTTGTTGCCAAACACTGCTGCTGCTGCCGGTGCTGGTGGCGGTGGCGGTGCTGCTAATGGTGGCGGTGGCGGTGCTGCTACTGGTGGCGGTGGCGGTGCTGCTGCCGGTGCTGGTGGCGGTGCTGCTGCCGATGCTGGTGGCGGTGGCGGTGCTGCTGCCAGTGGTGGTGGCAGTGCTGCTGCCGGTGCTGGCTGTAGTGTCAAGCTTGCGGGCGGGAAGTAGACCACACCATTTTGACGAGTTGCAGTAGGAGTGCTACCTTCAGCATACCCAGGCCTACCCATGCCTGCTGCAGGTGCATGGAGGCAGGCAAGGTTCTGCTCCACAAGCTGGGTAGCCACTGACTGACTTGTAGATGGCATCATGGTCAGCAGCCCTTGCACCTGGCTGATGCATGCCGCACTGCCAGGCAGTCCTCCTGCTACTGCGACTGCCGTGTTGGCTGCTGGTGCTGCTGCTGCATTGACTACCGGCAGTGTTAGTGCTGTTGCTGTATCCTGCTGCTGGAACAAGAGAGGCTGAAGGAGCATGCCCTGACCTTGCAGCCCCACCTCCAGCGCCTGCCCAGCATCAGCGCTAAGGTCAGCTGCAGGTGGACAGCCAGGGGGACACTGACCATTGGCAGATGCACCTGCCATGCGCTCTGTGCAAAGGACAGATGGGCTGCCACTGGGGCTGTTTGTCATGACTGCTGGGCCACCATGACTGCTGGACCCGTTTGACGAGGCCGGCGGCAGTGCTGGCAGTGAGGTAAGGCTGCATACAGGAGCGGTGGGGCTGACATCGTGCGGCACGCCAGCAGCTGTGTCAGAGTGCCAGGCCGTGGATGTGGCAGGGCGCCCTGGGGCAAGGTCACGATTGCGATGGTGTGCCTGGCCAGGTGTGTTCCGGCTTCCTGGCCGCTGGCTCTTAGGTAGTGCTTGCTGGGGTGCTGCTGCATGTTTGATCAGCGCTGGTTGCCATACTGGCATGTGGCCTTCCTCATCCATCAGCATACGCCTCGCACAGCGCAGAATCCGGACTGCCTCAAACAGGGAAGCCTCATCCGAATTGCAGTCCAGCTGCACGGTACCACGCTTTATCAGTTCCTGTGGCGGAAACGCAGGCCGTCTGTTCGCATCGACACAGGTGCACTCAGCTAGTTGATGTTGATCAGGCATACCTTGTTTACGAACCCAGAGATGGACGCAACGTCTGTGGACGCGCGGACGTAAGCAAACTTGCCTTTGTTTTGGTTTGGTGGATGCTGATAGGCAGCGTGAACTACTAACAGGCTGCTGCGGGTGCCAGCGGTCAGAGGGTACCAATAACTGGCTGTGTGTGGTGTATGTACTCTTCTATCTGCGCTCTGATGCCACGCTGCGATGCATTGCTGAGCGCTGCCTATCATCATACGGCTTGGGCCGGCTCATTTGAGGTAGCCAAACTCGCCCATTTGCATCACTAGCTTGCGGCCGTCGAAGGCCGCTCAGATAGAAACAGTAGTATCGCCTCGCTACTCTATTGTACGCTGCGGGCATTAAGCCAAGCTCGTGGCAACATGCACGTGTTTATCAAATGAACATTTTAATTTACACAGGGCGAAGAAACCGTACTCCCTAGATTGAGGATACCAACCTAGCAGCGTCAGTCAGTAGCCAACGAAACGGGCCTAATATTACGGCCACGAGGCCTGAGAATTGTGTTGCCTTCACCAAACTCCATTAGGGCTTCCCGTCTGCTTTGATACATTCATTGACATTGGACATGGTTGTTAAGCAGCCTATAGCTGATGACCTAGTGGTCTAGTTACAGAGCAGCGCCTTCTTCACCGATCCAACTGGCCACAAGTACCAACGCAAAGGCATAAAAAGCCCCCCTCATTAAGGATGGTGTTTTGTCTGTGTGGAGTTATGTTTCCGTGCGCATGGTATAAGCGCCTTCCACTTACACTATGTGACAGGGCTATAGCCTATAGCCTAGATCTGGCATGACAAACATGCACATATTGCCAGGTGGAAGCAGCTCAAGAGGGGGCACATTGCTGTGCCTTAGGCTGCTGCTGATGTTGGGCCTTGCGTGGCCGGTTTCGCAGCCGCTTGTAGCCCAGGCCTGGGTACACCTTGCCCATGGCCGGCAGCTCAGGCAGGTCCGGCCACAAGCACAGCTTCAGCGTGCGCCACCTGCTCTCCTCAATGCACTGGATGTTCAGCGCTGAATTGCAGTCGCTGCCCACCCACCTGCCTGGCTGTTGTGCTTGTGTAGCACCTTACGTCAGGCCTGCAGCACAGCCTTGGCACCCTACCCACCCCGTGTGCCAAGGCCGGCGATACCAACGAACACCACCACCCCCTCTGCTGCTGCTGAGACACCAAAATCCAGATGCATGGGCACACTGGACACACAATGCGCACGGCATCTGGGGGTGGACTGGGTCATGGCATGAAGCCATGTGGGGGCCATCTACTGACATGGGGGCAGAAATGTACTAGCCTACCATCAGCCCCCTTGTCCCTCACCAGGGCCTCCATTTGAGCCGGACCAGTAGTGGCCACTAGCAGCCACTAGCGGGAATACTAGGGACCACTAGTGGCCCGACTCAGATGGCTTTAATGGGCTGTGTGGGAGCATACCCAATGCACATGGACATGGTGCATGAGTGCCTACCACCTACACTATTGCCTGACCACGAGGGCTATTATGTAGAGTTGGCATGAAAAACATGCGCTGATTGCAAGCTGATGACACCTCAACAAAGGGGGCACACACTACTGTGCCACAGCAGGCTGCTGCTGCTGCTGGGCCTTGGGTGGCTTGTCTTGCAGCCGCTTGTAGCCCAGGCCGGGGTACTCCTTGCCCTTGGCTGGCAGAGCTCCCTGCTCTGGCCAGTAGCACAGCTCCAGCGGGCGCCACCTGCTCTCTCCAATGCGCTGCATGTTTAGTGCTGCATTGCAGTCTCTGTCCAGCCACCCAGCTTTGGCAGCCTTGACCTGGCCCTGGCCCTGGCCCTCAATGGGCTCGTTGGGCTCAGCTGCCTGTTCAGCCTTGGTACGCTTGCTGCGCTTGGCCGGCGGGGGAGTGCTGGGCCCTGGCTCTGGGGCTGCTGGCTGTGTGGCTTCCTGGCTGCTGAGTAGGGCCTGCGGGGGCTTGCGGGGGGCCACTACCGGGCACCACATCAGGCCCCGCACTGGCTGGTCACGCTGCTGGCTCCAGGCTGGCCGCAGCAGGCGGAGTTCCACCTGCCCTGCTGGGGGCTGCCTTGCTGGGGGCTTCCAGTCTGCACGCCTGGTGGGCTGTTCATGGTCCAGCTCCTCCTCACAGGGATGCTGGCCATTCATCGCTGAGCTGACCCGGGTGGTGCGGTGCTCATCCACAAGCACCACCCTGCCCCGCAGCTGGTCTGAGCCCCTGGACCTGCACACAACCTTGCAGCAGGCCCGTAACACCGCATCAGCACCCCAACCTCCCCCAGTGTCAATGCTAGCTGCACCAAAGAACAACAAATGCTTGGCACGCCCATGGCGCTCCATGGACACCTCCACCATGTCCTCCTCCAACTGCAGCCATGCACACAAGGCACACACATGGTGGCTGACATGGTGGCACCAGGTTAGGCATGGCACAGACAACTACTCTTTCACTTCATGCCTAACCCTCCACCCTTCAGTCCCTTACCCTCCCTCACCTGCTTAGAGAACTGCTTCAGCGCCCGGTCCTGGGCTCCGTACAGCCTCAGCCGCTGTCGTGCCCACTTGGGGTCCAGGTACACCTCCCACACCGCGTCCCAGGTGGCCAGGGTGACAGTGATGTGCTTCAGGGTGGCCACCAGGGAGGTGCCGGCTAGGCTTGCTGCTGCCAGGCCAAGACTGAGAAAAGAACTGTTAGAGGTGAGAGGTGTTAGAGGGGGAAAAACCTAGAACTAAGAAAAACCAGGGTTTTATGGGGAAGGGAGCTAAGAAAGGAAAAGGGGGAGAGACGCCGTCTGTCTCCACAGTCCACAGTGAAACCCCTTGTTGCGAAGTTTGCCCGTGGGGACACAAACAATGCAGGGACACAGGCGGGGGCGGCCTTTTTCCTGGCGCCTTTTCGTTCCCCAGCCATCCCGGCGCTCCTGTCGTTGTTTCATATGAGGGAAACGACACGCTGCGATGGAACCAACAGGATCGACGGGTTATTACACAGCGCGTAACTCACGTAGCTCACAGTAGGCAAGGGACACGAACCTTTCGGTTTCTTGGCCGGGCTCTTCTTTTGCTTGTCGGTGCCCTTCCGCTTCTTCATACTGATTACGCGATGTACAATAAGACGGGCGGTGTCCTTTTCAAGCAATTTGGGTTTCCCGAGACATTCATGGAGTGATGATCATCCCACCATGGTCCACGGCACAAGAAAGCAAGCGGCTTGTGAAAACTGCACCAGCAAACCACCCACTAAGATCCAGACACTCCCAAATACTCTCACACCGCATCCCAGATGGCCAGGGTGACGGCCACATGCCGCTGGATGGCCACCTGGGAAGTGCTTGCTGAGCTGGCTGCTACCAAGTGCTGCAGCGCTGGAGCTCAATGTCGTCAATCTACAGCTGGGTTTTACACCTGGCCTGGGTCAAGCCACTGCCATGCCGCACCTTTTGGTCAGGCAAGAACCTGGTCCGCCCCATCAGCACGGAGAGCACACTTGTGCCACGGAGAGCAGCCCCATCAGCACGGAGAGCACACTGGTGCAACTGTGCCTCATAAGCACGAGCATCAGCCTGTGCCTGGGCCTCAGCCTCATAAGCACCAGCATCAGCCTCATAAGCACCAGCCTCATCAGCACCAGCCTCATCAGCCTCATAAGCACCAGCATCAGCCTGTGCCTGGGTCTCAGCCTCAGCAGCACCAGCCTGGGCCTTGGCTTCAGCCTCAGCAGCCCTGCGCTGTGCCATAACCTCCCTCGCTTTTTGCGCACCGGCACATCTAGCCATCACCCCCCTTTTCTTGGTAACCATGGCGTTTACAGGCCTGCACAACGGCAAACACTTCTCACAGCTCAGTGTCTGCATGTTTTTCACTAATTCCTGTCGTTCGTGGTTGCTCAGAAGCCACAAGCACCAGTAATCAGGAACTCTTGTCCAACCTAAAAATGGCTGCAACATGTGGACTGAACCTGTTTTCAGCGACAATCCGCAATCGCGGTCACGCTCCCAACCCACAATGCCATCGACCTGCAGAGGCGCCGTTTGATGACAAAAGGTGACACTTTGGAGCGGGGGGCAAGGAAGCAGGCCGGGAAGCAGCAGGTGAGCTTGGGAGTGGGTCTCGATTCGTGCTAGGACGTTGCAGCACTGATGCGTGCTAACCTGAAAAGTTGGCATGTCCAGTCAGGATGCGCCATCCACGCCGCTCTGGGTCCAGGCTGCCTAATGCCGTCGCTAAATGTGTCTGCGACGCTCCAGAACACGTCGCGTGTTGGGGGCCAGCCACCCGGCAAACCGCTGGGGCTGGCTGCACTCTATTCGGGCCATTACTAGCTCATCGCACAAATCGGCGGCCTCATCCGTGCAGAAATGAGTAAGAAAGTTATCTCTTGAGCCATGGGGGTGCAGCCAATGGCGGGGGTGACCACAAGCAATGGCATCAGCAGGCACCAGCAAGTTGGGGCATGGCAATGCTGAACAAGCTAGTACGGGACGAGTTGCTGGTTAGGCCTCCTGTGTAAGGCTGCTATAGCTGGCGATCACAATTTCCCACTGCCGTGTTGGTTGGTGCTGACGGCTGCAAAGGTGAAGAGGATGTGAACGTCCTTGTTTACATAGGCACATTGTACATTCTTTACCACAGGAACACATCCTCACAAGACGAAAACATCAAACTGGACATCAACATCACCATTGGCCTTGGTGTGGTCATGCACACGCTTCCTTCGGACTTGGTGACTGCACAGCAGCTAGGTAGTCTGATGCGTTCTTGGTTGATGACATGTCGATCAGCGTTGACACAGCACACTTTCCGGCACCGCACTCATACCCAACTCACATTTCCACAGGCCCTAACTCCTACTTGCATGGGCCCCTGCCCTACCACAACATGGTGTTATTGCTGCCAGGTGGCTCTCTGGTGGTTATGCAGAGTGGCGGGAGTGAGGGTTAAAATGAATAGGACGAGATGATGAGCAGTGCACTGAGGCAGTGCATGGAGACAGGCACATGGGCAAGGCACACTGGCAGTGTGAAAGAGCAATTCAAAATCTTCGGCAATTCTTAAGCAAGAAAAGAGGGAAATCACTCCAGCATACATCCAGCATACATCAGAACACGAGGCCCATCAGCCCCCCACCCACAGCTTGTGTGCAGCACAGCATTGCTAGGTAGCCCACTATGCGCACCACAGTGCTTGCAATGCAAAGTATGCCCTCAGCTCTCGACAGCTAGGGAAGCACAGTGCTGCAGTACCTCCAGTGCTGGTACTGCAACCTTCCCCTCAGCCCTCAGTGGCACCCTACTGGAGTGAGATAGACCCCCTAGGGGAGCACAGTGCTGCAGTAAGACCCACACTGCAAAAGGTGTGCAGGGCTAGGACGCAGATCTGTGGCACAGCTTGGAGTTCACAGCATAGAGGCATTGAGGTAGAACTCAACTCGCCTGCTGCTATTGCTATGTAGCACCTCTCTCATCATCCCAGCGGGCATCCTGATAGAACAAGGCCAGACCCCCTTTTTGTTTTGCTACTGATTGTGCAAGTGCTGATTGTGCAAGTGCTGCTGCTGACTTTGCAGCACAGCCCACATTTGCTGGGGTGCCCCTGCTGACAAAAGTCACAAAACCCAACTCATTGAGACAGCCGTTGACAATCCTTTGACGGCTGGTGGCCATACCCCAGGTCTTGGCAGGAGAGGCCCAGGCTGTGGCCACTATGCACTTACATGTCATGGAAGTCCAGCACCGTGTCATGCTGGGCAGGTGGGCTGCCCTGCCCTTCCCGTACAGCAGCAGGCTGGGGAGCAGCAGCGGTGGCGGTGGCAGTGCCCAGGATTGCCCGATCCTCACCAGAAACTGGGGCCAGGGCGGCGCCTGCTGCAGTAGCCCGCGGTGAAGGCTGCCGGGGTTCAGGCCGCTGGCTGGGTGGGGCGGGCTGGGTGGGTGGAGGGGCGGTGGGTGAGGAGGCTGCCTTGGACAGCTTGCTGGCTGCTGCAGCTGGGCTGGGTTGAGGCACGCTGATGTGGCCCGTCACGTCTTGAACTACGGCACAGCGGGCAGCAGGTCAGGGGTGGAGAACACTGGATGTCAGGCGGTGCTGCTGGTGGTGGCAGGGAGCGGCAGAGGGTGCAGCTGTAGGCAACGCAGGCTGCTGGCATACAGGGCAGCTGGGGTTGAGGCATCACCCTGCATCGCCTCAGCCAGCATGGTTACGCCCGCCTAGTCATGGAGGCCTGTACCACAGGTGGCTTGCCTGCCTCACCTTCAGAGCCAGGGAGGGAGATCTGCACACTGCGCATGTTCAGGCTCTTGGCGCCAGAGCTCCTGCAGCAGGGGTGAGGGGTGAGGGGTGAGGGGTGAGGGGTGAGGGGTGAGGGGTGAGGGGTGAGGGATGAGGGATGAGGGGTGAGGGGTGAGGGGTGAGGGATGAGGGGTGAGGGGTGAGGGGTGAGGGGTGAGGGATGAGGGGTGAGGGGTGAGGGGTGAGGGGTGAGGGGTGAGGGGTGAGGGATGAGGGGTGAGGGGTGAGGGGTGAGGGGTGAGGGGTGAGGGATGAGGGATGAGGGGTGAGGGGTGAGGGGTGAGGGGTGAGGGGTGAGGGATGAGGGGTGAGGGGTGAGGGGTGAGGGGTGAGGGGTGAGGGATGAGGGATGAGGGGTGAGGGTGGTGCATACTCTTACTTCTTGCTGGTCAACTGCAGGCTGGCATCCCCAGGCATTCCATCCTGCTGGCCTTGCAGGGCGCTGCTGATAGCACTGAGCTGCTGCTGCATGGCCTCAAACATGCGCTTCATGCGGGCGTCCATGACCTTGACATGCCCTTCCAGGACCTACAGCAGCAGCAGCAGCACTCAACCTGTGCTGAGACCTAGCCACCACCTTGCACCTAAGACCAGGGCTGAGGGGAATGAGGAGCAATGGTCTGCTGATGCCCAGTGGCAGCAGGAGCACAGTGCTGCTTACTGCTTGTTCTGCAGCAGGATGCTGTGTCGGGTACCAGGGCAAGCATTGGGTCGAATGCCAGCACCCACACCCTGATGTGCCTGATGGACGCCTGGCACATGGAAGAGCGTAGCAGAGACTCACCTCCATGCCCTCCTCCAATGTGGATGCCTCAGCCACCCCCAGCCAGGCCATCTCCGGGTTCATGGCTGCGAAGGACTTGCTCCGGATGCCACCATGCATGCTGCCAGCGCTCTCACAGCTGGGCAGTATCTGCAGCCGCACAGGAGGAAGAGCCAAGCCATGTGGGGTCATGCTGGTCAGGGCACTGAACTCATGCTGCTGCACCCAGTCCTTGCACACTCCTTGATGATGTCACACCAACTCCTGTTCACTTGTGGCCTTGGTGCACATGGCATCAGGTGGAGGTGGCCACAAACCTATGGCATCAGGAAACCCTTCTCCGCTGGCCCCATGGCCATACCTTACGCTGGCCCAGATTCACGCTTAGCAGCAGTAGCGGAAACTAGACGGGAGCAAGACGTGGCTCCTACCCTGCCGTCCTGCTTCTGCTGCCTACTCCCTTGCTGCCCTCCTGCAGCTGCAGCTGGTGTAAGCAACACCCTCCTGTCTAATGAGCTTCTGCTCCTTCCGTATCCTCTACTGCCTTGCATATACCAAGGTCAGCAAGCCAAGGCAGCAGCAGCAGCAGCAGCAGCAGCACCCACCGCGTTCCCGCTCATGCTGCCGCTCATGGACCGGCGGCGCTCCAGACTCTCATCACCTGACCTGGCCCTCTGCACCCTGCACCACCACCAGGTCAGCCACACCACACGCATTGACCTCTCCCTCCCTCCCTCTTCCTCAGCCAGGCCAGTGGCACCTGCCCTGCTGAGTGACATGGGAGGGGTGGGTTTGTGACAGTGCCCTGTCCAAGCTGAGTGGTGGCAGTGCTGCAGGAGTGCTGCAGGAGTAGATGGTGATGCACGCAGCCACACCTGAACTGCCCCGTGAGTGGTGCTGGAGGGCAGGGTGTCAGGGGCTGTGCAGCAGTGTCAGTGCGGGCTGCCCGATGAGCCGCCATCTCTGCCTCTCACCTGGCAAACAGCGCTGCCAGCAGGTTCCAGGTGAAGCCGCCGCCCACAGCAGCGCCCAGGAACACCCACAGCCCAGCCAGCTGCAGCCAGGCAGGGGCAGTGGAGCCAGCAGCGCTAGAGGAGGTTTGGTGGGTTGATGGGCTGCTGCTGCTGTGTAGTCATAGTGGGGCAGGGTGGCTGGATGGGCGGGTTGAATTGGATGGATGGGCCAGGCAGGGGCAGTCATGGTGTGGGTAGGGAGGGATGTGGGGCAGGGTTTGGGGAGGAGCCTAAGCAGGGCAGGGTGGCTGGGTGTGCCTAAACAGTAGTGTTTCTAGGGGTGTGCCTAGGGGTGGGCCTACATAGTGGAGGAGCCTGATACACTGTGGTAAGGTGGTATTGACAAAAGGTGTACGAGCGTAAGGGTGTGGTCATGCTGACTCCTTACTGCCAGCAGTAGTCCAGGTGTGACGATATGCATGTAAAGGCTAATAAGAGTCCATGAGATGACAATGTGCAACGCATGTAGACTTATGTGTGACCTTGGTGTGACCTTGGTGTGACCTTGGTGCGACCTTGGTATCAGCCTCTACCTGGCCTGATAAGATCATGGCACTCTACAGCTGAGTTGGGTCTATGCAGAGATACCAGTATCAGTACCACTATCATTACCAGTACTAGTGGCCCTGCCGTGGAGGGAGGGAGGGGGTTAGGAGGGAGCAAGCTGTGAGGCTGGGAGGTGGTGGTGGCTCCAAGAATAGTGCGGGCTGGGAGGTGGTGGGTGAGCAGCACAGGCGTCAGGAGAGCATCACAGCCGACAGCATGCACACCCATGGCAGCCTTGCCTAGATAGGCGGCTACCTTGCACTGCTGGCTGGCCTAGGTGCAGCCCCACCTTTTCGATGCCTATAGTGGATGAGGACAAGCTGCCACCGGCTTTGTTGGAGCAGCTGCTGGCGGGTGACACAAACAGCTGCCTGCAGCAGGAAGGGGATGCAGCACAGCTCGTGACCCCCTGGCTTAGTAAGTGGAGGTAAGAGGGAGGTCCCTCCCCTCCCCTCCTTGCCCTACCCCGCCCCGCCCCGCCCCGCCCCGCCCTCCCTGCTTTGCCTTAAGTAGTCCAATTCTTTTCAAGATTGGCTGGCCATAGTCTGCTGCCGCCTCACTTGAGGTTCTCCTTGATGCCCTGCTCCTCCATCACAATCAGTGCATGAGAGAAGTGAGCAATGTAGTCCTGCAACAAGAACAGATCATCGTGCAGAATTGGAGCTGCATAGCACCAAACATTGCAGCAAGCTGAGATGGCAACAAAACAGCAGAGCCGCTTGTGCAGCGATGTACCAGGCAGGCATTGCCTGGCATGTTATGAGCAGCTGCCCATGAGGCTGAGGTGCTCACCGCAGACACGTCCGGTCCAAAGGCGAACGCCAGGCCATTGGGCAGCACAGTGGAGCCCTGCGGGCCAAGTTAGGTCAGGTGAGGGGGAGTAAGGTGAAGCTAAGTGAAGCTGAGGTGGAAGTGAGGTGAAGGTGAGGCAGAGGTGAGGTGTTCCCTGTCTCTATCTCATGTTGCACAGCTGGGCAGCCTGCCACCAAGGCAACAGATGATGATCCTCATGTGAGGTGTAGGTTGCTTTGTTACATGCAAAGTTGGGTCAGGGATGGGGCGAGTCCATTCCGGCCACAGCACCGCTCAGCGGCCTCACTAGCCTCACAAACATGGGTCTGCTGACCCCTTGGCTCTCACCACTTTGTAGAGGTCGCAGTTCTTGGCCACCTGTGTCTCTACATACGGCGCATCCAGGATCAGTGCTGACACCTTGCCATTGCGCAGGGACTCCAGCATCAGAGCGGCATCCTGCGACCAGGCAATAGCACCACCTAGGTGCTGTCAGCAAGCTGGCAAACAGAGTGCTAGCACCAGGAGCAGGGGCCAAGAGAGGCGGGTGGAGCAGGAAGGGCATGTGCAGGTCTGGGTGAGGTCTGGGTCAGGTTAGGGCCAGCAGAAGCAATGAGGCTTTCCCACCTCATCAGTACTCCATTTGAAAGGAATGACCAGGTTCAGGTTGAAGCGCTCAAACGCTTGAACATCATCCTGCCCAATCAGTCGCAAGCAATGACAGACTTCACGACAACAAAGTGGGAGAATGAGGAAGAAATGGTCGAGGGCCAAGACATCGACGAGTCTATTAAATTCGCATGAAGAGCGAGGTGGAGGCAACTATCTAGTATACTTGTGATCCGCGGCCAGTTATACAAAAGTGTACTCCGCCGGCCGTCAACATTACAAAAGCGTACCCTGCGGCCCGTGAACAACATCAAGACGGCTTAGCATGCAGTCCGTAACGCTTGCCTGTCTTGCCCTCAATTAACAAAGCCTGCCCGGAGCTGAAAGCTATACATTTGTACGCCAGCCTACCATCAGTTCCACGCGCTCCATCGCACTAACAAGGTGCGATCGTGCAAACTGCGGGTGTGATTCGCATTTTGCAATTTGCAACGTGCAAGCCATACTTGCAACTTGCGAAAGATTTGCGGGATACACTGATCAAAGAACATTACATGGTCATGCAACCTACATGCACCCCAAGTGTGGAGAACTATTGGATGACAAAGATTGGCAGGGTACGTAGTAGCTGGCAGACAAAGAGGGTGGAATAGATGAAGGAGGGGGGCAGTCAGGCAGGTGCCTAGCTGTGGCCACACGCTGTGAGGCAGTAGCAGCAGGAGGCAGTGAGCAGCCCTCGGCCATGCTTCAGGCCCAATTGGGCTATCCCGAGCACCGCTATGCCTTGCATCAACCTGGGGCTGTCCCAGTCAGCAAAGTTGCCCTACCACCTGCCCACCCACCACAAAGATGCCCACTGGCTTGTTGACCAGGTCTGAGATGCCGTTGATATTTCTGCGCATGCACCACACAGGCTGATGGCAAGCAGGCCTGTGTTGGGGCTGGGCGGCAAAGTATGCAGTGGTTAGACCAGCAGCCTGAGAAGCAGCTCTGAGCCATGAGATAGGTGCTAGCGAGCATGAGGTGCGTTCAGGGGCACTGGGCCAAGGGCTATGCAGGGCTGTGCACCAGGGCTGTGCAGCAGGGCAGGGCGGCAGGTGGGTTCAGGTGCTGGGTGTGTGAGGTGAGGTGTGCAGCCAGGCAGGTGCAGCTGGCCAGGCAGGGCATGGCCTCATTCCAGGGTGGGACTCACGTGTTGATGCTGTTCACTGTCAGCTGTGAGGCCAGCACTGCGATGTAGCTGCAGGGGCAGGGCAGGGGGCAAGAAAGGCAGCAGCAGGAGCAGCTTGAAACCAGCAGCAGGCGCCACTAGATGGGGCCTCACCGGGTGCCCAGCCCTGGTGGCAGGGTCAGGCTGTGGGGCAGCTGGTGCCAGTGCTGCATTGCACTCAGGTGCAGGTGCAGGTGCAGGTGCAGGTGCAGGTGCACATCTTCATTGCATCGTGGTGTAGCTCAACCTGGATGAGGAAGCGGCTGCAGCAAAGGCCCAGCAGGGGAAGCTGACTAGCAGGTGCCACTTACATGTTGATCAGGATCAGGATCATGAACGCGTACCTGAGCAGCCAGGCAGGCAGGCAGGCAGGCAGGTGGTCAGGCAGGCAGGCAGGCACACACAGCAGCCAGGCACCAGCCACTAGCATCACCTGCTCTTGTCTGCCTCCTCACCTGCCTGGCAGCTGTCCACACCTGACCAGCCTGCTGCCTGCCTGACTGGGCCACAGGCTGCTGCCTGTTGGCCAGCTGGCAAGGAGCTGGGCCCTGTCTGACCGCGTGGCAGCGCTCACCCCAGGATAATGATGCGTGCGCCGGTGGACCTGGCGTTGAACTGCTGCAGGGCCTGCGGGCAGCAGGGCAGCAAAACAGGGACGGCTTGGATAGACCAGACCACCTCAGCCCACCACCCCTCACAGCAGGCAGGCAGACACACCACCCTCCCTCCTCTCCCTCTTGCCACTGGACCTGAAGCGCCACCTATTGACAACTGCACCCTGACTCTGCTAATTGTAGGTGAGCCGTCAAGCGGGCTCTATTGTACAAGCAGGCTCACCTTTCCTGACCCCGTGACCCCCTAACCCAACAGGGGTGCAGGCCCCTCCCCTTCCTCCCCTCCATGTCTGCAGCCTGACCGCCTTGACACCTTGCCTGTATTCTGAGATACCATAAGCAACTGGACAGCCGCACAAGGAGCTGATGAGAAGCTATGCAAAGCGACATGCACCATACACAAGTAACTGAACAGCTGCACAAAGGTCATGTATAAAGCTATGCAAAGCATGGGCCAGCATGACCAGGCCTAGTCCATCCCAGCGCCCCAAGTCTTTGCTTGCGCCTCATGCATTAGGTTCAGAGCACAAGCCTGGGGCCCAGCTGCCATGCCATGCTGCCCGTCTGTGGCATCATGTGGCCTCTGCCCCATTACTTCGACTTCCTTCCTTCCATGCCCCTGCCCCTTTCCTGCACTACTGCCTCCTCTCCCTTTCTTCCTATCCCACTCCTTTCCTCTATCTAGCTACCCATCCAAGCCCTTGTCCATGCTTGTAATTGATAGGGTCCTTGGATCTGTAGGTGAGATGACTGGGGTTGCCTGTTCAGGCAACACGACCCAGCCCACCTGCAGCAGCATGGCTGTGGCAGCCCACTGCAGGTTGCAGTACTTCTAGAGCTGGGCCAGGCTGGCGGATGATGCGGCGCAGGGGCACCTGCAGGCAGCAAGGTGGCAGTGCTGTGCTGCAGGCACCTCCTGGTAAGCGGCACAAGGGTAGAAGATTAGAGAAGCAGTAGAAGTGCCTAGGGAGGCAATGCGTGCCTTGAAAGCAGATGCGAATGGCGCCCACAGGCCACACCCACCTCTGTCAGCAGGACACAGATGCCAACAAATGCCGAGGTGGCGAACATGAGCAGCCACCTGGTGGGCAGCAGCAGCAGCACCACCAGCAGATGAGAAACACAAAGCACCAGAAGCACCGGCAACAGCAAGTTGTGAGCAGCAGCAGCAGCAGCAGCAGCAGCAGCAGCAGCCCCAGGGGAAAATGTGCGACACTCACTGTGACCTCCTGGCCAATACCCTCCCAATGCTCATACAGTGCTGCAGCGTGGTCAGGGTGCGCTGCAGCAGTGGTTGGGCGCTGCAGTGCTGCAGCCAGTGCACCCCCACACAGCCCCTTTCCCCTTGCCCCTCAACCCCTCCCTCTCACACAGTGCTTGAGAAGGGGCGCAAGAACAGCCACATGTCGGGCTTGAGGGACATGAACACCATGATCTCCCTGCCTGACGCGTAGTCGGGCCCTGAGAACTGGTAGCCTGCGCACAGCACAGCATGCGGCTGGGCCCCTGACGCTGCCACCAGCACCGACACCAGCTAGGAGGCCTGGGTCGCTCAGCCAGCCGCATCTGACCCTCCTTGCACCATGGGCAGCTGAGCTGGAAGGGGAGGGGCTGCAGCTGCTAGGGCTGCTAGGGTGGCATAGGGGGTTGCCTGCTGAGGCGCTTACGCCTGACTGCTGACCCCAGGTGGTGGTGCTGCTGCTGGTGTTGTGTGCCGGGTGTGCGCCGTCAGCTCTGACCCAGAATGCAGCAGGCAGGGGCGGGAGGTCAGCCAGTGGGCCGTAGGGCAGGGGCTGTCACCTGCTGCGATGCGCTCGCTGGTGGCGGACATGCCCTGGAACGCCATGTCACAGGTCCTCTGTGACGCCGGCAGCAGCAGGTCTGCCATGATGTAGTCCCAGTCCTGTGGACAGCAGCAGCAGCAGCAGCAGCAGCAGTACCAGCACTGACACGGGCAACACCACCACAGCAGCAGCAGCAGGGGCTGCAGCAATCAGTGCCCTGGCCAGGTGCTGGCCCTCTGCCCCTGAGCCCACTGGCCACGTGACGCACAGCAGCCAGCCAGCCTAGCCTCAGGCCCCATCCTGCTGACCCCAGGCTGCCAGCACACCACAACCAACAGCTGCAGGCACTTAAGGCAATGATAGATACTCCAGGCAGGCTGCAGCTGCTGACACTGCGGCCAGGCAGGGGCTAGCGGCTGCAGACAGGTGAGCTGCCAGGGCTGCATGCAGCCTAGGCCCACCCACAGAGCAGTTGAAGACATAGGCCTCAGGCAGCCACTCTGTGTGCCCTTGGCTGGCCAGGTAGGCGGCGCTCTTGCGGAACAGCTCCACCTCATAGCCTGCAGGGGTTGAGGGAAGGGTGTGCAGGGCCAGCTGCACGGAGGCCCTGATTGATGCAGGCTCGTGCAGCTGTCCAGCTGTAGCGCTCACCCGTGTACGACTCCTGGGGGCCTGCTGGGTCGCACATCACGATCGGCTGCGAACATGGAGGATGAGCAGGCGAGGGGAGTCGGTTGTAGACACACATGGTAGACAGCAGCAATTGGAGCATGGCAGCAGGTGTGTGTCGAGTCGCAACTGGCGACTGACCTCATAGGGGCCGATGCACACGACGCGCAATGGTTTCGTCTCAATAGGTTCGTTTCCTGTCAAATGGGCACTGACCAAAGCCCGCCAGTGGTGGCCCAGCAACAGAATTGCGAGTCTGCACCCACAGAGAGATGCCACAAAGGGTCAAGAACACGAACGGTGGCACACGCGTCAGTGCCAGGGCGTGGCCCAGATGTCGCAAGGCTGCGGAGAGCGAATGATGGCGACATGCGCCTACCCACAAAGTAGCTAGGTTCGTTCGCATATTAGGCATAAATAGCGATGTAAGATAGCCGCCTGCAAATATGTACTCGGCTTGAGATTATAGGGCCGTGTTAATTACCAGAAATGCTGCGGGACGAGCCGCACTTCACCGCAATCTCAACAAGCATTCCACGTGAACACAGTTTGGCAATGTGAGTCACGTGGGTCGGTCACACTTGTGTTGAACAGGGTAAAATGGTTCACATGTTCAACCAGGTTGGGGAGCGGTGCTCCCATCATTCACGTGCCTGGCTTCGTTTATTGCGCCACCAAAGCCGTACAAGGTATCCGGGAAACACAGCATAATGAGCCTCACCCCTCACATGCTGGTGGACCGTCGAACTCACACTCCCTCCTCTCACCGTAATCAACACCCTGCCCCCCTACTTGTACACACGGCACTCAGCTTACTCTCCCTCTCCTTTCCTCCCCCCCTTACAAACTACAAGCTTTGCTAGTCAAGGGCGTCCTCACTTTGCCACACCAGGCAAACCATGGTCAGGCAGGGTGGGCGAATGAAAAGTGGCGCCCTGGCCCAAGATCACTACAGCCATGTCTCAGCTGCTGTGGTCAAGCGTGTTGTGTGTGTCACTCTGTAAGCGAATAGGAGTGAACAGGACCTCACACATCGGTGATGGCCGGTAACACCTGAGCATCTGCCACGATGTCAGCGTTCAGAACCACGCGCAGCAATGCCTCAGTGTCAGTGTACCTGCAGATGTAGCGCGTGAGCAGTGATGGACAGGTTCAGGGACAGGTCACACCAGGTTTTATAGTCATGCCAGCCTTGGTCATTACTAATACATAAAGAAACACCAGTATGGATGGGGCCAGGAGTAGTGTGTGTTTTTGTTGACTTCACATGTTGTTGATTGTGGTAATGGATGTATGTATGTCATGGCCCCATGCATGAGTGGTGTGTGCTTGTAGGGGCACCACTGCCACAGTATGTTGCACCAGTGCTTGCAGCCACAACGATGATGATGCCACAGCCACTAGAGGCAATGCAGGCACTGGGTGATACTGGGCAGAGGGTAGAGGGGTGGAGGGGCAGCAAAGGGCACTTACTTCAGGATGCCGGAGTCGACATGCTTGAAGATGACATCCTGGCCATCAAAAGCCAGTGTGCCACCCTGTTGGGTCAGGAGGGCCTGGTTGGGGGGAGACAACACGTTCCCTGCAGGCCACAAGCCACCAGCTGCTCCCGTTGGGATGGGGTGGCTGGGTAAGATTGGTGTGTAAGTCAGTTGATAAGTCAGTGAAGAGGGTCGGGAGGAGGTGTAGCAGTCCGGAGACTCAGATCCTGTGGCAGGCTGTGCCAGGCTATCCTGGAGCACTGCTTGGGTTTCAACTACTGGAATTAAATAACGGGACTAATGGGACTAGGTAAAGTACTGGGATTGAATAACAGGACTAACGGGAAAGTACTGGGACTAAACTAACGGGAGTGACCTACTGGGCGGAGATGTCTGGTGGAGCACTGCTGGTGGCCAATGTGTGACCAAGGACAGTCATTCACATTGGGGCAATGCTGACGTGCCCTGCAGCACGTAGGACACTGCACCCCAAAGATAGCCATTGCGCTCTTGCTAAGGCTGTGAACCTCCCTCAGCCAAGAGCAGGCTCAGGGCTAGGCACCGTAAAAGTGGCCACACACTCTCGGTAACAGGCACTAGAGTTGTACAGAATGTAACCAGGGCAAGGGGTAAGGTCAAAACCTGAGGCAAAGCAGAGGCATATGGCAAGCATGGAGCAGTGTAGTGCACACAGCACATACATCTGGTAGGCCTTGGCCAGGGCTGTCTTAACCCATTCCCTGGAAGTCCCATTCCCTGGTGACCTTGGCATGGAGCGCATGATCATGTGTACAATTGAGACAGTAACGTGTAGGATGTGTATAGTTGTGACAGTTGTGACAGTTGTGACAGTTGGGACAGCTGTGAGAGCACCCCCTGTGGCACTCACAGCGGCTGAGCACCCCGACCATGTTGAACAGGCGCAGCGTGGCCAGCTCAAAGGGCCGCTGGTACCTGCAGCTCAGTCCAGCCCACACTATTGCTCCTAATGGCTAAGTAGGCTGTGCCTAGGTAGCTGTGCCTATATAGCTGTGCCTAGGTAGCTGTGCCTATATAGCTGTGCCTAGGTAGCTGTGCCTATATAGCTGTGCCTATATAGCTGTGCCTATATAGCTGTGCCTATATAGCTGTGCCTATATAGCTGTGCCTAGGTAGCTGTGCCTATATAGCTGTGCCTATATAGCTGTGACTAGATAGCTGTTTGTCAGTGAAGGTGCCGCTGTTGCTGGTCATGTGGCTGACATGTGTGTGCAGCTCAGTCCGGCCCACATAGACTCTAGGTGGTGGTGTGGTCCCTTGTGCCATTGTTTGGCCGTGGTGGTGCCGCTGTTGCTGGTGGTGCTGGCAGTGGCCCTAGTGAGGGGACCTGATACTACCTTTGCTGGCTGATGAGAGAGGTGCTGACAGTAGCTCTGACCCTAGCATTGCCATTGTCGCTGCCACCTCATCTGCCCAGGACTTGTTTTGCTGCCTGGCCTGCCTGGCATGGTGCCTTGTGCCTGCCTGTCAGATGGTGAAAGGGGACCCCGGCTGCTGCCAGTGGCCGCCACTGCTGCTGTTCTTGCAGATGCTGCTGCTATTGCTGCTGCTGCTGCTATTGCTACTGGTACTGGGACTGTTGCTGGTGTTAATGGTGCTGCCAGTGCTGCCAGTTCTGCGGTAGACGGTTGCTGGGCTTGGTGGGCTTCTCTTGTGATGAACAGCAGGCACCCCCTGGCTGCCCTCCTTCCCTGACCAAGGTGCACAAAATCCCTCACTGCTCTCTGCCCACACTGCAGGCTGGCTGGGTATCATGACCCACGAGCAGAGAGTGCGGCAGTCAGTGTAGTGAGGGGCTGCACCCATGTGGGGTGGGTGAGGCAGTGCGTGTGTGACAGGGGTGTGAGGCATGCGGGCGTGAGGGAAGTGTGATGCTGGTGCCTCACCCTGTCCCAAGGATGTCAAAGGGAGTGGCTCTGTCAAACACTGGCTGAGCAGCCCGGTCACCTACGTAGCCCCGCACCACCTGCGCACCTCAGCCAGGCAGCCTCCAGCCACTGACACCCACACAAGCAAGCCACTGTGATCTTTTATTGACGATAGTGGTGATGGTGGTGATGATGGTGGTGATAATGATGGTGATGGTGATGACAGCTTGGCTTTGACTTACCCTTAGCGCAACACCCCAGTGCTGACTCAGTGAGTCAGCATCAACATCACAGCTGCTGACACGAGCAGTGAGGAGCTCAATGAGGGACGTCACTGCACTGCCACCTAAAGCAGGCTACAGGCTGCAGCCTTGCTCAGAACTGCACAAGGTCACGGCGACCAAGTAGAATGAAGTGCCGCTACCCTGGCAGGGTTGGGTTAGGGTTGCAAGGGGGTGGGGTTAGGGTTAGGGTTACTAGGCAGCCGGCAACTAGGTAGAATGAAATGCCTTTACCACTAGGCAGGACCACTATCCCGCACCCGCAGCACTAGCACCCCGGCAGCAGCACTGGCACCAGCAGCGGCTGAGCAGGGTAAGGCACCACCACCCAGTACCAGCACCCCGGCAGCAGCAGCACCCTGAGCCTGACCTCTTGCAAGGTGCCCTCTGAGCCCACCCCAGCCAGCATGGGCAGTAGCTTGGCATAGGGCGAGATGTCCAGGTCCGGAAGGAAGCCAGGGTTGAACCCCAGCGCCCTGCATGGCGGGTCACACCCCACACGCATGCAGTGTGCTTGCATGAACTCACTCATGGCAGGCTTGCACGGCTTTGGACAGCACTTGTCATGTCAGTTGCAAGGGCCCTGGGCTGACAACAATAACAACCGTCAACAACTGATATCTACCACTGTGCCGCTACCCTCAATACCATCCTTGTGTAGTGGGCACAGCAACAGCAACAGCAACAGCAGC
Source organism: Haematococcus lacustris (assembly GCA_030144725.1). Taxonomy (NCBI): domain Eukaryota; kingdom Viridiplantae; phylum Chlorophyta; class Chlorophyceae; order Chlamydomonadales; family Haematococcaceae; genus Haematococcus; species Haematococcus lacustris. The sequence continues at coordinate 6,097,321 of JASKMD010000028.1, read as the reverse complement.
AAGCAGCAAACACTTGCATGCAGGCTATGCTGCACCTTCGTCTGCCCAGGCCTTGTCCTGTTGCCTGGCCCCGCATGGCCTAGCGCAGCCACTAGCTCACCCTGCCCTGCCGCTGGCTTCGCTCTAATCTCACTCACTTGTACGCTGCTCCTGAAGGGTCAGCAAACAGCTTGGTGGCTGGGAAACGCAGGTCGCGTGCAAACTCCTGACAGCAGCCATGCAGCCATGCAACACCCAGCACCTGTTCAGCTGCTGCCACACTGAATGGCTGTTGCCATGTGCCACTGCTGCTTCCCTTCCCCGCAGCATCATGATAGTGTCTCCTCAAGCTGAGCATGCTCGCAGCAGTAGCTTTGCAGGGGCAGTGTGGCAGTGGCAGTTGTCAGCGTTGCCCATGGGTGCCACCCGAAACTGGCAGTGTGGACTAGGGCTGAGCAGGGTCCACCTTGCCTGTGCACAGGCAGGGCAGGGCTCGGCTATGCCACAGACAAAGCCACAGGCAGGGCAGGGCTTGGCTGTGCCACAGGCAGTGTTGCCAGGAGGTGGAAAGTGCTCACCTGGGCATTGGCAGCGCTGCCCAACCCCACTGCAATGACCTGCACACCTGACGCTTCCAGCATGGGCATGATCTTGACCTGCAGCCATGCAACTTGCATGAGCAGACTCTGGCTGCAGAGGTTACCTAAGACCCCATGAGGCTACCCCTGCTGCCAGGACACATCACCACCCTTGCCACCCCTGCGACACCAAGTGTGCTCACTGCAGCTAGGCATCCAGGTCAGTGCTGTGTGTGTCAGCATACTTCCTCTGCTGGCAACCTTTCACAACCTCACACTGCAGCAGGGTGCCTAGCAGCAGGGTACCTGTTGCTGCTGCTGGGTTGACCAGCCAAGCCATCACCACAGCCAGGCAGGTGGGTGGGCAGGGACTGCAATGCAGCGCTGAACATGCAGCGCATTGGGGAGAGCAGGTGGCGCCCGCTGGAGCTGTGCTGGTGGCCAAACCTGCCTGAGTTGCCGGCCATGGGCAAGGAGTACCCAGGCCTGGGATACAAGCGGCTGAAAGAACGGACACCCAAGATCCAGCAGCAGCAGCAGCCTATGGCACAGTAATGTACGCCCTCTTGAGCTGTGTTCAAATTACAATAAGTGTACATTGCCATGGCAACTCTAGGCTATAGACCTGCCACAAGGGTCAGGCAATAGTGTAGGTGGAAGGCGCCCATGACACGTGCATGGGAACATGATTCCAAACAAACAAACACCAACCCTTGACAGAGGAGCCTGATTCTGGCTTCGCGGGCTGATGAGGGAGGTGCTGACCTACCAGCTTCTGGGCATACTCCCAGCTCGTCAGATCCGCAAAGTGAGTCAGGAAGGGCATCACCACTTTGCTCCCAGGTCGAGCCTGCTTGCAAGTCATTTTTGCACAAGAGCAAGGAAACAGCTCAATGCATGGCTGAAGGGAAGCTGTATTTGTTGATGAGAGCCCAGGTACATAGAAAACCTGGCTTATCACCTGCCACAGGGAAAGCAGCTCCACAGGCTCCCCAGAGCCAGCTCGATAGACAGTCAGGTCTGCAGTGTGCAGCTGAAAGACCAGTCAGCAGACCCACTACATCCACATGTAACCCTGACTCTGACCTCAGAAATGGTGCCAGCCATGTCGCACAGCAATGTCGCAAGCTCTTACCTCGAAGCTGTTCATACTCTCGCACAGCATGAACTTGCAGTGCGCGTCGACCCGCAGCCCGATGCAGGGGACGACTCTGTAGCGAGACTCGATGTCGCTGTGTGAGGCTGGTGCACTGCATGATGCACAATAAAGCGAAGCAGCAATATGCTGCACTCCCCCCCCCATCACCCCTGACATTCAAATAGAAACAAGTGAGGTGTTTGAAATCATCTGCGTGCTGGAAGCTATACACCCACTTCATTGTTTTTGCATACTCCTGCTCGCGCCCTTCATCGTCTTGTGATCCAGGCTTGCACGGCACCCAACTTATAAGTTGCCGACGGCTCACGACTTACGAGCTCATACCTTCCTACTCTACGCTTCGTTGTGCGGGTTGGAAGCAAAGACTCTCAGGTTTGATCTAACACGACTTCGATGTGCTTCTTCTGGCACTCAAATGTAGTCCAAATGCCCATCACCCTGTAGATGAGCCAGCCATCAGGCATCCTGCACCAGGGCACTCAGGAGGAGCGGGGCGAGAATGCGCGCTTGGTGGGTTCGGACGGTTCGTGGCTGCTCAGAGCTGGGCTGAGCGCGCGTAGGACAGCAAAAGCTTCGGGTGATCTGCCCCGGCATGTGTCGCTGATCAAATTAGCCATGTCGTGTGCACTTGCAGGCAGCCTTCGTGGGGGCGGTTGCCATTGCAGACCTCGTCAAAACCACTCTAGGCCCCAAGGGCATGGTGAGCGCAGCTGATAGCTCTTCAGCACATGCATCCCTCGGGGCTGACACTCTGCACAGTGAAGGCGATGGCGAAGCCCAGAACAGCAGCAATATGCGCATGTTCCCTGAGATATCCCAGGTCCTGATACATATGCACAGCTCAACAGCTGGGATGACATGCAGGCCTCCTGAGCCTGGCCCATAACATGTTGAAACAGCAGCACGGTTGTTTGTAAGGCAGAGGGGCTGTGCTGATGTCATGCAGTGGCGATATGAAGCCATGTAGAGAAGCTGGGTTGGGAACCAATGAAGAGTAACAGAATCAGCATGGTGCCACGGTCATGGCAGCTCTCATGTCATATGGCCAGCACCTACACAAACACCCACACCCACCACAGCAGCAGCAGCCACAGAAACAGCTGCAGCAGCCACACTGGCAGCAGCAGCGGCCAGACCGACAGCAGCAGCAGCAGCTGCAGCAGGCACAGGGTGCACTCGCTGCGCCTGCTAAAGGCTTGAAGGGTCCGGCAAGTCCCAGTGCAGCCCTACACAGCGCAGCACCCACACGTTTGCACCAGGAGGCAGTGCCAGTGCTGGGAGGCTGCCACATCCGTGCCGAGCTGGTGGTTTGCGAGTCAGCAGCTGTAGTCAGCCTGCCAGGAGGCAGCCAATGACAGCGCCCAGCCTATGCCAGCGCCTAGACCAGCACTGTCAGGTCACACCCCAGGTCACACCCCTAGGCCCATCCTCACACACACACACACACACACACACACACACACACACTGTAGCTTCTCTCCGCTCGGGCTAATGCTGCCATCATAGCACGTCATGACATGCACACATTGCTCTGGCTGCTGCCCTCTGGCCGCTGCCCTTTGGCTGCTGCCCTCTACCTGCTGCCCTCTCTCCGCTGTCTTGTCCTGGCAATAGCTGGAGCTGCCAACCCCTCCTCCAGCACCAGTTGCTCCGTGTGCCGGAGCTGCAGTCCCTCCCAGCCCCCACCACACTACCCTCACCATAACCTCACCATAACCTCACCATAACCCAACGAGTGTCAGGGGTTAGGGTCATAGGTGAGGGCAGAGGCAAGGGGATGAGGGCAGATCTGCTGTTGTGAGTCCACTGCCCCGCCACCCATGGTGTGTGTGTGTGTGCTGCCCTCCCCGTGTGCCCGTAGGACAAGATCCTGCAGAGCATGAGCCGCAACCATGACATCACCGTCACCAATGACGGGGCCACCATCCTGAAGTCCATCTACATTGACAACCCAGCCGCCAAGGTCCTTGTTGGTGGGTGGCCAGGGGGGCTGGGAGCGGGATGCTACTTGGGCAGGGGGCAGGGGGCGGGATGCTACCCCGGCCCTGATGCCACCAGACTGATATGGGCAGGGGGGGCTGCTGGAGGTGCCTGGTGGCAATGGTGCAGGCCCACAGGGTTGATGCTGCTACACTACAGCTGCTGCCCTACCCCTGGCACTGGCTTAATCTCTGCAGGCTGGCTCTGAATAGGTGTGCCAGGGTTGGGGAGGAGGAGCAGTGGGGAGGGGAGTGGGAGGGGCGCCCCTGCTTGAGGGTCCTCTGAGCCTGCCTCTCCTGTCTATGTCAGGCCTGCTTCACAGATCCATGCGCCCATGCTCCCCTGGCCCATGCAGACATCAGCAAGGTCCAGGATGACGAGGTGGGGGACGGCACCACCAGCGTGGTGGTGCTGGCGGGGGAGATGCTGCGGGAGGCAGAGCAGCTGGTCAACGCCAAGATCCACCCCATGACCATCATTGCAGGTGCAGCCATGCTAGTAGTAGCAGCCTACTGAACTGCTGGTAGTGGCCACTGCCATGTTAGCCACAAGCTCGCCGCAGCAGGTGGCTGGGCAGAAGAAGCAGCTGGGTGCTAGCTGGGCAGTAGCTGGGCAGTAGCTGGGCAGTAGCTGGGCGGTGAGTGCAGCTCATCAGCACCTGGAGCATTATGGAATGACTGTGCCTCTCAGCCCAGCAAGACTCCCCTGTCCTCGCTTGCAGTGAACCTGCTGTAGTGAGGTGTGACTCAGTGTCACTCCCTGCTGACCTGACCTTGTCCAACCTGTCATCCTAATTGTGAGTCAGCCAGCTGACAGGACTATAGCATGGCGCTATGCTGCATGCTCCATGCTCCATGCCTGCCTGGCTACAGGGTTCAGGGAGGCGGCAGAGGCAGCGAGGGACGTGCTCATCTCATCTGCCTTCAACAACGTGGCTGACCCCACTCGCTTCCGTGAGGTAGGGCAGGAGGAGGGAAGACCCCTGACCCCTGCTGTGTGCTGTGTGCCCACCATCCTCCACGTCGTCACCCCTCACCCTCCATGGCTCCTACGCACGCGCCAGGCACCCCAGCCTTCACCTTCACCTGCTGTCCTTACGATTGCTGCTATACTTTTGGGCTGACAGACAGGCTCCATTACATGAACTAGGGGGATGGAAAGGAAAAAACCCCACCCCACCCCACCCCACCCCACCCCACCCCACCCCACCCCACCCCACCCCACCCCACCCCACCCCACCCCACCCCACCCCACCCCACCCCACCCCACCCCACCCCACCCCACCCCACCCCACCCCACCCCACCCCACCCCACCCCACCCCACCCCAGCTCAACCCACCGATTACACACTGCACCATGCCCCCCAGCCTGCCGCACCCCCAGCTGTTGTCTGTAGGATTTGATGAACATCGCCCGCACCACCCTTAGCAGCAAGATTCTGACGGGCGACAAGCAGCACTTTGCCAACCTGGCTGTGGATGCCATCATGCGCCTTAAGGGTGGGTGGCTGGGTGGGTGGCTGGGTGGGTGGACACAGGCCCCATGCTGCATTGCCCGAGCCTATGGCCATCCAGCCACAAGAATACCCCAGTGCCTAGCCTGTTAGTCAGTGGGAAGGAAGGGGAATAAAATGGTGAGTCATGAAGTCATGAAGTTGACATGCAGCTGGTTAGTTGGTTTGTCACTTTATTGAGTTGCATTGAAGAGGATGGAGACTGGTTGCATGCAGGCAGCGGGAACCTGGAGGCTATCCACATCATCAAGAAAACTGGCGGCACCCTGTACGAAAGCTACCTAGATGAAGGATTCATCCTGGACAAGAAGATCGGGGTGGGCCAGGTGAGGCAGGGCAGGCTGGGCTGGGCTGGCTGGGCTGGCTGGGCAGCAGGCTGGGCTGGCAGTAGGCAGTGGTTGGGCTGGGCTGGCAGGGCTTGGCTGGCTGGGCTGGCTGGGCAGTAGGCTGGGCAGCAGGCTGGGCAGTGTCCCTGTTCAGCTGTTGCCAGCGTGGTGGCTGTCCCTTTCATCGCCAGCATCTCAGTGCTTGCAACACTGCGTAACACTGAAGGTGCATGCATTTGTCTCACATGCTTGGGTGCTTTTGTCACAGACCTACTCTGATGCGACCCCTGCCTCTTCCTAACCTGCACAGCCATGTGATCAATGGCTCATGTGGCCCATGTGACCCAAGCCAGCCTCCCCAGTGCTGCCTGATGCTCCTGATGCCCCTGAGCAGTCCTCTCCTCACGCTCCTGAGCACACCTCCACCCCACCCACACCTACGACCTGCAACCTCCACCAGCGGGTGCTTGGCTCTGTGTCAGTGAACTATGACTCATCACGCCTCGTTGGCTTGCCGGTTGTGTCCAAGCCAGCTCCAGGGGTGCCCCAGGGCCCCACCTTAAAGGCTAACACCCCTGACTGGCCCCAAGGGATAGTACCCCTCCACCTCATCACACGCATCCTCTTCGTGCTTCTGGGGTGTGTGCCTGTGTGTATGCGTGCCTGTGGCTGGCTGGCCTGTCCTAGCCTTTCCCAGCGCGGCCCCTGCATGCACCCCTACGCAACACATGGCAGCACTTGCCTGGCTTACCTCGTCTGTTGGCCTTGCCCCCACAGCCCAAGCGCATTGAGAATGCCAGGATCCTGGTGGCCAACACCGCCATGGATGCAGACAAGATCAAGATCTACGGCGCTAGAGTGCGCGCTGACAACATGACCAAGGTCTGGCACCTGGCTCCTCAGGCTGATAGCCAGGGCAAGCTAGGACAGCCTAAAGTGCTAAGGGCTACTCAGAGTGGCGCAGAGAAGGGGTGGGCAGGACAGGCTCGGCCGCTGTGGCAGCTGCTGACGCAGCTAACCCAGCTGGTCCTCATGATGGTCCTGATGATCCTGGCCTGGGCACCAGCACCTTGACCATGGTTACAAGGCTGCTGGTATGTGTGTGATGGGTTTCATCAGGCTTTGGGTGCTTACCTTTGGGTGTTGACAAAGCAAGGCTGCTGATCACGGAGCTTGTGGTGTCTGTTTTTTCTTCAGCGTGCAAGGCTGATGGGCTGATGCTGTTCAGGGCTTTGTCCTCGCCGGGCACAGGTCGCTCCCCAAGCTACGTCCACCGCACCCTCTGCCTGTGCTCCATGTGCTGCATGTGCTGCCTAGGGACATGCATGCTGGCATGATAGAATTTTTGCATGCGTGCATGAGCACAGGTGGCTGACATTGAGGCGGCAGAAAAGCAGAAGATGCGTGCCAAGTGTGAGCGCATCATCTCCAGCGGCATCAACTGCTTCATCAACCGTCAGCTCATCTACAACTTCCCAGAGGAGATCTTTGCCGATGCTGGGGTCATGGCCATAGGTGGGCAAACTATAACGGGGAGTGGGAGGAGGCCCAGTGCATGAGGGGGAGCATCCAGACCTGTGCTGCCTGGCATAGGCTGCCAGGTGTGTTGGTTGTGGGTTGGCAGTTGTTGGTTGTTGGTTCCCAATGCTGCTTATTTATACCTGTCAGGTGTATGTCACACAGTGAGCCATGCTCTCACTAAAGAGCGTGTGATGTCACCCCTCTCATGCAGAACATGCTGACTTTGACGGGATAGAGAACCTGGCGCTGGTGCTGGGCGGTGAGATCACCTCCACCTTTGACGAGCCTGACAAGCTGAAGCTGGGCAGCTGCAAGCTCATAGAGGAGATCATGATTGGGGAGGACCGACTCATTCACTTCTCAGGTACTTAGGGAAGGGGCTCCTCTATGGGTACGTCTCAGGCCACAGGTTGAGGAATGGGTGGCACCTAGACTTAGATCTCACCCGACAGTGGATGACAGCATGAGTAGGGTTGCGTGAGTGGTTGATTGAATGAGTGTAGGATGGAGCTGAGATAGTACAGGCAAAAGGGTCAGCCCCATGACTGTGCAGGCACCAAACCTCTGGTGCAGGCTGGTGGCATATGTGCCCTCACATGGCATTCACAGCATGGCAAAGCAGCAGGGGAGGAGCAGGGGCAGCCCATAGTGCGCAACCATGCACTTCTCAAGCTGCATGCAAACATAAACAATGATGATGGACAAGCACACGTGACAAGGGCAGACGTCCAGCTGAGGCAGGGGGAGGGTGGGAAGGAAGGAGGGCAGCTGTGTAAGCATGCCGCGTGCTGTGTGCCTACATGCAGGTGTCCCCTTGGGCGAGGCATGCACCATTGTGTTGCGGGGCGCATCCACACACATCCTGGACGAAGCAGAGCGCTCCCTGCACGACGCCCTCTGTGTGCTGCAGGCCACTGTCAAGGTCAGCTGACCGGATCACTTGACTGACCAGGGTACCTAATCAGGCATGTTCTAATCAGGCAGGCCTAATCTGACACACTTGCCCTGACCCTTCCAGCCATTCCCTGCCTGACTTGTTTGACTGGGACTGACCCAACCACTTCCCTTGCTTCACTCCTCCTGCTCCCAGCAGTGATCCCCCTGACAGACTTACTGACTGACTGAGGACCGACCCAGCCAGCAGTGGTCCCACCCACATGCACCCAACAGCACCCAGCAGCACTCTGACGTCATTGGGGTGAAGAGAGGCTGGCCTGAGGCAGGGGGGCATTTGTCATGATGAGCATGGTGTGACCTGGTGTGACCTGGTGTTGATTAGGACTCGCGAGTCGTGTATGGAGGGGGGTGGCCTGAGATACGCATGGCCAAGGCTGTGGAGGAGCTGGCAGCACGCACCCCTGGTGAGCGGCCCTCGCCCCTGCTACACGCCTGCCCCACCCACTTGACTACCTGCTCCCCCGCATGGCAGCCATACTGGGTTAAGGGTGGTAGTGGTATACAACCTTACCTGCCTGCCTGCTTCACCCGTTCATTGACCCCCCTCGTACTGCCTTCCCTGCCTTCCCACCTGCCTGGCCCTTTCCCGGCAGCTTCCTTGATCGGCATCGCCAGGGTGGTTGCTATGGCTGTAGGAAGGGCCGAGCCATGTGCCATTACATTGCAAGCCGCAGCTGTTGGCCTAGTTCTTGTCATGGGGCCTGCACTGGCACCCGCCTCACTCTTGTCACTGAACCCCTCGGTTTCCACCTGCCTGTCAGGCAAAAAGTCGCTGGCCATGCTCGCGTTTGCACGGGCGCTGCGCACGCTGCCAGCCACTATCTGTGACAATGCAGGCCTGGACAGGTGAGGGCGGTGTCTCTGGGGTTAGTCGTGGGCCAGGGCAAGAGTGAGGCACAGAGAAGCGGCACATCAAATTAGTCAGGGGCTAGGGCGGGAGTGAGGCACAGGTGGGGCAAGGGACAGGCTGAAGCGGACAGGCTGAAGCGAACAGGCTGAAGCGAGAACAAGCGACGAGCAAGTGGCAGTAGCAGGCGCCACATTGCAACAATTCTCCTGACTTTGGCACACGGGGCCCTGGGTTGAAGTGCGGGCGGGAGTGGGGTCGAGGTGGTGCCAGGGAAAGACAGCAAAAGGCAGGTTGCGAGGAACAAGCAGGTGCCACGCTGCCATTGGCTCACTGCTCTAACTGGGCGAGGCCATGGGTGAGGAGGCAGTGCTTGTGGTTTACTTGTGCACATCAGCAACGCGGCAACATGACCCATGCCTGGAAGGATCCCTGCTGATGGCTATACAGAGTGAGCATACAGCTGTTGTTGCTTGTTGCTGCAGTGCTGAGATTGTGTCCAACTTGAGGGCAGCCCATGCCAGCGACCCTGCCACCCGCATGGGGGTGGACGTGGTGCTGGGGGAGGCCGGCGACATGGAGCAGCTAGGCATCTATGAGGCCTTCAGGTGGGCTGGCCGTGGGCAGCCTGGGGTGCTGACTGGGGGGTTTGGGTCAGGCTAGGCCAGGCAGGCTGGTCAGGAGTGCCTGGACCTGGGTCAGGGTGAGCTGGTCAGGAGTGGGTGGTTCAAGTGTTGGGGTTAGGGTGGGCTGGGCAGGAAGGGCAGGAAGGCTACCCTAGGTTGGCACAAGAGCGGCCCAGTGGTGCAGGCAAGCCAGTGGAAGGGGCTTGCCCGGGTGGGGTGGGGTGGGGTGGGGTGGGGTGGGGTGGGGTGGGGTGGGGTGGGGTGGGGTGGGGTGGGGTGGGGTGGGGTGGGGTGGGGTGGGGTGGGGTGGGGTGGGGTGGGGTGGGGTGGGGTGGGGTGGGGTGGGGTGGGGTGGGGTGGGGTGGGGTGGGGTGGGGTGGGGTGGGGTGGGGTGGGGTGGGGTGGGGTGGGGTGGGGTGGCACCTGAAAGGGTCGGACGGGGTTGAGCACTGCTGGTCACACTAGATAAGGTGAGGTTCCACAGCTGAAGTTGTGGCAAGGCTAAGTAGGATAACGTGAGTTTATGTGTATGTGGCATAGCAGGGTGGGGTAGGGGTCCCTGATTTTGTCTGCCTGGGTTGTTCTTGCTTGACATGCTCATTTGTGTGGCGTGACTCTCTCGCATTGGGGCATTGGGGTATTGCTTGGTGTGCAGGGTCAAGAGCCAGATCGTGGCGTCCGCCACTGAAGCCGCTGAGATGATTCTGCGAGTGGATGAGATCATTAAGGCCGCTCCCCGACAAAGAGGGTAGTGCTCCGCTGTGATGCTGTGATGCCGAGTAGGGTGCCAAGCACCACCCATGGCCGCACTTGTTGGCAGCGTGGTGTATACCTGACGCGCTTGCAAATCCTCGAACGTCTGAGGCGGTGACGTGTTGATGGAAGCTCCTTGCAACGCACAGGGGTGCGCTTTACAAAGTATGTAAAGGGTCCGTCAGCAGCATTGTTGGTGGGGTCAAAGGCATAATTGGGTGGCCTAGGCTTACACTGCCACCTCAGTATCAGGCTGATACTATCAGCTGCCTGGCTGCTCTGATGCTACTGGCATGACTCATGATGGCAGTACGGAGTGAGGTTGCGTTGGTATCCTGGGTGACAGCCTTGAATGGTTGCGGCTTAAGCTCAGTGGCTGTGGCTTAAGCTCAGTGGCTGTGGCACAGGTAAGCTTGTGGTGATAGATGTACCTGACCCTGCCATCTGGGTTGGGCTGGTCGGTTACCACACATGCCATGTTTGTGGCACTTGGGTCCCTGCCCAGGTACATGACCCCCTCCTGCCTACTCAATGGGCTCCCCCCTCCCCACTCTGAACCTGGGCTGTGCTGATGCGCCTCGGGCCCCGCCCTCCCCCCTTAGCACCAGTGCCAGGCCTTGCCCTGCCTCCTGCTGGTTGGCCTGGCTTATGTCGCTCGCGCCCGCCTGGAGTCATTTGACCTCACAACCGACATGATGTACGTCAGCAGCATGCACAGGCATGTACACAGGCTTGTGCTTTCAGTCCACATAGTGTGACCGACGCAAAACTTGCCAATTCACGAGCTCGGATACAGTGTCTCTCAGCGCTGTGTGCTTAGTGTCCTTTGTGCACAATTGGCGAAGTCTTGAAAGCCGAAGTGTCGCTTCACGCCGGAGTGCGTGCAGCAACTATTGACTTTGAGAAACGCAGCCATGACTTCAGCTGGTGAGGCTCGCCTGCGTGTACTGCTGGGAAGCGCGTCAAGTGGCAAAGCGGCAAAGTGACACAGCACTGTTTGCGCCCTGGGCAGGAGCTGATGCAACAATAATGGCGAAGAAGCTAGCGTTCCTGTTCACGGCCTTGGCATTGGTAGGGCTTGTCGCCGGGAATCGTCGGGCCGCGCTAGACTTCACGCAGCGCCCGCTCATCAGCACCAAGCCCGTGCGCAATGTGTGTCTAGTCTTCTACCAGGTACGAATGCCCAGCAGCGCGCACGAGCCGTGCCTTGCGGTACCGGGTCAATGTGCGGAGCTTGGTGTGTCCGCGCAGGGAATCGTTCACTGCGACGCAGACAAGGACCCATCGACGTACTCAGGTCTGCCATCACTGCATCCACAGCACAGCACTTGTGGTGTCGGCAGGCATCGCCTAAGGTCACATGCCTGTGCAGCGTAGGCTCACACCAGTTAGACTGCATCCCGGCCTCCAACACTCAAAGGCAACTTCACGGACTCAGCCTGGACAATCTTCTTGAACAAGCTTCACTGATTCTGCACCATTCCTGCCAGGTTATGAGGTGGAGCTGTTCCGCAAGAGCTCCGCCTACTTGTACTCTAAGGGGCGGGAGGAATGGGCGCCAGAGAACTACACCTTCACTTGCATGGTGCGGGCTCACTGCTCTCCACTTCCATCATCATCTGCTGCTGTTCCCCACCTATTATCGCCCCCCTTACCTTTTCCTACCCTCAGAGCCAAAGGCTGATGCGGCAGCTGGCTGGCTCATCCAGCCTCTGTGCGTGTGTATGAATCATACACATGTACTAGTCATGGTCTGGCCGGCAGCATATGGTGGTAGCTTGGGATGGCCTCGCTTAAGCGCAATACAGGCTTGACATGGGAAGACGGCTTGGCGCTGTGGGCGTGGCAGTAAGAATACTCTCACTGAGACTGCTGGGCCCCTTATAGCTCAAGCTAGCAACGGGCCGATGGGCTGCACTCTCTCTCCTCACCCACACCGCTACAAGGCTGGCTCGGTGCCCTACACCTCACACCTCTACACCCACACCTTCCTTCCTTCCTTCAACCCATCTCCCTTTGTGCCCTACCCCTGGCTGTCCACAGGGGTGGGATGGGCTGATGGAGGATTTGCTGCTGGAGCCTGCCAGCCGCACCTGTGATGTGGGCGTGGCCGGCATCTCTGCCACAAGCGAACGCATTGCAGCAGGTGCTGGGACCTGGAGCACTGGCTATGTCGAAGGGCTGGAGGGCCATGCACCAGGGTTTCCTGCTGGTGTGCCTGAGGGACACGCAGGCCAGCATGTCGTGGGCTCAATTCCTAGCCCTGGAAGAAAAACTTTTCAGCAGGACAGTCCTTTCCAAGGGACACGTGTTACAGACACTCTTTGTCGTCCTGATATTGTCGTGCAGGGTACCATTTTACCTACCCTACATACAATAGTGGCCGGCGAATCATGGTCGCCATGTCCGCCACCGTGGACATGTTCCTGTTCCTCAGGTGGGCTGGCATGTTGTCCTATCCCTGCTGCCCTTTGTACTCTGGAGCCCTGCACTCTTTCCTGCTCTCCCGATGCCTAGTCTCCCTCCTCGGCCCCCTCCGCCCATTCCGTGCCAGCCTTTTGCCCACCATTTCCTCACAATGCATCGCCTCTCTGCGCATGACGTGCTGCAGGCCTTTTGATCAGAGTGTGTGGCTGCTGCTTTTCACCACCTCTGTGGTAGTCTGCATCTCCGTCCTGTTAGCAGAGGTGCGCTCACATCCCCTCCACCACCACTGACCCAAACCCATGGCCTAGCCAGAGCATGTGAGGCCCAGTGTCCCTGTTACCCTGGCTGATGTTTCATTTGCCCTGTAGCTGTATCTGCCCTGTAACCGACACTGCAACAGCAACTGTGACTGGGATCCAAAGACGCTGCTTACATTTGCTGCTTACCAGCACTGCCACCTTGCTGCCTGCAGGTGCCCATCCGCCGCATCTTTCGCCGGCCGGCCCCAGCTCTAGAAAAGTACTGCAACCTGCAGTGGGCTGCCACCGGCATGTTGCTTCAGGTGCAGTAGCACTGCAACAGCAGTAAGGCAGGGAAGGGTTGAGCAAGCGAAGGCTACCCTGGGCAGTGCATGGGGTGCAGCAGACACATGGGGTGCATGGGGTCTGGAACACACACAGCTGCAAACCTGCTCAAACGAGAGGTTAGGACGTGAAATGGCCAGGGAAGAGCCTGAGGCCTCTCTGATACTCAAGGCTAGAGTAAGACCAGCACAAGATGGTGGAAGCTGATGGTGGCCAGAGTCCTCACTGCTTCCTTGCCCTGTCCTTGCTTCCTTGCCCTGCACTAGGCCAGAACGATGTAGAGAGCCTCCTGCTTGCTGACTCACGCTGAGTGTGTCCCTGCACGCTCCCCTGCAGGCCACTCAACAGTTCACGGCCAAGAGCACTGGGGCGCGGCTAATGATTCTTGGGTCAGTGCTTGCTTGCTGGCTCATTCCGTGTATACAAAGGAATCTGACATGGAGGCAAATCATGCACGCTGGCAAAACTTGCAACCATCTACCATGTAGACCATGTAGAGCCATGCAGAGCTGGCATTGACCAAAGGAATGCTCATGTGGGTGTGGGCCTGCATGTGTGCATGTGCAGGTATGCGTTTCTGGTTCTTATTGTCATTAACATGTGAGTGCCAGGGGAGTAGTTGCCTCTCAACTCGTTGTGCTTCCCTGTTCACATCAGCATCTCCGTCGACATCAGCATCAATGGTAGTCCCTGGCAGCATGTGTGGAGGCCACAGTGAAGCAAGTCGCCAGTTTCTATCATCATCATCATCATCATCGTCATACTTGGCAAAGCCCACATGGCCACACAGGGGCCGACAGGGGCACTCCCTGCATCATCCTGTCACCAGCAATGCTGGGGGCGCCGCTGCTGCTGTTTGAGGAGGTGTTGATGACAATGGAGATGCTGGGAATGAGGGTAACAGGCGCCTGCTTCCGGTTGCAGGTACATTGCCACGCTGGCCTCCCAGTTGACTGTCACAACCATCAACCTCAAGGTCAACGGCTTGTCCGACGTGGTCAACAAGCCCGTGGGCATCTTCGAGGTAAGACCGGCCGTCCTGTGGCACGTGCAGTGACGAACGCGAAGTACTGCGTGGATGCTGTTCATGCAAGTCTGTTCCAAGCACTCATGCTTGGGGCTTCGCCCGCAGGCGGACGTGGATAACTTCAAGCGCTTCAATCTAGACTTTGCGGTGCCATTGCCCTGGAATGACGCACAAGTGAGTGGAGAATCACTGTCGATCCCGGCCGGGTCATTCAAACCTCCCTCACTCCTCGCCGGGCACCCTTTCTTCGCAGGACGAAGTTAACATGATCGCACAGTTACGATCAGGCATCGTACAGGCGCTTATCCTTGACGCGCCATTCGTCGAGTACCACGCGGCGGAGAGCTGCGACCTGTACGCCGTGGGCGAGATGTTGCTGCCCGTGAACCTGGCATATGCCTTTCCGTCGGATGTGCCGCTGGTGAGGATCGAGGGAGGATACATACAAGGGCGCTGCCAGCCGTACTGTCACATTGGCCACGTGCTTCAGGGACTGAGCACATCAAGGCCATGCCAACTTCACCCCCATGCCTTGTACCAGCCTTGACTGTTGCTGCCATTGGCCTGCAGGACTACATTGAGCTGTTCAACCAGGCCCTGACCATCATGGAGGAGCAAGGCACCATGGGTGATCTGCAGCAACAGTTCATTACGCCCCCCGGTGGCTGCCCATCCAAGAAAAGCAACGTGGCATCCAGCACAATCAGCTTACAGCAGGTCAGGCCCTGCCCATGGGTGCTCACCCTCACTCGGGATGCAGCCAGGCAGGATGATTGTATGAGGGTGTAAATGCTCAAGATGTGTGTGCGGTGGGGACACGGTGGCAACACCGAGGCAATACCACACATGCCCGATGAGGGTATGGAAATGACCCACCATCCACCTGTCCACGGAACACGCTGGTTTCCACGAGACCTATGCTCCACGAGACCCATGCTCCACGAGATCTATGCTCCACGAGACCTATGCTCCACGAGACCTATGCTGTGATCTCCGTTGTGTTTGTGCTGCTGTTCAGGTGGCAGGCCTCTGGGTGTTCCTGGGTGCTGCAGTGGTTGCGGGCCTGAGCTGGAACTGCTGCAGCTGGTTCCTGAGGCACAGGTGGGAGTGGAAAGGAATAGGGAAGAGGGAGGGGAGGAGGAAGGTGAGATGAGCCACACAAATGGCCAGCAGGAAGAAGGAGGGTGGCAGGTTAGCTGCTGTTGCTGGTTGCATGTTTCGTTTATTGCTTTGTGCTTGACCTATCAAAGGGGAGGGTGGCGAAGCAGCCTGACGTTGTATACTAGACGTATTAGACGATTCAGCAGCAGGGAGGCAGGTGCTGCATGTGCTGTCACGGTGCGCACTGGGCAGATGGACAGCCAAGAGGAGATGTCAGATCCTATTATCACATCACGTTGGTGCAGGCTTGCTCGTGGTGCGGGGCTGAAGGTCAGCCACTCCCTCAACAGCACCAACAGTGTGAGTGGCCTCGGCTGAGACCTGCCTGAAATCGCACCCCTGCCCACACCCCTGCCCACACCCCATTATCAGCACTTCTAGAGGGAAGACAAGGGTCAGAAGTTCAGGAGATCAGCCTGGTACACTCAGTGCATGACCTCCAGTTAACCAATCAGGGGTGGACTACCAGGGGTGGAGGAGTGCTGACCCAAACACCTGAACAATGAGCTCAATGAGCCCCACAAGCCCCATATAGCCATCACCCATCAGCTACATGGAGTAGGGGCCTGGCCCCTGCTCCGCCCACCACTCTGTCAACAACTTGCCTGGACTTGCCCTGCTCGGACTGCCCCACGAGCCTTCCCTACCCCGCTGTCGTCCTGCAGGTCCTGCCCAGTGCTGACAGCGTGGCTGGCTCCGTGCGCAACAGGTCCCTCATCAACGCAAACCCTGAGTTGAGCTGGCTCAGTGTCGCTGAGGCTACCACTCAAGAGGAGGCCATGGAGGTGAAAGGGGCGGACATGGGGCTGACAGGGGGCGGGCAGAGGGAGCAAGGAACCCAGGGAGGGGGGCGCAGGAGGAAGGCGGCGAGGGTGCCATCTCCTTTGAGGGAGGGAGGGTGACACTTTTGGCTCAGCGCACAACTCAGCAAAAGGGAGGGAGGTCAGGTCACTGGCCCCACTCCACCACCTGACCCATAGGCTGCCATGAGACAGCATCTGCCTATGTTTAACTCACCATCTAAATGCCTGCATATATGTATGTAGATACATATGCAACATATGCCCCTGAGCGCTGTGCCAGGCCCCCACCCAGCCATCGAGCTGCCTGCTTGTGCCTGCAGATGATGGAGGGGCACGTGAAGGTGGTTGACCAGCGCGTGAAGCACCTCAGTGAGGCCATTGAGCACCGCTTCGCCTCCTTGAACGAGCAGCTATTCGGCCTAGCGCCAGAGCCCGTATACCAGGTCGCATTCACGCGGAAGAAGTGAGTGGAGAGGTGACGATGTGCTGCTGGCCACCCACATGGGCTGGGGCTACGTTTGTGATTTTTCAATTTCCTATGCATCTGGTTGACAAGCTAGGGCTGGAGTCTGTACTGAGACTGGGCCTGGCTCAGAGGCTTATAGTGCATGGTGACCACACGCATGAGTGCATGGTCTTGGTGTTTGCAAAGTACGGCACCTTGGGACTACATGCGCCTGCGTGGGTGTTGTCTACTGTGTACCTAGTGGTTCACCCATGTGTGCACGTCCTGCTCCTGTGTGCAGGAGTTTCTCAGAAAAGGCAACTGACGCGCTGGCCACGGTGTTTGGCAGCAAGACCGCCCAGGGCAGTGCGCAGCGCTTGCCGTCATTTGGTGGCAATGGTGACGACGCCCCTGAGGCAGTGGCCGTCATCTCCCTACCATCCATGCCTGTGAAGCAGCAGCCCTCAGGATCTCTAACAACAACCCCATCTGGTGAGCCAGGGTAGCAGAGTCATGGTCCGAGTGGTAGTGGTGGCAGTGGCACTGCGGTTGTAAGGGCTCCTGCTTCTGCTGCTGCTGACCTGGCTTCTCCATCAACCTGCTTGCCCTGCAGGTCTGCGGCCTGCCCGCAAGCCAAGCACCCGCGCACGCAGCTTGGGTGGCAGCGTGGCATTTGCCGATGCGGTCACTGTGTCCTGCGACCGTGGTCCCTCCCTCACCACCCCCAAACCATCCTCGTACAACACCTCCGCTGGGGCTGCTGCTGATGCCAGCCAAACGGCTCCAGTGCCTGGTGCTGGCAATGCTGGCGAGCAAGCTGCAGACAAGACAGGCGATGGGGATATGGTGCATGACTTCAAGGCCGTGTGAGCTCACTGCCAGCGTCACTGATGCAGGAAAGGCTGGTCACAGGAGTGAAGCCAAGGAGACAGACAAAAGGCCGCAGAGGACAGAGATGACTATACATGAAGAAGCAGTCCTGTCCTTGACTGCCATGCACAGCCTTTCCTCCACTGCCACGCCACTCCTCCTTCACTCCCACTTTCCTCCACTCAACCTTTTCTCAACTGCCAGGCACATTGTGACTGCGCATTACACCACATGCATTGAAAAGTCACACATGCACGTGAACAGGTATTGATCACTGATTGCAAGCCTTGCACTGTGTTTCATCACCCTTGCTCAACTACCTAAGTCGTGTCACAATGTGTTCTGGAGTGGTGTGGTCAGCTGCTTTGGTTGTGCGGCCATCTCTTGAGCGACATAAAGATGATAATTGGTTGACCATTCGGTAAACAACTTGTTGCTTGCTCCATGGCAGCAGGCACATTGTCAAAGTCACACACATGGACTTATGATGTCTGCAGTGTGGTGGCAGATCTAGGTGGGGTTATGCAGGTCATCACCCGCTATGCCTATGCGGCATGAAAGAGGTCATTACCCACCACTCCTTGTGCATCTTCTTGCTATGCTTCCATGTTTTTGTTTTGATTTCCAAGCAATGGTTGCCTGAGATCCCGAATTCCTGTTGCATGCGGTATCCAGGCATCTCATGCATCTCATGCATTTGCAATCCTCACTTGCAACTCACCCTCATTTGCAACCCTTGTGACCTCTTGTGACCTCTGGTTAATTAATCTAGATAAAGTCCTTGGAGATGGGGCAACCCTTGTAACTTCGAGCTGACCAGCACTTCAACACACAGCGCTGGGCACACGTGGGCAAGGCTGCAGTCTGCACGAGCTGGGCAGGCCTCTTGGCAGTGCAGGGCCTCTGATAGGCACAACCTGTGCAGCCGCTATCAAGCCTGCTGCACAGCTCGTCACCAGCACATCCATTGAAACCAAACACGCCTCTCTGAGGTACATTGGGCGAGATGTGTAAGGTACCTGCTGAACACAGTGAAGAAGAAGTAGAAGTGGCTTGCTTCTCCCAGACAGTGTAAGCCTTGGGGCTGCTTGGCCGTCCTGTAGGAATTGCCCTCTAGGGATTCAGAACCTTTTGCATCTCAATACAAGGCTAGGTGCACAAACAAAGCGCATGCAAGCTAGCATTGTTGTTCTGGAGAGTCCTCAGAACAGCCGGATGTTCCCTGGTGGACCACATGGCAGCGCACTCAAATATGAAGTGTGTATGATTGTCAACCACCCCCGCAGAACATTTACCATGCTTTAATGTTCATCTTTTTCACATGTCGAACATGTCACGCAGCTCGCAGGGTACTCCTTGCAATTGAAGTAGCAAGTAGAAGTGTAGAAGGGTAGAATCCGCACAATGGCTTCGGGAGGCTTTCACTGTCGCAGTGAGCGGGAGGTGGACGTGAAGAGCACAACCGGGAAGGTAGGTGCAGCTGACTCTCGACGTCAAAGGAAACAGCGTTCACAACGCTTGCAGCTGTGTCCATGCAGCACGTTGGCCCTGGCAGCTATGAGCTTGCTGGCGAGCCCCTTCCCGCATCCCCCACTGGCCGTGGCCCTGCTCCCGCCCCTTTCATGTCTAGGTCGGTGCACTGCAGCTCGCAGCCAAGAAAAAAATATGAAAACATCAGCCATTCAGCACAGAGTGTAGCACTGGAAGCATGTGCCATCAGCCATGTCATGCTTGGCGTATGAACTTACGATAGAGTAAGCCAGGCAGGCACAATGGGCCAAGCTGGTAGACAACCAAAGCAGTGCAGTACCAGCTGGCGTGCAAGCCAAGCAGTTCCACTCTGACTGGAGTCTCCATGCCTGGGCAGCGGCCTCAGCAAAGTCAGCTGGACAAGCCCAGGCAGCTGCCTTGGTTCGTTTTGGCACCAGCCAAGGCCGCCTGGGGCGCTTGGTGACTAGCTCCATGTCCGGGGTCGACCTGGCATATCTAGCACAGCATGCTGTGGTTCCCTGGGACATATGCCGTCTGTGTGTATCAACTGTCGATAGCACTGAGTAGCGCCAGAGCCAGGGTCAGGGTTGTGTCAACAAGCTGCCCATGCATTACCATGGCACATGGTGGTTGCTGTGGTTAGGCAATGCAGGTGTGACCTACACTGCAGTGGGTGTGTGTCACTGGGTTTCCACTTTGCTTCTTAACTTGTCAGCATTGACATCGCATGAAGTGATCAGCGGCAGTTCATCTGGCTTTATGTGAACCTAGGCTAAAGCTGTCCCATGTGGGACTGCATGCTTGTCTACCACACCTGCTTGCTGGCACCCTCAGCACCATGTGCTGCACAGGAGCAGCTTGTAACAATGCCATGCAGCTTTCTAGTGTCATGCCATGTCCTACCTTCATGCACGCAACACCAGTACCATGCTATTGCTCTGTTGATGGCAGGGCAACCCACAGGTGTGTCCCCAACTGCTTGCTGACCTGCCCACCTCCCCTCCTGCAGCCTGGAGCGCTCTTGGATGGACGTCTCTGCGACCCATGTGACCAACCCAGGCCCAGGGGCATATGACGCCCACCAGGTGACGCCCCGCTGTCCCTCTCGCTCTGTGCAGCTGCATGCAGCCATGCTGCCTGTAGTGGCGCCAAGGTGTCCAGCCTGTACATTTTGACCGCCATCTTGACCGCCATCCTGATCGCCATCCTGATCACTATCCTGAGCACAGCAAAACTCAGCAGCGAGTGTACAGGCACTGGGCAGTGAGGATGGCCCGCCTTTGCCGCTTCCTGCTCTTCTACAACCACATCAGCACTGGGAGCAGCAGACGCAACACTGCTCCAGCATATACAAGGCAGGCATGCTGATGACCATGCGCTGTGACACACTACCAGGCCAAGGACTGTGCCACGGCTAAGCATGTCGCCCCCTTGGGCAACACACTGGTCTTTGCCAGCGGCGTGGACCGCCTGCACGTTGACAAGAGCGGTGCCTGGCAGCCAGGGTGAGCGGTAGCCAGGATGCCTGGCATGTCATGTAGGGTAGAGCAGGGCGGGGCAGAGCAGGGCAGGGTGGGCAGGATCAGGCAGGCAGGGCAGACGGAGTTATCCTTGCCTGCACCCACGTCTTCTTGCCTGGCTCGTTTTAAAGAGCTGCACGTCAATGCCTGCAGGCCTGGCACCTATTCAGAAGGCAATGTGTGGCTGAAGAACACGCACCACTACCGTGCACCACCATCTAAACAGGTGTGTTGGGAGGGTTGTTTTAGGAATGCAACATGCTGGCAGAACACTTGGTGCCCTCATTCACAAACACTGCACCTGAACATCAGACTTGATGATGAAAACTATGCCAGCTTTGCTGAATGTGGAGGCCAAGTGACTTAGATAAAAATGCCTTGATTCTCAGCACAGCTTCCTGTACTGCTCCTGTATTGCATGTTCCATCCAATAGCCCTTCCCCTCAACAACCCCACTTATGCATTCTTGTGTTTGACGCAGCCTGCCCTGACCTTGCTCAGCATCTCATCATCCATACCCATACATCCTTGTTTGCGACGTGAACCGCTCTGCAGCGCCTCGTGTTTGACCGCACTACGTCAGCGCCCTCCATTCCCTCCAGGGACCAGAGCTATGGATATGAAGAGGGCCAGGCCGGCATGCTGATTCAGCAGAAGCCGACAGAGCCTATGTACACTGGAGTCGGCAGGTGGGAAGGGCACCCTAATCACCCTAACCACCCAGCACCCCTTACCCGCTCCCTGGACCTTTAATGCTAGCGTCACAATGGTACTGCCAATGACATGTGCGAATGCAAGTGATGTGTGGTTGTGAAACATTCCATGGTTGCCATTAGTGTGATTTGGAAGGTAGGAGATGTGACGTGGTTGGGGCTGCAGGGACAAGGTGGGCCCCGGCTCCTATGACGTCATTAACTCTGGCCCCAAGCCTGGCCCCAAGGTGGTGCAGTGGTGCGTGAGCCGTACCAAGCGTGGCCTCAGAGTCTCAAGTGACACCCCTGGGCCGGGCCAGTACAACCCTGCCAAGGCAAGGCGCACGCCAAGCACAACAGCAACAGCACACCACAGGCCTTGCTGGTGACGCACTTGCGCTTTTGTAGGTTGCAGGCTGTGCTGCCTTTACCCTGGTGGCCCCATAGCCAGTTCACTTCATGGCCATGACTGCGCACAGCAGCTGAGCAAATATGCTCACAGAAGGCATAGAGGGCGTGTAGCAGGGAGGGAGGGTCCTGCAGGGAGACCATGGTGCAAGCCGCATACCTCTGCCACCCTTGTACTCGTGGCTGATTTGTGTCCAGCAGCCTTGTTGATTGGCCAGCGCCACCTGATGCTGCCATCCACTGTCGATCTGTCATTGTGCTTCCTGGCTTGTTGGCTGCCCTGTTCTGATGTGATTTAGTGGGGTTGTGCGCTGATGCTACCAAGCCCTCCCCTGACACTGCTACTGTAGCATAAACTGTGACATGTGGCTACAGGACACCAAACAGGGCACCGGCATCGTGGTCAGCATTGGAGGTGTGGACGTTCAGTTTGGCGGTGCCAGTGGAACAAGCCAGTTTGCTTCCAAAGTGCCTATCCATGCCCAGCGGCAAGTGCAGGTGTGTGTGTGCGTGCGCATGTGTGTGTGTGTGTGTGCATGCTTTTGAGTTGCATCCTATGCAATGGGCCTGCCCACCCCTCTTTCTCTGCTTGCTCCTTCTGATAAAATATAGGCCCGCCTCCTGCTCAGCCTCACCTCTGCACCCCAGACCTTGCGCTACCACGCTGTACAGCCTACCCACTGCCTACCCTGCATTGTCTGCCCACTCTTCGCCCTAGGGCTCTTTTCCTCAACCTGTGGCACCTCCCATGCCTCGCGATCCGTGCTCCTTTACCCACATTGAGCTGTCAGGCGCTTGCATCACCCTGTGGGGTCCTGAAACATTCACCCAAACGCAACACCACGCCGCCCATTGGCATGTGCCAGCCACTGCGGCTCTCAGCCCAGTCACCTCACCTTTGACTTCGCAATCGCTTTGCTCTTAAACTGCAGGAATGGGAACAGACGCCCGGGCCAGGAGCTTACAACCCGGTGCAAATGCTCGGTGCGGCGCCGTTGCCACGCGAGGTACGTACAGCACAACCTAAACACTGCCGCGGCGCACAAGGCCCTACCCAGCATCTATCACACCAGCCGTGCACTTGGTTGCCTGCTCCATCCATATTTTTGCCCATCCTCTCTCGCAATGCACACACTGCAGTCAACGAGTCATGGCACTTGTCTGCGCCGCAGATGCAATTCTTCGGATCCACAGCACGACGAGGCAGCCAGGTCGACCCAATGAATAGTTTGAGTGCCCCGACCTACTTCAAGAATCCCGGGTGAGGTGGGCCCGTCGCTGCGCTTCGTGCAGGGCTAAATGAATTTGTGTCAAGTCGGTGTCGTACCGTGCCGGGTTATAGGCCCCACCGCGACCCCCACAGCTGTTCATAGTCTGTCACGGCACCTGCACCTGCAGTCCTGGCGCATATAATACGCCCATCAAAGGCGTGTCGGTCACGCAGCAGTCGCTAAGCGACCCGCGACCTTTCAACGCCACCTCCAACCGCTTCAGCGAAAACAAAAACGGCGTTCCTGGACCAGGTGTGCATACACCACTTGCTAGGCTGCCTATTTGTCAAGCAGGCCCTGCACAGTGCCGACCTTGTGAGTCGTTGCTGCGACTGTCACATAATTCTACCGTTTGCAGCATCACACATCATCTGCAGCTTCCATAGCCACGTTCCCCCCTCGAGGTGCCTGCCATTAGCTTGTCACCTATCCCTGAGTCAGAAAACTTTGTAGAAACTTGGCAGTCTCATACACTGGCCTGTGGTACTCAATGGCCAAGATGGCCTATGGCGTTTTGTGGCCAACTTGTTTAGGTGTACTATTGTGTGCAGGGGAGTACAGACCAGACCAGGTTGTTAACCTAGCTAAGAGCATCACAGACAAGGCCGCCATCAGCAAAGGAGGGGTGTTTGGCTCCACTGCATCAAGGTGGGTCGCCCCTGCAGCCAGGCCTTGATTCCCCAGCCAGCCCGGTGAGTGGCCCCCGCGGCCAGTTGCAGCGCAGCCACCTAAGGTTGTGTGGGTGTGTGTGGCACCTTGCCCACCTCGTCCTCCTCTTGTGAGTGGGCAGTTGTGTGAAGATGGGGCGGAGATCATTGCGGTGGTATAGGTAAAGTCAGGGGCAACGTGCCTGCCTTATGGTCCCTGGACCATCGGTTTCTTGGCTGGGTCCTTCTTTTGCTTGTCAGTGCCCTTCCGCTTCTTCTTAAAGGAGTGATGTCACATGTAAGAACCAGCATAGCTTTCTATGCAACTTCTGCCTTATCCTACCTAAGCCTGCCAGGGTATGCCTGACAGCCAGCAGCCTTCCTTGACTATCTTAGTCCTGCTTAGTTGCTTAGTCCACCATGCTGAGCTTCTTATGTCAGCCAGCAGTCTAGCCTGCCCCACCCTCACTCACCTGCTTCCGTCATCCACAGGTGGACCGCGGAGGAGGCTGCAGCTGCTGCCCGCATCAAGCCCGGGCCAGGCAACTATGACGCAAAGCTGGACTCTTCAAAGCCAGTGCACAAGGGCAATGATGCGGTGAGAGCAAGCTCCGTCCAGCAAGGCTGCCAAGTGGGATGACACACCCTCTGCATCCTAGGAAACTCAACATCTCCCTTGTTCCACGAGAATGGGAGGCACAAGGCATAAACCGCTAGCTTGAAGAATGCAAGGCCGCAGAATGCCTCAATCAGACTCTACTTGCCCCTGCCTGTTGCCCAGCAGCTGCACCAGGCTAGGCAACAAATCAAGAAGAGGGGACAAGAAGTAAGACAACAAAACACTGCGCCTGTGCAGCAATTGTATCACCCAATTCAGGGCCACCTACCTAAGGGCTGGCCCACCTGCTGGGCTAATCCATGCCGATGCTTGCACATTGTTTTGCGCTCAACCCGACCCCATGCTGGTGAGCCTGGTCGCAGGTCTTTGCATCGCGGGCACCTCGATTCCGCGCCCGCACTGCGCCCACGGCCTTGGACACTTCTGACATCGACCCTGAGAGCGGGCAGGGGCAGGTGAAGGGCGACCCCGCCGCCCTAGGACCTGGCTCCTACAACCTGCCTGACGGCTGGTCTCGTAAGGTGGAGCTCATGCAATGCCTGGAAGCATTGAGGCAGGGAGAGCCTCAGGCACACCAAGTTTGAGCGAACAGGAAGGCATGCAGCTGGGGTGTGGCAAGTCACAACTGAGTTCAAATGCAGTGTTTTGTCACACCATTTCACCACCACCCCTCTGCATGTGATTGCCTCCTTCCCCTTGAACCCTACACCGGACCCATCAGCCTCCCTCCCTCTGCCACTCACTTCTGCCTCCTTGCCCTGCCCCCCCTCCCTGGCATCAACCCCGCAGAGCCGTAGCTACCACACAGCTGCTTTTGGCTCTGAGTCAGGTCGGGCAGTACCTCAAGGGCCAGGCGCCAACCTGAACACCCCAGGCCCAGGAAGGTAGGCAGTGTGACACTGAGGCACCCCATGGGTGTGGAAAAGTGAGGGTGGTAATGGGCACATGGAACAGCCAGGGCTGCATACAGCCAGAGCCCAGTGCTGGTCTGCCACAGTGAATGCCACGAGCATGTTTTGAGGACGACTTTGTAGCTTAGTTGCATTTTGAAGAGGGAAAAAGTGGACAAGAAAGAGTGAGACATGCAAGAGTGAGGCCTGGATCTAACCACCCCCTCCCAGCCCCTGGCTTGCAGCTGATGGGTTTGCTCAGCTCCCGCCTTGCCTGACACCAAGATGTATGTGACCATCCCATTCTTCATTCCATCCATGCTGTATGCTTAACGGCATGCTGAGGGATGGCTGAGGGATTATGTGGCATCCTGCTCACCTGCCCTTGCCATCTGCTGCCCTGCTACCAGCTGCCTACCCCGCCCACCTGCCCTTGCCACCTGCTGCCCTGCTGCCCCCAGGTACAACACCACCAAGGATGTGGACAAGGCCTTCAAGCCACTGTCCAACCCCAGCAAGGAAACCGTGTTTGGATCCCAGGTGCGACCCCCTCCCCTGCCTGCTGCCAGCTGAGCAACATGGCATCGAGCATGTCAGCTTGGCATGGCATCACACCGTGCACACCATGCATCCACAACTGACACACGGTATCAGTACAGAAGCATAGTAGGGCTGGCTCAGCTAGATAAGGTACAGCCAATATGCATGGCCAATATGCATGGCCAATATGCATGGCCTGTCTGCAGCAAGCCAGTCTTGAATATGGCTGGATGAATGGTTGGTTCTTGATGTACAGCAGAGCCCTGGCCCCAATTCATCCTGCCACTGTCAGGCAATGATGGGGACAATGATATTGTTGTTGGTTTGCCTGCCTCAGACCGCCCTGCGCCTCCTTTCCAGGTGGGACGTTTCCGCACCAATGGCACCTACACGCCTGGTGTCGGGCAATACAACCTGCAGCAGGATCTCACGCGCAAGAGCTACAACATCACCTACCATGGCGTCTCTGTGGCATGACCGCGGACAACACTTGATGCAAGCCCGTCCTGCTCAGCCTGGCCCCTGCAGTTCCATCAGCCTGTTCCCGCAGCGCGCAGCGCTGGGACAAACTGCCTTGCACATGCTCATCATGGACAACATTCAATGCAAGCCCCAACTGTGTGTGGGTACTAGCCCTGGACACAATGCCAGCACAAACCCCATAACCACACACGGCCTGCTGCTATCAGGCAAGCATGCAGGCAAGCATGCATGCAGGCAAGCTGTATTGCAGCATTGTCTTGGTGGCTGGAGCGCCTACTGAAGAGCTGTAGCGCAGCGACCGTGGCCTGCTGAAGGTCTTGCGGGCCCTTTGCAATGCTGGTCAGCTGCTCCTGCCAGAGAAGGGTTAACCCTCAGGGGCAGCACCATCCCCTACGACTTAGCCGGGGCTGTGTTGCCTGGTCACCTGACTGGCTCCCTCACGAGGTGATAGTTGCTGGCAAGGTGTGGCTCATGTCAGCAACCCTGAGCGAGGCGCCATGCTGTCAGGTATCTTGAATCACATGCTGTCACTTGTCATGGTCAAGGTGCTAGCTAAGGTTCCAATAGTAAGTGTAGGTCAGCAGTTCAAGCCGATGCCAGCATGCATCACACGCATGGGTTAGCCATGACGATCGTCTTCTCCAGACATGCCCAGTCTGCTTAGCTGCTTGCGACCAAGGAGATGGCACAGCCTGACAAGCAAACGGCTGTGTGGCAGGGGCAGGGCATATGGCAGGGCTGATGCAGCCTATTTTAAGCGCGGCCGGCAGAGGAGTACATGGACGGCTTGTGTGCTGTGTGGCAGGGGCAGGGCATATTGAGTGGAAGGTAACACCAGCCGCACACAGTCCACTCTTGTCCCATGTGATGCTCCCACACACCCAATGCCCCTCCCTGCCCTCTGCTGCGCCCAGCCTGCTCCAGTGACACTGGCCCCTGCCGCAACCCGCTGTGATGCATGATGCCACCACCCACTGGGGCCCCTGCCCTGCTCAGCCTGGCACACTGGGGCCTTCCCCATCACAGTCCCCGCAGCGAGCAGCCCTGGGACCAATTGCCCAAGACTGTGGCACATACTTATGCTGTGGTTGCCAGCTACAGGCTGCTTGATCAGCGTGTACAATGTCAATGCATCACGATTGGTAGGGAGTGCCAGGGTCATTCAATTGGTATTAGGGTCAGGCACATGATAGCACCTCACTAAACATACCAGGATCAAAACCAGGCATACGCATCTTTTGGATACTGTGGGCAGGGAACGGTGGTGATTGACATCGTAATTCAGACTCTGATACTGTGTCCAAGGATATGACCTGCACAGTCCACTAGAACCTAGCCAGAGCTATGTTGTTTAGATAGGCATCTTATGGGCAGATATTCGTTGGTATGAATCACATGCTTGCATGTGAAAACAGCTTAACAAGCAGATTTGCGGCTGTAATTCAGCAGGGAAGCTTTGAAAGGGTCTAACAGCTTGGCATTGTGTCCCTGGCCTAAACACTCATGGCCTAGTCGCTAGATGTTGTCGTGACAGCCCCCTTGTCCCTCACTAGGGCTTCCATTTGAGCCGGACCAGTAGTGGCCACTAGCGTCCACTAGTAGGAATACTAGGGACCACTAGTGGCCCGACTCAGATGGGGTCCATCGGCTGTGTGGAGTACACCCGGTGCAAATGGACATGGTGCATGAGTGCCTACCACCTTCACTATTGCCTGACCGCGAGGGCTATTATGTAGAGTTGGCATGAAAAACATGCACTGATTGCAAGCTGATGACAGCTGAACAAAGGGGGGCACAATTCTGTGCCACAGCAGGCTGCTGCTGCTCCTGGGCCTTGGGTGGCTTGTCTTGCAGCCGCTTGTAGCCCAGTGTAGTCATAAAGTTATGGAGTAATGTCACATGTAGTGACCAGCACAGCTTTCTATGCAACTTCTGCCAAGCCTTGGGTAGAGTCTCTGCGTTGTCCTGACAACCCCCTTGTCCCTCACTAGGGCCTCCATTTGAGCCGGATCAGTGGTACCCACTAGCAGCCACTAGCGAATTTATACTAATGGGCAATAGTAACCCGACTCAAACAGTGTTATTGGGCTGTGTGTAGTAAGCCAAGTGCACATGGCACATGAGCCGCCTACTACCTACACTATTGCCTGACCACGAGGGCTATTATGTAGAGTTGGCATGAAAAACATGCGCTGATTGCAAGCTGATGACACCTCAACAAAGGGGGCACACACTACTGTGCCACAGCAGGCTGCTGCTGCTCCTGGGCCTTGGGTGGCTTGTCTTGCAGCCGCTTGTAGCCCAGGCCTGGGTACTCCTTGCCCTTGGCTGGCAGAGCTCCCTGCTCTGGCCAGTAGCACAGCTCCAGTGGGCGCCACCTGCTCTCTCCGATGCGCTGCATGTTCAGCGCTGCATTGCAGTCCCTGTCCAGCCACCTGCCTGGCTGTGGGGCTGGCTTGGCTTTGGCAGCCTTGCCCTTGCCTTTGCCCTTGCCCTCAATGGTCTGGGTGGGCTCAGCTGCCGGCTCAGCCTTGGTGCGTTTGTTGCGCTTGGCTGGCAGGGGAGTGCTGGGCCTGGCTCTGAGGCTGCTGGCTGTGTGGCTGCCTGGCTGCTGCGTGGGGCCTGTAATGGCTTGCGAGGGGGCACTACTGGGCACCACATCAGGCCCCGCACTGGCTGGTCACGCTGCTGGCTCAATGCTGGGCGCACCAGGCGCTGTTCCACCTGCCCTGCTGGTGGCTTCCAGCCTGCAGGTCTTGTGGCACTGAGTGTGTTCAGCTCCACTTCACAGGGCTGCTTGCCATTCACTGCTGAGCTGACCCGGGTGGTGCGGTGCTCATCCACGAGCACCACCCTGCCCCCCCGCTGGCCTGCGCCCCTGGGCCTGCACACCACCTTGCAGCAAGCACGCAACACCGCATCAGCACCCCACCCTCCCCCAGTGCCAATGCTAGCTGCACCAAAGAAGACCACCAGCTGCTT
Organism: Haematococcus lacustris; assembly: GCA_030144725.1. Classification (NCBI taxonomy): domain Eukaryota; kingdom Viridiplantae; phylum Chlorophyta; class Chlorophyceae; order Chlamydomonadales; family Haematococcaceae; genus Haematococcus; species Haematococcus lacustris. Next base: position 6,068,222 of record JASKMD010000028.1, on the reverse strand, counting down.
GGCATGCCCATGGCACTCCATGGACACCTCCGCCGTGTCCTCTTCCAACTGCAGCCATGCACACAAGGCACACACATGGTGGCTGATATGGTGGCACCAGGTTAGGCATGGCACAGTCAACTACCTTTTCACGTTATGCCTAACCCACCACCTCCCAGTCCCTTACCCTCCCTCCCTCACCTTCTTGAAGAACTGCTTCAGCGCCCGGTCCTGGGCTCCGTACAGCCTCAGCCGCTGTCGTGCCCACTTGGGGTCCAGGTACACCTCCCACACCGCATCCCAGGTGGCCAGGGTGACAGTGATGTGCTTCAGGTTGGCCTCCAGGGAGGTGCCGGCTGAGCTTGCTGCTGCCAGGTGCTGGAGGTGGGGCTTGATTGGTGCTAGCCACCGCTCAGTGTTACGGCGGGCATTGTTCAGGCCGCTGGCATGCTTCACCTGGCCCTTGGTCAGCTTCCACCGGCCCTTGGTCAGCTTTCCCGGGTCCTTCTTGTGCTTGTCGCTACCCTTCCGCTTCTTCTTAGCCATCACGCAGAGCCGGGCGGTGGCCTTTTAAGGCAACTTGGGATTCCCAAATACATGCTACATGAAGATACACGCTACATTCCAGCCAGATCACGGCCTTCTTGTACAATGCCGAGCAGTGCCCTCCAGCCTTGAGTAATGGACTCGAAGCAGGGCCTGGCACGGCCCTGCCTAATGCCGGCGTTGTCCTGACAGCCTTGCCCTTAGTGGGCTGCTTTTTCTTCTTCTTCTTCTTCTTCCTGAGCTCAGCTACCTACTCTGCCTTGGCGCACTTGGCTGGCGGGGATGCTGGGCCTCAACTCTGAAGCTGCTGGCTCTGCAGGTGGTCTGCAGCAGCACCTTTGAGCTCCGGCTTGTCATGCTGCTGGCTCACCCATGCTACTGTAGTTGAGAGTGGAGTGGCCATTAGTGCCTGCCACAGGGCGACCATAGCCTCCTTGCAAGGCTTGTGAAACCATGCAGGTCGACAGGAATACACAAAAAAGTGGGAGCCAGCAGCCGTAGCAGCAGTGCGGTCACCCCCGCCATTGGCTGTACCCCTGATAACTATCCGACCGGTCTTCAAGAATTTTACAGCGATTTCTGCGCAGGGCGGTGCAGCTCATCAAAGCGAAGCTAGCGGGCTGCTCGGGCTGATGTGCACCTGTGCCGGGGCGGGCGGGGGTGTTGAGAATTCCTGTCGCGTTGTGCCGGGAATGGCCTGATTAGTGGGGCTGTGATCAGCGCATAGCTATCCACTTGGGAGCGCTTATCAAGAAAGTATGGGCTGGGTATGGGGTTGGGCCGGGTGAGGAGTGGGCAGGCCAGGTGGGTGGTGCTTGTTGCAGCAAAAGTTGGGGTTGGAGAGAGTTTTGAAGGTGGTGGATGTGTAAGGAGCCTCGGGACTCAACCCTGCCCGTGTGCCGTGCAGTTCCTGGAGGAGGCTGAGGCCCTCTCCACGGAGTGCTACGAATGTGTGAAGCAGGTGGTGATCTTCTTTGGCAAGGCTGGCATTGGCACGCAGGGTGGTCGACTGCAACTGACACCAGTAATGGGGTGTTGCAAATGCACAAATCATAATGAGAAGGTGTGTAATGCAGAAGCTAGACCGCACGCTGTGAAGCGTAGCGATGGTGATTGGAACTCCATGTCCACCTATCGGGGGCCTCACGTTCATCAAAGGCGCGCCTTTCGCCGTCCCCGGCCCCCCAGGCCACGGTCGAGTGTTGGTCCTCGAGTTCTGGGCGACCTGGTGCGGGCCGTGCGTTCAGACGGTTCCTGTAAGTAGCACGACGTGATGCACCCGCTCCGTCGTCGTATCAGCCGCGAATGCGCAGGAACATACACACACTGTTTACACATCCTTGTCCCTTGCTTGTTCGCCTGTTGCAGCATCTCACTGAACTCCAGCATGCCTACAGAGAGCGAGGGGTGACGGTGTTGGGAATCAGCACAGAGAACAATGTGCAAGTAAGCCTGATGCCGCCTGCACCCACACCGCACTCTGCCCAGATGCAAATCCATCCGCTTTAGTGCACCATCCGCATTGGTGCACAACCCATCCGCATTAGCAGCCCCCTCGTCCCTCACTAGGCCCTCCATTTGAGCCGGACCAGCAGTGGCCACTAGCGGGAATACTAGGGACCACTAGTGGCCCGACTCAGATGGTGTCAATGGGCTGTGTGGGGTATACCCGGTGCACATGGACATGGTGCATGAGTGCCTACCACCTACACTACTGCCTGACTGCAAGGGCTACTGTGTAGAGTTGGCATGAAAAACATGCGCTGGGCCTTGGGTGGCTTGTCTTGCAGCCGCTTGCAGCCCAGTGTAGTCGGCTAGGGACACGCACCTTTTGATTTCTTTGCTGGGCCTTTTTTTGCTTGGCGCTGCCCTTCCGCTTCTTAGCCATTACGCAATGTGCTTTGAGACGGTTGTAGGCCTTTTCTAGAAACTCGGGTTTCCCGGGAAATTGATTGAGTGATGTCACATGTAGAGACCAGCATAAATTTATATGCAACTTCTGCCAAGCCTTGGGTAGAGTCTCCATGTGCTGCCATGTGCTGCTGATGCCAGTCTGACTCATTTGACTTTCTGTTCATTTGAGTTTGTTGTGCAAGAGCACATGCTGCATGGTGCCCCCATCCGCGGCCATTGCAATGCAGAAAGTTCGGCAGTTTGTGGATAGCAAGGGCTCGACTATGGACTACACTGTAGCTGTCGACCTTGGCGGGGAAGCCACTGAAGGTCAGCCTGGCGAAGTGTAACCAAGCCCACCACCATTTCTACTCGAGACCTCAGTTTATGACACACAGCAGCGGACAATGGAGTTGGCCAGCAAGGGGGCTGCCGCTTCATGCCGCTAGGCAGTTCCGGTCACAAGCACTTGTGGCAGGGGCAGGGCATACTGACCGCAAGGTAGCACCAGCCACACATGGTCCATTCTTGTCCCATCTAGTGCCCCCTCCCTGCCCTCTGCTGCGCCAAGCTTGCTCCAGCGGCACTGGCCCCTCTGCCGCAACCTGCGGTGATGCAGGATGCCAAGCCTGTGCCATGGGCCCCTCCTCACCAGCTTGCAAAGCTGTCCCTGCGGCTGACAACCACACCTCACACAGGCAGCAAATCCCAACATGCAGGCTGTGACAAGCAATCGACATGGTTGTGGGCTGCTGTGTGCCTTTGTGTTGTGTCAGGTCTGTTACGTGCTGCCGGTGCGAGAGGCATCCCCCACGCCTTCATCGTGGACGCATCAAACACCATCCGCTACTCCGGCCATCCCATGGACCCCACCTTTCAAACAGCACTGCAGCAGGCCGTGGCCACTGCTGGTTCGGCCAGCTCAGGTGTTGGGCCAAAACCTGGTGGTGAGGCCCTGCCCCTCATTTCCGCCAGTTTTGAGGAGTTGATGGGTATGAGCGTGAAGGAATTGAAGGGGCTACTGGCGGAACGGGGGATCAGCATGGCAGGTGCAGCAGAGAAAGCTGACCTTGCACGGCTGGTGCAGGAGCAGGCTAGCAAGGTGCAGTACTATAAATGACATGCAGGCATTTAGCTGAAAAGCATTGTTATGATTGTATAAGTACCGGATAGGAGTAGATAACGTAAGAGCTAGCAAGCCGCTGGCGCGCCCCTTCACCACCAACCTACCCATGTTTTTGAACACCATGGACCAAGTGAGCAAGTAAAACTCAATCACAAGCGCCCCTGCGCAGTTGCGATACGGAATGTTGGCCGCTTCACGCCTCCCCACATCGCAGCGTGCCTTCTCCACCACAAGCCGGCGCAGCTGTGTCCTGGTTCAGGCCAAGGTGTTGTGTCGCTGGACAGCCCGTCTGTATCATGGACGCGCTGGCCTCATCTGTGCATCGCCATTTGCCCGCAGTTCAGCTATGCACCCCTTGTCGATGCGATAGGCAAGGAGATGATGAAGAAGGACATCCCCAAGGTCAAGGTTGGTGACACCGTGAAGGCTAACGTGGCGGTGGTGGAAGGCAAGGGTAAAACCCGGACGCAAAAGCTGGAGGGCACGATTATCGCAGAACACGGAGCCGGCATCAACAAGACGGTGTGTGCGAAGGCATGTTTGAGTTTGCATACTGCTTTTGCGGCAGAGTTAATGATGGGATGTCCTTTGCAAATGCATGGCGTGCCTGCAGGTCACCTTCCGACGAGTTTTCCAGGGCATTGGCATCGAGCTTATCATGCCCCTTCACAGCCCAGCCTTGCAGGGCTTTGAGCATGTGCGCACAGGGCGGGTGCGCCGCGCTAAGCTCTACTTCTTGCGCAGCCGTGTGGGCAAAGCTGCGAAGTTGAAGGAAGTGATTGTCAAGCGCGCAGCCAAGGTGCCCAAGGGAGCAGCGCCTAAGGCAGCAGCGCCTGAGGCAGCAGCACCTGAGGTAGCACCAGCTGCGACAGAGGCAGTGCCAGCAGAGCAGAAGGCATGAGGGTGCATCAAGCAGTTGCATGGCCATGGGCTGTCTTAATGCAAGAGCCCACCCCCCCAGCGCTTTCACCAAACCTGGCTGTAATGCAGAGGGCTGCATGCATTGCTGTTGTGTGACCGGGTACACCTGTGTGGATGTGTTGTGACTCCAGCGCACCCACATATGCATGAGATCTCTGGCAGGCTTTTCAGATGTGGGCACCCTTCACAGTCATGTAACCAGGACTGATGGCAGTCAGCCTTCAGTGGGTTGTTTTACACCAAAGGCCATCAGTCATTAGAGCCTGCGCTCTCACCGGACCTTGCTGTAATGCACAATTCTGTATGTATGAAGGTATGTGCACTGTTACATGGTGGGCGACCGCACCTTTCCAGGAAATCTGGCAGGCAAGGTGTACCTCACAGAAGGTCGTGTCTTGCCTAACTTCCTTGTGTCTCCTGCCATGTGTTCTGCATGTGCGGCCAAGCAGCCCCCTTGTCCCTCACTAGGGCCTCCATTTGAGCCGGACCAGTAGTGGCCACTAGCGTCCACTAACGGGAATACTAGGGATCACTAGTGGCCCGACTCGGATGGTGTTAATGGGCTGTGTGGGGTATACCCAATGGACATGGTGCATGAGTGCCTATCAGGCGTTCCCAACATGGGGTTGGCAATCTTCATGCAACTGCAGCCCACCTTCTCAATCTTTCGATGTAACGTTTGCTGCTTCTGCTGCAATGCGATAATGCGCGTTTAATGGTCGACTGGAATTGCCATCGGAGTCTTTCGATGCGGGCAGCCACATGTGACCCCGGATGTGTCCCAATCACAGACCGTGGTTAGCTACACTTGTAAGCTACGTCCTTGGCTATCCGTTAGCGATGCACGACATGTCGGTGGCGCACACCACTGAAGTCCGGCAAACATGGCTGCGCGAGGTTCCTGATGGTGCAGGCCGCTTGGCGAGGATGTGAAAGAACCCCGGTTTGTGTGTGGCAGCGCTGTATCGCTGTAATGGTGGGCGGCACAGTAGGGACTAGTCACCCCCTCCAGCTATGATCCGCTTTATGTTTTGCACCATTGAACAAACAGCCTAACCTCACACATACCATTTGTAGCATACTCATTAACGCGTCCATGGCACTATGCAACTTAATCATTGGGTTTGTATGTGACAAGTTATACCGCTTACAAGGTACACATGCTGATGGCTACAGGTGCATGAGGGGGCAGCAGATGGGGCAGCATGTGGGGTAGCAGCAGCAGCAGATGGGGCAGCAGCAGCAGCAGCTGGGGCAGCAGATGGGGCAGCCGCAGCAGCAGATGAGGCAGCAGCAGCAGCAGATGGGGCAGCAGCTGGGGCTGGGGCTGAGGCTGGGGCTGGGGCAAGCACGTCACGTAAGCGGCAAGCACATCACGTAAGCGTGAGGCACCTGCAGCTAACAAGTCGAGGGCAGCAAAGCAAGGTGAGACAACACCACGTACTGCACCTAGCACCTTGTTAAGCGTAGTACAGCAGCCGGTAATGCACTTGCGCCAGCAGCAGCTCCAAATGCTAGTAGTGGTATCCAGTCGTCACGACTGCCGTCGTCGCGTCCACATGCCAAAAGCAAATCATGTTCCGACTGCTGCTGCGCGTCGCAGGTGCCAGCAACAACGGTGTGGCGAAGCGTGCTAGTGTGGCGCGCCTCGCATGAGGCAAAATCGCATGAATATAAATGTCGATCTTTGGGCAGGCACTGAGCACCGCTGAGAGCGAGATAGTTTTTGCTGCGTCGGCCATCTCGTAGCTTTGAGTCTCCTCTGTTTAAAGCGCTGTTTACATATATTTTTGACTGAGTGGCTGCGGAGATACGGGCTTCCTATCACAGGGGGGTGGTTTTCAGGTAGTTGGGAACGCCTGAGTGCCTACCACCTTCACTATTGCCTGACCGCGAGGGCTATTGTGTAGAATTGGCAAGACAAACATACGCTTATTGAAAGCTGATAACAGCTCAAATGGGGGGCACACTACTGTGCCACAGCAGGCTGCTGCTGCTGCTGCTCCTGGGCCTTTGATGGCTTGTCTTGCAGCCGCTTGTAGCCCAGGCCATGGTACTCCTTGCCCTTGGCTGGCAGAGCTTCCTGCTCTGGCCAGTAGCACAGCTCCAGCGGGCGCCACCTGCTCTCCCCAATGCGCTGCATGTTCAGCGCTGCATCGCAGTCCCTTTCCTGCCCTTCCGCTTCTTCTCAGCCATCACGCGATGAGCATTAAGGCGGGCGGTGGCTTTTTCAAGCAGGTAAGGGGTTTCCCGAACTACTGATGGAGTGATGAAGGGGCGTGCACAGAGAACAATGCGCAAGTAAGCCTGATGCCGCCTACACCTACACTGCACTCTGCCTCTCTGTCTGTGTACTTTGAGTCCAGGCAGCTTCATCGTCACCATGCCTTGCCCTTCGTGCCCTGTGTGCGGCCAAGCAGCCTAACGGCTTGAGTCATGTACGCCATCTCTACCCAGTAAGTGTGGAGTGGTTGCCTGGCCTGTGGACGAGAGGTGGGGTCGAGAGGTGGGGGAGGCGTTGGGTTGGGTTTGAGGGAGACCCTAGACTGCCTGAGACGGTGCAGAGAGATGTTCGTATGCTGCATGGTTCAAGCATGGGGACGGCATTGGCATCAATCACATGGCACACCTGCTTAACAGACAGCTCTCTACAGAAGTTCGCACGAGCTTGACTAGGTTCAGGTTAGGCAACAGCGGTCTGGGGGTGGAGAAGGCTCGGTTTGAGGGGGTAACTTTCATTGATCACACATGCACCAGATGCACAGAGGGGGTAGTGGATGACGCCATGCATTTCATCTTTGAGTGCACTACCACGAGTTCCATCAGGGAGCAGCCGGAGTTTGCCATGACCTTACAGAAAAATAATGAGAACTCGCATGACTTCATGTTGAGCCCATGTGCGCCTTTGTATGTACACCTTGCTTTAAAGTGCGTTGCAGGAAGTCCCAACCCCTAGAGGGGGAGGGCGGCCAAGCAGCCTAACGGCTGCAGGCTTGAGCAATGTAAGCCACATCATCATCAGCATGTGGTTGCCTGGCCTGTGGACGGGGTTGATGTCACTGTCTGGGGTTGATGTGATAGACATGCGCTGACAGAAACCAACACTGACCCCACACACGCAGTTTCACGAGCTGCCAGCTGGGCTGCTCACGGGGTTTCTTATACCCATGTAGTCGGCTTGTGTACATGACGAGGTTGATAGCTTGCGCGTATTCACCATCATTAAGAAGGGGCATGTGTGCAGCATACTGTTCAGACACCGTCTGACTTAACCTGTTATGCTTGCGATGCATCTGCTGGCATAATGCACATGGATGGATGCAGCACGCATAGTAACTTGCAAAGCATGCAAATATCGTAGCCCATGCATCAGACGACCTCCATGGGTCAGGGCGACAGGTTCGTGCGGGCCCAGAAAGATATTTATCGGCGCATTACCGGCGATGGTCGTAATCATGGGAGTGTGCCGTTGTTGCATGGCTGCTGCAGCAACTCATATGATTATCTCTGGGGGGTTGGGCTTGCGTATGTGACGCATTGTCGACCCAGCATCAGAGGGCTTGAATGGAGCAAAGGCACCTGCATCATGTAGCCCATGGGCATGCGTGAATGTACCACTGAACAAGGATGGCATATGAAACTCGCATGCATAGTTTGATCAAGCATTGCAACACTGGGTGGTTTGCCAGGCAGTTGTCATTGACCACAACAGGCCCACCCGAGCAATCTACCCCGACCTGGAAAGCAGCAGGGTTAAGAAGCTAGGCATCGCCAACATGCCTATTGCCAACCAATGAGAGATGCCTATTTCCAAGCAATGAGAGATGCCTATTGTCCAGCAATGAGGAGGCAGCCTTGCAGGCACACAGCAGCTAGACTGGTATCTAGTGGGTCGGACCATGACCACCTACTGCATGCATGCAGAGCATTGAAAGTGCAGGGGCAGCCTGAAGGTGGTTGGGGGTGGAAGTGGCAGGTGGTCACGACAGGTGGCCCCACCGTATGGCTTAGGGATGCCCAGGTCCTCAGGGATGTAGGCATTGGGCCTGGGCTCCGCTGCACTGTCCACCTCAGTGCCCTGCAATCAGGCGGCAGCAGGTCAGCAGTCAGGTAGCAGCAGGTCAGCAGCACGGCAGTGGGCAGTCAGCAAGCAGTCAGCTGCAGGTCAGCAGGCAGACAGCGACACTAGTCTCTGCAACAGGCTGATTGTGACCATCGTGAGTCCAGCTTGCAGAAGATAGATAGGCAATGGGTCGGTGGCGTGTGGAAGGAAAGGGTGAAAGAGGGGGAAACAGATGCACAGTAAGAGGGGTGGTGTATACAATTTAAGAGAGCAGGGGCAGTATGGCAGGACAGCACCCTTGCTGCACTGACTGCTTAGCATTAAACCTCCTCCAAGGAGGCTGGCGCCAAGCAAAAAGCCAGGAGCAGGCAACCTGACGTTTGGCCACTTGCTGGCAGGCATGTGGGCAGGCATGTGGGCAGGCATGTGGGCAGGCAGGCATGTGGGCATGTGGGCATGTGGGCAGGCAGGCAGGCAGGCAGGCATGTGGGCAAGCAGGCAGGGTCTGGCAGCGCACCTTGGCCTCAAGAATGTGAGCCTCCTCAGCGCGAGTGCTGGCCAGCTCCTGCAGCGTGCTCGCCTCCCGCAGCCTGCGTTGCCTGCAGCCGTGCAGCCCCACATGGCCCAACACCTTCAGCGGACAAATCCCTGGCCCTGTGGCCTGCCTGCCTGCCTTCCTTTCTTTCCTTCCTTTCCTCTGCCCTCTCCTTCCCCCGCCCTGCCCTTCCTCCCTCCCTTCCCAGTTGCTCCTCTTCTCCCTCTCCCCTTTTTCCTCCCACTTCTCCTCTCTTTCCCGTGCCTCTCCACCCTCCCTGTCCCCTCCTTACCACTCCCGCTCCGCATCCTCAGTGGGCGGCAGTCCCTGCTCCAGCCGCTGCCGGGCCTCCTGCACAGCCCCCTCCAGCCCCTCCTTCTCTGCCCCAAGCTTCAGGCTGGTGGCCTGGTACATGGACAGCTCGCTGACAGTGGCCATGATGCGGCGTGTCACAGCTCGCAGCCGCCCCTGGTACTCATTGACCTTCTGGGCCAGCTCCAGTGTGTCGGCCCGCCCCTCTGAAGCCTGAGGTGTGACACTCAGGGCAGAAAGTGTGGGGCTTGCATGTGTATGCTATGCTGAGCACTGTCATTGCACAGACAGCTGTCTGTGGGGGAATGTTCACGTGATGCATGCCATGTGTGATGGTGGTGTTAATGGTGATGATGATAATAACGACATCAGGGAGTTGATGGTGCATAGGGTAAAGCACCCACAGCAGGCTTCCCTCACCACACCCTTGGGCACAAGGGTGAGGTGTGGGCATCACACTCCACCCCTTGGGTCACCACTATTGTCCTGATGAGGCATAGGGTGGCTGACACCCAGGAGGCCACCTCCTCCTTTCCTCGTCCCACCTGCTCTCTGAGCTTGTCGCTCAGCTGGGTCACCTCCTCCAGGATCAGCTCCTTCTCAAGAAGCGCCTCCTTGCGATCATTCAGCCGCTCCTCCAGCTGCTGCAGCTTGGCACTCAGCTCCTCCTGCGGGCACACCGATGCTGATGACGTTGCTAATGGTGGTTGGCTGTACACTGTTGGCTGGCACAGGCTGCTGTAAGACCCCAGCAGCTGCCCCTAGACTCCCTTTGCCCCAGCAGAAGGCAGGGCAGTAGCAGTAGGGTGCCACTGAGGACAGTTTCATGGTTATCTGCTGTCAGCCGTCTGGCTTGGCACGAAGAGAGTAGCAGTAGGATGCCACTGAGTACGGTGTCATGGCTGGCCGCTGTTTGTCAGCTTGGCGGCACACATTAGGTGATCACATGAGGGAGGACACATGGTCAAGGTCAGGGTCAAGAAGTCGTGCGGGGAACACAGAAGGGCGAGCATCTGCTATGCGTTGTGAGGTCGTGGCTACAGACCAGCACTCTGTTGCTCTTACTGGCTCCTGTCACTTGGCATAGAGTGTGGAGCATGGCTGTGCCAGGTAAGCAGAGAACACCACAGCCGGCTAACCCAACGCTGCACCAGAGTGTTGGTGCAAGCCAGCTGGCAGCCTAGGAGGGCTGATTGGTATCTGTGATGACGGCAGCAGGGCCTAGAGCTAAACCAAGTCAAATTAGGGTTTAGGGTTAGGTGCTAGGCTAGGGACAGGGTGAGAGTTAGGGGTGGGTGTTGACCCTACCCATCCGGTGGGCAGGCTTGCATCAGACAGCTGCAGAGATCTAGGACCAGGTCTGGCTTGAGGGGCTACTGCCAGCCAGCGGCCCCGCACACCTTGTCAGGGATCTTGCCCTCCAGCAGCCGCCAGCGGGCCTGGTTGCTGGGATTCTCCAGGGCCAGGCTTAAAGCCTCCGACTCACGCCGAGCCTCCAGCAATGCCTGCAGGGGCGGGAGTGGGGTATGGGGTGGAGGTTAGGGTCGTCCAGGGTTAGGGTACAAGGCTGGGGAGGAGGGTTAGGGTCCAGGGTGGCGGGGTGAAGCTCAGCCAACCAGCTCAGCTCAGCCAGCTCAGCCTGTGGTAAGATTCGGCTGGGTATGATGGTTCAAGTCTGGCGGGATGACTTCTGCCACATGTCACCATAAAGTACAAGGGCTGTTTAGAAGCTGGCAAACTAGTTCAGGGAGTAGCAGGGAGTAGGTGGGGGTGAAGGGAGCAGCAGGGTGTGAGAGTGTGCTAGCCAAGCGTGGAGCTGGGCAGGGAGCAGCAGCAGCGTGAAGGTCAGCGTAGGAGCAAGATCAGGTGCAGGGCAGGATGAAAGGCAGGATGAAAGGCAGCCAGGTGCTGGGTGCAGGGTTAGGTGCAGGAGGTCCCTGCAGTGCAGGACAGCGGCAACAGGCAACAGGGGGCGAGCTCTTGCCTTTTGCAGCCGGGCCACGTCTTCGTCTAGAGCAGGTATCTGAGGCACCACCTTGATGGCCACTGCTATGGAGCGTTCAAGGGAAGCCACCTGTGCAGCCAACATGAGGCACACATGTTACATGGCTCCCCCTGCTGTTGGGGTCAGTGGGATCACATGGGTGGGTCGGCTTGCTTGCTTGCAACAAGGGTGGTGTGTGCATGACTGTAACAGAGGTAGGCTAACCGCTAACTCTTAACCCTAACCCATACAACAGCGTGGCATGAAGCTATAACATATGGGTTATGCATGGCCTCTGCTAATCCATGCAGACCCCACACCCCTGACCCAGTATCCCTGACTTCCACCCCCTTCCCCCAGCAGTTGTCAAGCTACATCACCCCTGTTGTGCTTGTCTGTGCCACTCAGGGTTGCTGCACCCTGGCCCTATCGTTGTAAGAACATGCTGGTCTGGAAACAGCTAACAGCGAACACCCAACAGCATGACATTGCGGCCATATGATTGTGCATGGCCTATGCTAGTCCATGCTGCCACCCCCTCGACCCAGTACCCAGACATTGGCCCCCATACCCTTCACCCGCGTCCCACCTCATCCGTGAACTTGGACCACCTGGGTGCCCAGTGTGACTGAGATGCTGTGCAGCGGCCTTGAGGCTCACCTCGAGCCTGAGGATGCGGATTTCGTCGTCCTTGTGCCTCAGCTCGAGGTCACCAGACTTAAGCACCTCCTCCTGCATGCAACCCAAGGCCATGCGGGCGCTTGGCCACTGGCTGACGGGCAGTGTAAATCCCTTCTTACCCCTGGATCCAGCTCATCAACCTCAACCAACCAACCAACCAACTGCCTGGTCCCAACTGACTAACCTCTACCAACCAACCTCCTGGTCCCAGCTGGCCAGGCAACTGACACTGCAACCGTGCCTCAACCTACACCATGCTTGCTGTACACTACCAACCACAACAGCAGTGTTGTTGGCCTGCTGATTTCCACACAATGGTGTGTTTGCGCATCGAGCCTGGGGATGTGAGGCTGCTGCTCGCCACGACCCTATCCGCACTGTATATGTACATGGCATGTGGGCACTAGTAAGTAGCTGTGAACCACGAAGTGTCACACTTTGTACACTGGAAGGGTGGGGTCAGGTCGCCAGGTTCAGGACAAGCATCAGCAGCTTCTCATTAACTGCAACAACCCTAGCTTATCTCCTAGCAGAGCTATGAACTATTTTGTGTGGCACCTTGCACGCTGGAAGGATGAGATCAGGTCACCAGGTTCGGGACAATTAATGGCAATGTCTCATCAAGTGCGACAACCCTTTCATCATGACAACATCACCCCACCCCAATAGAGCCCTTTACCTCAAACCAAGCTTTGCTCGATGCCCAACTCAGCCCAATGCTAGCTTTGCTTTAGTCATGGCCATACCTGGATGTTGGCCTTCTCATAAAGGATGCACAGCTCGTCATTGCGATCGATGAGCATGATGCCTGTGTAGTTACGAGCCTCGATCACCGTCTCATACTGCATGCATGCACATGCACGCCTACATGTCAGCAAAACACATGAATAGTTGCATGCGTAAAGCTAGCTTTCGGTTTGGCCCTCTTGCTGATGAGCCTGGGCGGAGGGCAAGCCGTTGCATGATTACCCACCTGTTTTCGGAGCTTGAGCATGTCCTTTTCTGTCAGGTTGATAATCGCGTTGAGTTTGTCCACATCGGCAATCTGCTCATCCACGCGGTCTTGCTTGTCGCGGAATGTTGCACCGTACTTTCCAAGCTCAATGCGCAGCGCGTCACGCTCTGTGACGGCAATGCCGTGCTGGTTGCGGCTTTGGTTGAGTAGCCTGTCCTTCACATTCACCTGCAATGGGCAGCGCACTAGACACTCTGCATGAGAGCGCGGAAGGTCAGGTTGGGTGGGTTGCAGGGTGAGGGGTGACCCCAGGTCAAACAGACCCAACATCCGGGCGGTTATGCGATCATGCGGTTACCCCAGACAGGGCAGCGGGGACTTGCCCACGCGTACCTCATTGTGAAGAATGTCCTGCTCGTTGTGGAGGATCTTGCTCTTATCCTTCATTTCGGTCGTGGCTTGATTTGCTGCCTGCAGGTACCAGCTTTGGCTGCATCAGAGGGGCAAAACCTACTGGCAAGCAGATGGAGGTGATGTCATGCAACAGCTGTCATACTGTGCAGAGCTGCGATAAGAACACAAGAAGCAAATAGTATGAGAAAGAGTAGCAGGCGGGGATATCCCTTTACATTATGGGGAAAGTAAAAAGTTTTATTTTCCCGTAAAAAACAGCTCCGAGACCTCTTTGACCTCGCGCTCCGAAGAGGATGCGCTGCTCGCCACAACTGTGAGCAGCCTGTGTGCGTGGCTGTAGAATGCCGGAGATGCGTAACCGCAGTCTTTACTGAAAAAGTGGAGAAGTTCTATTGTAACCGCTGCCTAACCGCGATTTTACTGAAAAAGTGCAGGAGTTTTACTGTAACCGCCTTCTAACCGCGATTTTACTGAAAAAGTGCAGGAGTTTTACTGCTTAACCACAATTTTACTGAAAAAGTGTATGGGCCGTCGACAAAGCTAGGCGTCGCAGACGCTTTGATGCTGCGCGCTTATCTTGTACACGTACTAGGCTGGAGCCAACCCGTAATGTAAAGGGATACTGTATAATGCCTCGGCCCGCGCTGTTCACGTTCAAATAACAACCTCGGCCTCGTCTCAAGCCGCGTAAACGACTCGGCTACGCCTCGTCGTTTACTGCAACCCTCGACGAGGTCTCGGTCGTTGATTCCTGTAACAGCTTGGCCTCCAACATTATACATAATGAGTGTGTGTTCTCAACTACTTCACATGGCAGCTCCACATGTGCGGCATCATGAAGTGCAGGACGACATTGGAAGCTTGTGTAGAATGCGTTGGGCCAGGGAGAGTGATGTGCCCCTACATGCCCCTCACTGGCAGTAACACATGCCTGGATGAGGTTCACGAACTTGTTACGCTGGTTCTTGACCAGGTCATACAGTTTTTCGAAGTCACGGATGCGGCGGTTGGTTTCACGACGAATCTTCTTCAGCTCAGCCAACTCCACCTCCTTGATGCGTGTGGTGAGTTGCACCTCTTTGACCTGCAGCCAGCCAGCACCCACAGCCCGCCATAAGGACATACAAGCTAGCAGGGCCCGCTGGAGTCTAGTGACACTGGAGCAGTTAGAGCCAGGTTAGCGGTCTGCCCCACCCTCCTCAACGTTTCCTTGACACCCATGGACCTTCATGTCGCCTCCCCCTGCTCCCACCACCCTCCCCTGCTGCTCCGAACCCTACCCCCATGGTCCCCAGCCATGGTCTCCCATGGTCCCCAGCCCGGCCTTGCCTACTTCTCGTTGCTGACCACCATCTCACCCCCCTTCACCACCACCCTCCTGCACCTCTCTGTTGCACCTCCCACACCTTGGCCAGCTTCTGTGCAATGGCCAGGGCCACTCGATCCCTTTGTGATCCCAGCTCCATCAGGATCTTCGTCCGCTCGGCCTCTTCCTTGCGCAGTGCCAGCAGCTCCTCCATCATCAAGCCGACCTGCCTGCAGGCGCAGACACATACCACAAGCACAACTTAGCTTCCAGCGCCACTAAACATCATGTGACCAAGCCGCCTGTTGGCCCCAGGCCCAACCTGACCCGACCCGAACAGGCTGCAATGTAAGCATCAGTGGCCCTGGACGGCAGCAACTGTTTAAAATGCGCCATGAGCACGCTGTGTGGTTATTACAAGGCGTGGTGCAGGCAATCAGGGCAGGTGTTGGGCAAAAACAGAAAGAAGCAGGGGACTTGCAGGCGTGCAGGGCAAGTACAGAGCAGGTTCTTAGAGCGAGGGCGGAGCAGGCAGGCGTGTCACTGACTTGAGAGTGACCTGGAAGACGCTGGCCTTGTCCTTGCCCACTGCCTCCTCCTTCAGGAAGTCGTTCATGCTGATGTCTAGGTCCCGCCGCACCTAGACACGCACCAGGCGGGCAGGCGGCCAGGCAAGCAAGCAGGACAAACAAGGGCAAACAGGAACAGGCAGGTGGGCAGACAGGTCCCAGGCAAGAAGGGGCAGGCAGGCAGGTGGACATGCAGGCAGGTGGGCTGTAACTCCTGGAAAACCACCCTGCATCTTTAGCCCAGCAGCGGGGCAGGTAGGCAGGCAGGTGGGCTGCAACGCCCTGCATCTTTAGCCCTGCAGCCTATGCGGGGCAGGTGGGTGCTGCCAACCGCACCTCTTCCAGTGCATTGTGCTGCATTTTGGCATGTGCTTCCAGAGTGGCACGGTCCCGCTGCAGCTGCTCCACCTGTGCAGCAGCAGGGTGCTGGTGGGTAGGCTGGCTGGGTATGCAGGTGTGGGCCATGGTGTGTTGATGACCACAGCAGTGGGGCATAGGACACAAAGAGTGCCAGATGGGCCCATTGCCAGCCTGCCTGCCTGCACCCCATACCTCCCTAGCCCTGCCATCCTTTCCACACAGGTGTGTGGGTGAGCAGTTGATGGCCACAGCAGTGGCATGTAGAACTGAGAGGGTGCCAGACGGGCTCACATGGTGCCAGTGACAGTCGTGTAGTTCGTAGCTGCAATGGTGCAGACAGTGGTGTTGGTAGTGCTGCTGTGCTACAAGCACTGCGAATGATGACACTAGCTATCATCACTATGAGTAATGGTGGGGACGGTTTGCTTCAAGCAGTGCAGGGTGCCACACCAGTTGCGGTGGTTGTGATGTGCCTTGCCAGCGCAGTGGTGGCGCTGGCGGCTTGCCTGGAACCGGAGGTTAGGCAGCGCATCCTGGGCCTCTATCAAAGCAGCCTCCGCCGCCTTGATCTGACGCAAGCCCAGCTCCTTCTCCCGGACCTGCATCCATTGGGCCAAGTCAATTACAAGCAATTAGGGGTGTGAAACCAGCAGCAGCAGCAGCAGCAGCCACAGTCAGGCCAGTGCCTCATCAGTGGCCTACATCACGCTGGCATGGTGGTCGCCAACAGGCAACAGCCATGTGAGGGCGATGGGGGACTCCATTGTTCCCTGTACCATGTGAAACGTGAGGACGATGATGAAACTGGCCTGGTGGTCGCCTCAGGCCGGCACCCACCACTTACCAAGCCCACCACCAGGGAGTGCTGGTTCAGGAGATGATGGTGGTACCAGGCATGTGACTAAGATGTAATCAAGTATCAAGGCCGCCACAGCCCCTGCAGGCCAAGTCTGACGACATGATAATGATTTGTATGATATTATGCCACAGGCCTGGCATACATTACCTGGGCTAGACTATATGCCTACTTGTCTGTCTGCCTGCCTGCCTGGTTGCCTGTCTACCTGTTAGTCTGCCTGTTTGTCTGCCTGAGCAGCTGACCTTGCGTGTCAACACCTCGCTCTCCATCTTGGCTTGGGCAGCTGCGGCCTGCAGGCGTGCCAGCAGGCAAGAGCAGCTGTGCCTCGCCATGGTGCCATGTCCATGCAACAAATCGACATGGATGACTGCTACCATCGTTATGGTCGAGGCTCGGAGGGGGGGTGCCAGCCCGCTGACCTTGATGCGCATGTCCAGGTCCACTTGATCTGCAAGGATCTTGTCGGCCTCAATGCTGGCAAGCTCCAAATCTTTGCGGATGTCATCAGCATGCCGGTCCTTTGTTTGAACCTGAACTCAGCACCAGGGTGTGCTCTGTGGCACTGTGCCAGTCTGTACTCCTGGCCCTGACCCCATCTGACCCTGACTCCACCCAGCCTTGACTCCACCCAGCCCTGGCCCCACCTGGCCCTGACTCTACCCGGCCCTGACCCCACCTGGCCCTGACCCCACTCCACCCGGCCCTAACCCAGCCCTGTCCCACCTGCACTCTGGCCCTATCCAGGCCATTCAGCAGCTTGGCATGCTCATTCTGAAGCTCCTGCTCCTTGGCCCGCACGGCTCTAAAGGCTGCCTCCAGCTCCTGAAGCTTCGCATTGGCTGCCTCCATCTGACTCTGCGGCCAGGCCCAAGTCAGTCATCATCATCACCATCAACATTCATCGACAATGCTCAAATGATTGCTGCCTGTTGCTGCCCATAGAGCCCAGGAGCCGTGTTGGTCACACCATTGACACATGCAGTGTGATAACTTAACAGGGAGCTCCAAGCCCTGTGATGCCACCCATGAGGTTGGTTATGGGACAGGGGGCAGAGGTCGGGCAGCAGCTTGCCTGCAGGTTCTTCAGCACTCCTGACACCGTCTCCACCTGACGCTTTGCCTTGTCAGGCAGCTGCTCAACCTGCAGCGCCAGCAGCAGCCAGCTGAACAGCGTGGCCTGCCCACAGCTGCACACTGCCAGGCAACTGCAACACGCACCAGCTAGACATAGCAGGGCCGCTGGACCACCAAGGTGGTGGTGGGAGGCAGCGCGTCCCAGCCCCACCAGCCCCACCACCAGCATCATAACATGGAAGGATGCTGTGTACTGCATACCCCTGGCACTCTCCCCTGCCCACCTGGCCATGTGGCGCCTGCAGCACCCTGCCCCTTACCTTGGTCAGCGCCAGCCGCTCTTGCGACTTGACCAGCGCCAAAGCGTCAATCTCGCTGTTGGTGGTGACCACCTTGGCCTTGGCGGCTTGTAAGTGCTCCTGGGTCTGGGACACCCGCTCCCTCTCTGTCTCATTGTCCACCTGGCCGCAGGAATGGAGGAGCAGAAGGGGTGGCGCACGCCCAACATCAGCCGGCACTGAGGCCGTGCGCTGACATTCATGGGAGCAGGGCTTGACAGTTGAGTTGGTTGGCTGGCGCCATGTGCACAGCCAGCAAGCACTCAAGCGGCTGCCCATCCACTCAAAGGCACCCGGTGTGAATTGTCCTCTAACATCTGGGTGGACCCGGATCCACATGTTAGGGGACCTTGACCCTGGCCCTGGCTCTGACCCTTACTCTGACTTGGATTTGGACTGCCATGTCAAGGGACCCTGATCCTGACCCCGACTCTCCACTACGTGTCACACTGGCCACGCTGATGGCAGCCAGCGGGCAGCTGTCAGCGGGCAGCAAGGCCCAGGGAGCCTGTTTTGCATCCTGTTAGTCTGTAGCCTACACCACATGTTCAAAGTCAGCAGTAGTGTCTAGTGGGAGCAGGGAACAGCCATGGAGAGTGGTGCTACGGGGTGACCAGAGCTCGCTGGCTTGGTAGCTACGTGCCCGGAGGGCAAACCCCTGACCCAGGCAGCCCAGCAGCTGCACTCTGCTTGTGGCTGGTTCGACCCAACGCATATTTGCTGCAGTAGGCAAGTAGCATGTTGGCCGGTGGCTGGCTGCTGTGCTGATGTCCCTGGTTGTGCGCTGGCAACAGGGGGGGGGGTGGAGGACAGCTGCAGCTGGGCCGCGGTGCCCTCATTCCCAGCAGCATGCATGCATCATGCCAGCAGCACAGTGAGGGAAGAATGTGGCTGCGCATGCTTCACTCAGCTAGTGGGCCACCCCTATCAGCTGACAGGGCAGCACCCTGGCAGGATAGGATAGGCCCACACGAGGGTGGTGATGGCGGGTTTGGCACATGCCCTCTATGTGGCCCCAGCTTGGTGCCCGCCCAACAATGTGGCATCCCTGACGCGTTGGAACAGCAGTGTGACCCTTCCAGCTGACCCTGGCTAGCTGACCCGACTATGTGACCTTGATGCGCTACAATAGCAGCGCTACCCTTCCAGCTGACCTCAGCTAGCTGACCTTGAGCAGCTGGCCTTGGCTAGTTGACTGTGGCTAGGCCAACCTATCTATATGTGATCAGGTGCTCTGGCTGCCTCCTTTCACGCAGGCTAGAAGGAAACCCCACCCTGCTGTCTGTGCTAGTCCCTGCCCTGCTGCTGTGCTGCCAGCTTGGTTCTCTTGCCTTGGGGCAACCAAGACTGGTCACTGCTGCACCTTGACCACCCCTGCCTTGTCATGCTGGCGGCAGCTGCCTCACCCGCAGGACTGTGATGTCTGACCGCAGGGTGTCTATGAGGGGCGCCAGGGCAGCTGCATGCTCCACAGCCACCTCTTGCCCCCGCTTCGACAAATCATTCCGCTGCGTGGGGCAGGCAGCACATGGGAACCATGCATGCAGATAGCATGTGGTGTGCTGGTTGGCAGACAGGGGGATTAGCTAATCTGCGCTGCTGGTCACACTCAATACCGGTGGGGTGGGCACTGAGGCTGTTGCACTGCTGCTGTTGTGACAGTGTTTGATATCCAGCACTTGCACCACACACTGTGGGTGTCTACCCCACCTGGCGCTGCAGGTCTGTAACCTCCAACTGCAGCAGCTGCTGCCGCTCCTGAGCAAGAGCAGCTTCAGCCATGGCTGACTCAACATCCTCACGCAGGGTGTCGATAGTGGCCTCAACTCCACCACCGCTGGCAAGGCCTATTTTTGCTGTGCGCTCATCTTCCTGGAATGGCAGCCAGCACAGCACAGCATCTAACAAGGGCGGTGTCAACCTAATGCATCTGGCAATGCATGTATGCAGCTAACACACCTCCAACTTGCGCTTGAGCTGCTTGGCTTGGCTGAGCAATTCCTTCTCTCGTGACATGGCTGCAAAAAGGGCTGCGTGCAATTTGGCGTAGCGAGACTTTGCTGTATCCCCTCGTTCTGGGGACACGACCAGGTCGTCAAGCAAAGTATCGATAATCTGAAACCAGGACAAGTTGCTTTGAGAGCACATGATTATGCCAGGACTTCTTCGCTAGTTGCTGCTGACCTTGTACGCCTCTGAGTTGCTGACATCTCTAAGCTCCTCAATGTTCTCCGGCAGCTCCAATGAAATGCTGGACATTGCAGTACACGATGCGGCCCTAGGTGGGCTGCTGCATAGCAGCACCAGACCCTTCTGTGTTTATTCTAGGACCATTAATTGCTATTGCGGTGTTCCGGCTGCTGCTGCGGAGCAAGGCACGCAGCCAGGACGCACCCTGCATGAAGCCCTCCTTCGTAACCCCTTCGTGCGAGTTGGTTAGTTGGTTGACCAGGTCTGCAACATATCGCTGCGTGCTGCGGACCGGGTATCCCCTTTCCGGCCTGTCGCAGCCTGCGGTCCCCCCTTTCCGGCCTGTCGCAGCCGGCCTGTCGCAGCCTGTCCGGGTGTCGCAGCCTGCGGTACCCCCTTTCGGCGTGTTTGCTTCATACAGTATGCTGCCATGACATCATCTAAACAAGCTCTAATGCAGGTTACTCGTGGGATTGTCACCAGGGCTCTTACTAAGATTGCTCTGTTCCCTGCTCCCTCTACCCCCTCTGCCCTTGCTGCCCCAGCCCTTGTGTGTGCCCCAGCCCCAACAGCAGCCCAGCGGCTGTGTTGTCATGTATATAGGTGTTGGAGGCGGAGTTGCAAGCATCTCAGACACAACATGGCACTGATTCCGCTGCATCCCAGCAGCGTGAGCAGCAGCTGCAGGCCCAGATTGAGGAGCTTCAGCAACAAAAGGCGAGCCTTCGGTTGACAGCATATGCTGCGCTTGAGGAGATTGCTGACTTGCAGGTGTGTCTTGGAATCCCAATGCTTTCAGTGATGGCATGTAGGAAGCTGTTTTTTATCACGGTTGCTGACAATTGTGCATGAAGTGTTGCTATATCCCAGGCTGGCCTTGCTGCGGCACATACATCACATATAGAGCAGCAGCAGCAGCTGGAGGAGCAGCAGCAACAGCTGGAGGAGCAGCAGCAGCAGGTGCTGGCAGCAGCATCTGGAGCAGTTTATGTAGCAGAGCAGAGGGCTGCCCTGGCAGCATTGACATGCATTGACATGCAGAGAACATCTGTCATCAGGCCCACAAGCATCAATCTGGTGAGTTGCAATGATAGCCAAGAAGTTACAATGATACCATGTTGCTAAAACTGTAGAAGCTCAAGCGGGGGCTGGTGCTCAAGTGGGGCCTGGTGCTATTGCAACTGACAGCTCCCTCCTCACACCACCACCTCCCAGCACTCCATTCCTACCCTCCACCCTCAGCCAGGAATCAGCCTCAGCCTCTCCCTCCACTCCCAGTTGCATGCGCCAGCAGCAGCTCCCCCCCTCCTGCACCACAGTCAGTCCAGCCAGGGTCAGCATTCCATTGTTGCCTAGGGTTCGTCCTAGAGCCATGACGCTGAGCATCAGTGCGCAAAGCTGATTGACTGCTTGAAGGCAGCTGGCTGCTGGACAGCAGATGTCAAGATCTTGTTTGCAGTGGTATTCAAGCAGTAGCAGGGGCTATGGCTGGCTGTCTGTGCAGTCTGTTGCAGCTGGCTGTCTGTGCAGCCTGTGTCAAACACATGTTCACGGCGCATGCTTGGACCCCTGTCAGACCCACTGACCTGACTCATTCGTCGTGGTTCCCTTTTGAAGGCTGCAGAAATAACGCAATGTCCTGGCTGAACCTTGCCACATGTGCTGCCTGAGCTGCAACTGCTTCTCCTTTCTGCTGCTCCGACATATTTCCAAGGCATTAATTAGCCTCCTCAATGTCGTCGAAGGAGAGACCACAAACAAGTGGAGGAGGAGTAGGGCCAGTGCATCGCTTAGGCATGTCGCGAGCGAGCTGCGAGCCGATGCGAGATGCGAGCCACCCCGTTACCGAACATAACCGCCGGCCCTCGCGCAAGCGCTTTTGTAGACCGTACTTACTGGCACCCGCGTTAGAAAGAACGCCGCATCTATCTACAGTAACCTTGCCACCTGGACACTTGTCGAGGGTTGGTGGGCGCCCAGGCCGTGCAGGCCCTTTGATGCAGTAGGCATATCGGGAAGGCTCGCTGATCACGGCTGTGTAAGTGCGGCATTAAATGGCTCACGGTACATTTTGCCAAAGAGACCTTGTGGGACCTGACTCTTAGGGTGGGCACCAATCCGGGTGGGCCTGTGCGGTGCAGTGCCCTGCACTTGGTTCAAGGGTAAGGACCCGGTGCTCACTTCAATTAGCTGTGGCCCGAGGCGCCGGCGGGTTGGTTCGCTAAGCAGCCTGGGAGAGAGCGGAGGGGAGAGCAGTAGGGGGTAGGGAGGAGGCCAGGGGTAGAGGGTAGAAGGGAGGCCGAGGCAGGGGGAGGTCAGAGCGCAGGGGCGGGTAAGCTATTTCTTATCCTTTCCTTGCAGTGGCCCATCACCGCTGCGCCAGCCGGAGCTGCAGGGGTTTGTGGGGGTGTCTAGGAACCGGGGGGCTTAGGTGGTCTTGGTTTGGGGTTTGGACTATGTTCTAGGTTTCTTGTCGGGGGCTGTGCTTAGTCTAGTGTGGGTCATTCTGTGGGGAGTCTGGGAAGGAGGTGTAG
Organism: Haematococcus lacustris; assembly: GCA_030144725.1. Classification (NCBI taxonomy): domain Eukaryota; kingdom Viridiplantae; phylum Chlorophyta; class Chlorophyceae; order Chlamydomonadales; family Haematococcaceae; genus Haematococcus; species Haematococcus lacustris. The sequence goes on along the minus strand of JASKMD010000028.1, from coordinate 6,045,583 downwards.
GGCTAGGGTGCAAGGCGAGGGTGTGTGGGGGGGGTGTTTGGTTGTCCTGGACGGGGTTGGAACTATTTTCTGGGGTATTTGGACCGCTGCGAGGAGCTTGGAGTTGGGGGTGTGATTTGGTGTGTGGGTGAGGGGCACCTTGTTCGTTGCTGTCTTCTCTTCTCTTCTTCTCTTTCTTTTTGTCGCTCTTTTTAGTAATGCTCCTCTCTTAAAAAGCAAAAACACTAGCACTAAACATGGGTGCAGCATGCCACTTTGATTTTCAAAGCACATTGATTTTCAGTGCATTAACTGCACTCTTCTTAAAACGACCCTGGCCTTCCCACCGTTGTCTGCGGCATCCTTTGATCAACACTAGTTGGCATTTCTATATCAGCTCGCCCATCAATAACTTCACACGGGTCTTGATCATACTCATATAGGGCTTGCGTAGCTTTTTCGAGATGCGGATCGAAGAAGTCGCCAGCACGGCAAAGAGCCAACGCGTTGCTACACACACCCACATCAAAGGCTTAGGAGTTAAAGACGATGGCATCGCAATTGCGATGGCAGCCGGATTTGTAGGGCAGGAGCAGGCGAGAGAGGCATGCAGCGTCGTGGTGGAGATGATCAAGCAGAAGGTAATTCGGTCCTAGAACATGTTGCCGCCGCTACCTGCCAACCGGGTCCCCAGCCTGCACCCGCAGAAAATGGCAGGACGGGCATTACTACTTACTGGCGCCCCTGGCACAGGCAAAACAGCACTTGCACTGGGCATTGCACAAGAGTTGGGCACCAAGGTTTGTTGCTGCTCCTACGGCAGAGTGCCATGGGAGGGCAGGGTGGCACGAGTGAGGTAACCCAACAACAGCCTTGGCATAGCAGTGCTTTGGTAGTACTTAGCACATAGTGCTGCTATGATCAGGTCCTCTTCTCTGACTACTCACCCAGCTACACACTCAGGTCATGCAGACTGTCAGCCACGTATTGCATGCATGCCCTGCCTGTCCACTGCATGCACCGGTATTGCTGCATCAACACCACACTCGCCATCGTCACCGTTGCATCCCATGACGGGCTCACTGCCACTGTACCTGCCACAACACCCCACCAGCAATGCATGCACACCCCTGGCGGCTGCAGGTGCCCTTCTGCCCCATGGTGGGTTCTGAGGTTTACTCCTCAGAGGTCAAGAAGACAGAGGTGCTGATGGAGAACTTTAGGCGGGCCATTGGTGCGCTCCATGGGCTCTCACCACTGCACCCGCCCACCAATCCCCCACACACCACCCACACACCACCCACACACACACCACACACCACCAGCCGCATGGTGGCACATGCAGCAGGCCACCCTGTGCCAGAGCCCAGCACGGCAGCAGCAGTGATGTGGCGCTACCTGCCCAGCTGCCAGCCTCCCTCCCAACAGCTGTGTCTGGCAGGGCCCCCAGCCATTGACAGGCTGCCCACGCCATCCGCCTCCCTTCTCATTCAGCTCACTCATCCCGACCCAGGAACATGATGCCTGTTGCCGACTCCAAAGCCATCGCTTCCATTGCACAAGCCTCATGCCACCCAGCAGGCTGTCTCTTGCGGGCCTCCTGGCCAGTCACCGGCTGCCCAGCCAACCCCTCCCTTCCCATTATCTCATTCACTTATCTGGCGCATGCACACAAGGCCTGCTGCCCTATTCCACCCTGCAGGCCTGCGCATCAAGGAAAACAAGGAGGTGTATGAGGGGGAGGTGACAGAGCTGACCCCGGAGTACAGTGAGAGCACAGGCAGTGGGTATGGCAAGGTGGTCAGCTTCGTGCTGCTGGGCTTGCGCACCGTGAAGGGCACCAAGCAGTTGAAGTTGGACCCCACCATCTATGACGCACTGCAGAAGGAAAAGGTGACCACAGGCTGGTACCAGGGTCCCACTGGCAAGGACAGGGTGGGGCGGGGAGGGGTGCGGCAGGTTGGTTGGTTGGGGTTAAGGAGGGAGTGAAGGGAATCAGCTCAACTGCAAGGCTTTTACAATAGTCAGGAGCGCTTGCTCGCCTGTTGTGAGTCGTGGAGGGAGGTTCAGAGAGTCAGCTGGTGAGGCCCACGCCTCCCTAGCCTAGACAGCTGACTCACATCTCATTGGCAGGACTATCAGGACAGAGCTAGCCACGTCTCACATCTCATTGGCAAAAGCAGCCAATGAAAATGGGGTCCCAGCCATTCTTAGGTCGCCCTAGATTGAAAACGAGGCCAGGAGAAATGCTTGGCTGTGACTCCAAGTTGAACTCCAAAGCTGCCACCTGCTTCCGCATGTGGCATGTCACATGGTCAGCTTGCTGCTTGCATGGTGCTTGCATGACTTGTATGGTGCTCGCATGGCTTGCATGGCACAGGTCTCCCCGGGAGATGTGATCTACATAGAGGCCTCATCAGGAGCTGTGAAAAGAGTGGGGCGGTGTGACTCTTACGCCACTGAGTTTGACTTGGAAGCTGAGGAGTATGTACCGCTGCCAAAGGGTGACGTGCACAAGCGCAAAGAGGTTGTGCAAGACGTGACCTTGCATGACCTAGATGCTGCCAACGCTCGGCCCCAGGGCGGTCAAGACATCATGAGTGTGATGGGCCAGGTGTGGTGAAGTGTGATGCAACTTGCACCCATGCATACTGTTACATGCAAACTCCATGCAAATCAGGGCAGCAGTGGTCGAGTGTATGACGCAGTGCGCAGCTGCAGCAGCAGCAGCAACATGCCAGGTCTGGGGCAGGCAGTGCATGTGTGATACCTTCTGCATGGGCATAGTTCCGGGGTTGCTGCCATGCAGTCATCACCACCACCATGCGTGCTGTGATGAGTGCCCATGTCGTCATTGTCACCACCATCATCATGGTGTTGCGGTTACACGGCATTATCACACTTCCCCATCTTGTGAAAGAGAGTGAAAGGGAAAGAGTTGGTGTGACGAGTTGCGGTGCAGATGCTGAAGCCCAAGAAGACAGAGGTGACGGAGAAGCTGCGGCAGGAGATCAACAAAGTGGTGAACCGCTACATCGACCAGGGCGTGGCTGAGCTGGTGCCAGGTGGGCGGGTGAAGCAGCTGCTGCTGGGCTAGGCTGGGCTAGCTAAGGGGCGGCGGCTTGTGGTGATGTGTCTGAGCTGGTGCCAGGTGGGGGCCCAGAATCTCAGCAGGTGTATATGTCCGGATGAGGTGGGGGCCCATGTGTTGATAGTCAACCCTACATGTTTTAGTTGACTGCAAGCACCATAGGTTGAACGCAGGTCACACATTTCAGCTGTATGCATGGCTGCAATGATGGTGAGAATGGGCTGTTGTGGCTCAGCTGGCTCGAGTGGCTCAGTCACCATAGGTGGAACGAATGTTTTGAGGTGTTCACATTTCAGCTGTATGCGTGGCCACTGAGATAGTGAGCACGGGCTGAGGTGGTTGAGGTGGTTGAGGTAGCTCAAGTGGGTCTGGCTGCTGTGGCTGTCTCCAATGGGAGTGCTGAGAAGCTTGAGCAGGGCTTGGGCAGGAGGAGGAAGCTAGGTGGGGTCAGGCAGGAGGTGGGGTCAGGCGAAGTGTTGGGGAAGGGGGCCTGGCCAGCTGGCCCGGGCAGCACCCCTTTAGTGTTGCCTGGCGCTTGTGACTGAAGCAATTCACCTCCAGGTTGCCGCCGCTGGGAGTTTAGGGTTAGCCAGGGAGGGGGCCCAGGTTTGATGGGGCAGGGGTGGGTGGGGCTGGTGTTAGGCAGGGGTGGCAGGGAGTTTGGCAGGGAGGGGGCCGGGTTTGGAAGGGCAAAGGGTGGTTGGGCTGGATGGGAACATTCAATTGAACAGCTGCTAGGTACGGATGCCTGGGTGCCTGGCCCCATCGGCTTATGCTGGATGGCTGCTGGTCAGGCAGCTTAGGCAGAGAAGGAGTGGGGCTGCTGCTGCTGCTGTTCTGCCAGCATGAAGGCTGGTGGTGTGTGTAATGGCTGGCTGCAGGCGTACTGTTCATCGATGAGGTCCACATGCTGGACATCGAGTGCTTCACCTTCCTGAACCGAGCACTGGAGAGCAGCCTAGCGCCCATCGTCATCTTTGCCACCAACAGAGGCATCTGCACGGCAAGGCGTGGGGCAGGGGACTGGGAGGAGGAGGGAGGCGGGAGGACAAAGGGTGCAGTGCACGCAGGGAGGGGAGGGGCTCCACTCGAGCCTGTGTCCTGGTCCCTCTGCTGCCCTGGCCGGGGTGGTGCAGGACGGCCGGCTTGCACAGAGCCAAAGCGTCAAGGCTGCTGCCAGTAGCGGTCAGGTTCAGGCTGTGGCCATTGCGCAGGCCGCCACCCAGACAGGTTATGGCTAGTTGCGGCAGTGGTGGTGTGCACTGAAGCAGGCTGGCTTGCACAGAGCTGAAGGCGTGTGTGCGCCGACACTGTTTAGCGACACGAGCATGATGCAGCAGCAGTATTGTTGTCATGGCTAGCAGATATGCCCTGTTGATGCATTGTCGTCTTGGCAATGCAGCCTGAACCTCATCTGGCTGCAATGTGTGTGTGTGTGTGTGTGCATGTGTGTGCAGATCCGAGGCACAGACATGACCTCCCCTCATGGCCTGCCTGTGGACTTGCTAGATCGTCTGGTCATCATCCGCACGCTGCCCTACACCCCTCAGGAGATGGTGCAGATCCTGGCCATCAGAGCGCAGGTGCGGGGGCAGGGGTGGCTGACCAGCAGGGGGTTGTATGGCAGGGAGGCATGGGGCAGGGCGCTGTGTGACTGAGAGGCACATGCGGGTGCAGTAGGGCGCAGCGCATAAGCAGCAGGATTGGGAGGCGGGGGCAAGGGGGCGGGGTGATCCGGAGGGGGCCACATCGCAGGGTTATGTTAGGCAGGGCGCAGTGTAAAGCCGAGAGGCGCATGCAACTTAGGAGGGCGCAGCGCAACGGCAGTAGCAGTGGGATCAGTGAGGGAGATGGTAGGTAGCTGCCAGGTGGTAACAGATCAAGTAGGGTTAGGCTTAGGGTAAGGCTACTAACCCTTACCCCATCTAACCCTAACCCTAACCCCTCTGCCGCCTCACAGCAGGGAGGAGGAGGGCAGAGAGAGGAAGGGGGTTGGGGGGTAGAGCAGACATCACGGCAACAGCGAGGTCTGCTGTCGCCACATGTTGTGCCTGGCTGCTTGCTGGAGAGTGCAGGTGGAGTTGATAGGCATTGATGAGGACTCTTTGGCGTACTTAGGGGAGCTGGGTGAGCGCACCAGCCTGCGCCACGCAGTGCAACTGCTCACCCCGGCAATGATGCTGGCCAAAACCAACGGGTAGGTGGGGCAGCCTCAGGGGGGGCCTGCGGCTGCACACCAGGCTGTGGCTGCTTGACCCATCGGTAACACAACATCGCCAGGCCGCCGAGGTTCGCCTGAGTGCCATTGGGGCACTGCAAGCGACATGACACTTCCGACGCTTGAGTGTGCGCATAGCTTTTGGCTGGCCGCTGGTTCGATGATGGTGCTCGGACTCGACGCCGCAGGAGGGAGGAGATCACTCGCGGCGACCTTGAAGAGTGTGACTCGCTGTTTCACGATGCCAAGTTCAGCGCGAGACTGTTGGCGGAGCAAGCGGACAAGTACATCTCGTGACCAAGCAGCCAGAGGGAAACGCTGCGAGTGGCGACCACAGCGGACGCGAGGCATACCTATCACCCCACTGCATCAGGCACAGCGGCGCGAGTGGCAAGGGACGAATGGAGGAGAGTCGCGAACACGGCAGACACGAGGCACATCATCACCACAACAGCAGCAGCAGGTGTAGCGAGTATCTGTTAGGCCAGTAGGCGGCGCTTGCTGATCCCGACGCTCCGTGTTTACAGCTGACATGCATGGCTGCCTGTCGAATGCTCACCACATGTCTGATCCCGCGTCCCCTTCCCGCCCCGCCCCGCCCCGCCTCGCCACCGTCATGGGCATACCAAAGCCTCAAGACACCAGCCCACTCCACGTGCTTACTGGACCGGAAGCAGTGGCCCGGCTGTCGTCATGTCTGACGGCCTGGCGCTGTCACCACTAGTAGTCCATAAGGGTATGCGTATGATCAGGCTTCTCCACGTGCCTTGCAAGGCCTGCGGAGCCCCTGGTGAGCTGGGCCATGCTGCGCTCAGCAGCTGATGCTCCACTGCTGACAGCGCCAACAGCATCAACCCACCCTGTTGCACCTGCCCTGCCCTGTTGCACCTGCCCTGTTTGTAGGTATGCACACCCCCTCTAGCAAGCAGATATCGGTTTGGAGGCTCAGATCGGCGACTAGACCCTGCTATACCACCCTAGCCTAACCATGCATGCATTTGAATGGACGGGTTTGGACCGCCTTTGCACTAAGCAGTGCTGAGTCAGCACACTGCACGATAAGTGGTTGAACACTTTGCATCGCTTAGTTGACAGTGCTCTCAATCCGGGGATATGCGACACTTGAGCAGAAACCACGTGGCTGAGACGCGGCGTCGTTATGATTACCATGGGTGGGTTTTCCATCAGTTGGGACCGGCTAAGAAACAGGCAGGGAGCGGTGGGTAGGGGTGGGGACAGGGGCCGGGCGCATTGGTTCTTACATTCTTCTTCAGCCCCAAGACTCATCCAACCCCAGCTGACTAAACCTTAACCCGGTGTGGGGATTAGCCCCACTGAATCCCTACACGTTGCATCGTAGCATGCACACAGTGTGTAAACCTCAAACGTCGGGGTGTAGTGCGCCAGTGTCCATTTGTTTTGACTTCAACTGGGAACCATGGCACTGAGCTCTCGGCGTTACCGCCTTCAACGCGTCGAGAGCAGCTACATAGGAAGCCGCCGACACAACATGAAGTCAGGCGACCCCAACTAACAAAAAATGACAGGAAATGATAGGAAACCGACCCCTGGTAATCAAAACGACGCCGCGTCTCAGCCACGTGGTTTCTATTTATGTTTTGCACATGCCTGGATAGAGGACTCCGTCAGCTATGCGGTGAAACATGTATCAATAAATACTGTGCATTGTGCTGAGTGCTAAGGCGGCTCAAATCTTGACATTCAAATGCATGCCAGTTTTGCTCATGCGGGCCTCGCCGCGACCGACCGCCGCGACCGACGTGGCCCAGTAGCCTCTGCAAACAGTCAGGGACAGTCGCCGCAGTCAAAACAATGCACATGGCACGCCAAACCGATGTAACGACGCCCCTCAACCCATGCTCGGAAGTATACAAGGCTGCTGCATTGCTTGACCGCTACGTGAGTAGTACCTACTACCTGGCCACTCGGTAAGGGCACTCAAGGTGTGTAGGACATTGCTACGTTACCTTGCTCGATATGTTGGGTCCGATCCCTCCCGCCCGCCCTCCGCTTGCGTGTCGAGCTTGTGTCCAACTCCGCCCTGACCCCCTGCTGCTCAGCTGGAGGGGTGGGCAGCCCAGGGGAAGCACCAGCACCAGCTGCCTGCTGCTGCCAGGGGGGTGCAGCAGGAGGGGGGGGCAGGTCAGGGGCGGCACCAGCACCAGCTGCCTGCTGCTGCCAGGGGGGTGCAGCAGGAGGGGGGGGCAGGTCAGGGGCGGCACCAGCACCAGCTGCCTGCTGCTGCCAGGGGGGTGCAGCAGGGGCACCAGCACCAGCAGGGGCACCAGCACCAGCTGCCTGCTGCTGCCAGGGGGGTGCCAGGGGGGTGCAGCAGGAGCAGGGCTGGGAAGGGGTGGGAAGGGGTGGGAGGGGGTGGGAAGGATCGGCGGGGCAGTGAGGGGGCAGTGAGGGGGTGGGAGGGGGTGGGAGGCTTCTGCGGGGGCTGGGAGGTGGTGGGGCTGCAAGGGGGTGCGAGGGGGCAGGGTCCAGGCGGTCGGAGTAGGCTAGTCAATTCTGCAAGGCAGAGTCGGGTCACGCCAAAGGGTGAGGAGGCGGCCCTGGTTAATGTATTGCCGTGCTTTCTATTCCAGCAGCTGTGTCGTAAAGTTACGAACAGAGTAATGACTCGAAATTCTAATAACTCAGAGTGGTCAGCTCACAACATGCCGATTTGTGCAAGGGGGTCCCTTTTTCTGTGTGGCTGGCTAGAGAAACCTCTATCCATTGGCACCTCGCTGCAATGTCGAGTCATTACTAGCCCCACGATGGCCCTCCAACACCGCCTGCACCAACAAAAGGCTCGCGGAGCGAGCCTGGCGGGCTGTGCTGTGATTGTACTTCCGGCTGGATGCCAGGCGGAGTTCGCTCATTGGTGCCACTACTCACCACTAGAACAATCAATAGTGAGCAGCTGAGGTGTGTCCGTGCTCGCTTGCGCCGGCACGGACTCTGATGCAAGGATTAACGCGCCGCTTGCCAGTAGATGCGGAGTAATTCGCAGGTGCCAATGCAACAAACGCTACCGGAATCGGTGCACTCTGGTGCGAGTACTTGCATGAAGATTACCAACCCCATGTTGGGACATCCTGACATGAAGTCCGGGCACCGGGCAAGGCGTGATCATGACGAGGAGCCCCGGGCAAAGCGCCCATCAGTTACGTCTGGTGCTGCACGTACGGCCGCAACTGCGTCTCCGCGACAGTGCACTATTGCAGCTGCGGGACATGGCAGCCGTATCACGTGATGGAGCCGGAGTGGCCGGGCGCCGGTCGAAGAAGTGACAATGTGAGCGAAAGCCACGCCGCCAGAGATTAATTCAAATGCCCTGCAACTCCTCGCAGCGCACAGTTGCTCGCCCCAGCCTCTTCTTACTGCCCCAAGTCCGTAGCGCCCGTTCCCCTCTTTCAAGATGTCGCGCAGTATGGTCCTGGTGGCAATGCTGGTGATGCTGGCCGTCACGGTGCAAGGTAACCTACAGCGCAGCGCGCAAAACACTTCCCAAGCAGCAGAACAAGGGCATGATCGATGGCATGTCGCCATCCCATCGCAGGGCGCAGTCTCACGCAGGAAGGCGGCGCCACCGTCGCCACAGCAGTCTCAGAGGCCCTGGTGCGTGGGCCTGCTTTGGGTCGAACTAAGTGGTTCCATGGATTGTGAGGAGCACACGCACGCCCGGGTTGCAACCGCTGAACCTTGTTTTGCCTCTTGAGCCTGCCAGCCTGCCTGCCGGGCTGATCGCCTACCCCCTCGTAACTCCTGGACCATGCCTACGCCGCACAATACCATAGCGTCCCCAGTCTTCCTGCACCTACCCCCCCTTGCGGTGCCCGTGCCATTGCAGGCGTCAGGCAACTCGACCGCTGCGGCGACCGCCTTTGCTGATGCCGTTTCAAAGGGCCAAGGTGCCGCAGCAGCCGAAGTAAGGATGATCAGTGCGATCTTGGACGAGGGCGCGCAGGGCGACTGCTTACACCCGCGCGCTAGCTTACCTTGCCGTACTGCCCTGTTCGGCGCAGGCGGTTGCCAAGGCAGCAGCCACCGGCAACAAGACAACTGCGGGCGCAGCACTGGCCCAGGCTGCATCCATAGCCCAGGCCAAAGGCCAGTCCAGCGCATTTGCCCAGGTGAGGCCTGTAGCAGCGTTGGCCATGTGCATATGTCGAGTGCCCCGTGCTGACTGCCCCCTCCTCCCCTTTTCATGGCTGGCCGCAGCTTGCAAGCCATCTGCCACCTTCCCTTGTTGCTCCTGTCAATGGGTGTCGGCTGCCCTGCGCCCTGTGCCCTGTTTGTGTCGCAGGCCCTGGCTGCTGCCACTGCAAGGGGTGGTAATGCCACATCAAATTCCCTAGCAGACGCGGCTACACGAGGTGGAGCCCCAGCGCTGGCCACTGCTATCTCCAATGTGCGGCTGCCCTGCCTCCTGCTGTTGCCCTGCCTAGCTGTGGGGTGCCTGTCAGTAGCCCACCCTGCCATGGGCTGCTGCTCCATGCCATACCTCCATGCCATACCGTGCCCACACTTCTTGCTGTCACTGTTTCGTTGGCATGGGGCTGTTGAGAGCATGCATCTAGACTGCTGCCTCTACCATCCTTGCTGACAAGCTGTCGTGTGCTCTGCAGGCTGCTACCAGGGGCGGTCAGGCACAGTCTGAATCCATCGCGCAGGCTCTTGACAAGACTAAGTCTGGCCGGGACTAAGGCAGCGATGTGCGTCACGCTAGGCTGAGCTGTACAGCAGCAGGTGTGCGTATGCGCACAATGCTGGCATCAATAGACATGGTGCTTGATAGGGTACACCTAGACCTAGGTCCTTGGGCATGTATGCCCTGTCTAGTCGCTAACATGGCAGTCCCTCAGTGCAGCACAACCATTGCAGGGCTATTACAGTTTGTCTACAAATCCAGGATGTGCGCATGTATGCCCTAGCAGTAGTCTACGGCTAAGAGATTATGCATAGCCTAGTATTTTAGGTTGTTTTGCAGCTCTGGTACAGCATCGCACCTAATGCGTTATACTTACTCTTTTCAACAGCTGGTGTCATTAGTAGGTGTAGCTGCAGGAGCAGGCGCCTAAGCTGTTGCTTGCGCTGCAAGTATTTACGGGGTATGGCATTAGCTGATAGCATCGTAGAATTTGATTTTGCAAATACTCTGATCAGGGGTTCGGTATTGCGTGATAACGCAAGGATGTAAGGAGGTATGCCCCGCCCAGCTTGTTTGCCGGCGGTCGGAGTAGGCTAGTCATGCTTACAAGGCGAAGTCGGGTCAACTGTCCCCAAGTAACAGAGAACCTACCCCTGGTAATCGAAAGGACGGCGAGTCTCAGCCACGTGGGTTATAACTATGTACAGTCCCGGATAGCCAACTCTATAAACTACGGGGTGAAGCGTGTTTCATTAATTTCCGTGCATTCTGCTGAGCGTACTGGCGGCTCAAATCCCAACATTCAAAATCATGCGTGGTTGCCTCATGCGATCCTCGCCGCGACCGACCGCCGCAGCCGTTGTGGCCCAGTAGCCTTTACAAACAATGATGGACCGTTGACACAGCAAGAACGGTGATCATGGCATGCCAAACCGATGTAACAACGCCCCTCCACCCATGCTCGGAAATAGATTAGGCTGCTGCGATGCTTGAACCCTTCGTGAGCAGTACTGATAACTTGGCCACTCAACAAACCCAACAAGGTGTACAAGCCATTGCTATGTTACCTTGCTCGGCAGGTTGGGTCCGATCCCTCATGCCCGCCCTCCGCTTGCGTGTCGAACTCGTGTCCAGCTCCGCTGTGGCCTCCTGATGCTCAGCTGGAGGGGTGGGCAGCCCAGGGGCGGCACCAGCACCAGCTGCCAGCTGCTGCCAGGGGAGGGCAGCAGGAGGGGTGGGCAGTCCAGGGGCGGCACTTGCACCAGCTGCCTGCTGCTGCCAAGGGGGGCAGCAGGAGGGGGGGGCAGTTCAGGGTCAATCACCACCTGCCCCACCCTATGAGTTGCTGCTGCTGCATTTTGGCTCGTCGTAGCTGATCCGCATGCACAATGCATGATCAACATTGCTTGGCCTGCACCATGTGCCTACACCACGCCCGGCCCCGCCCCGCCCTGCACCATGTGCCGCCCCGCCCCGCCCCGCCCCGCCCCGCCCCGCCCCGCCCCGCCCCGCCCCGCCCCGCCCCGCCCCGCCCCGCCCCGCCCCGCCCCGCCCCGCCCCGCCCCGCCCCGCCCCGCCCCGCCCCGCCCCGCCCCGCCCCGCCCCGCCCCGCCCCGCCCCGCCCCGCCCCGCCCCGCCCCGCCCCGCCCCGCCCCGCCCCGCCCCGCCCCGCCCCGCCCCGCCCCGCCCCGCCCCGCCCCGCCCCGCCCCGCCCCGCCCCGCCCCGCCCCGCCCCGCCCCGCCCCGCCCCGCCCCGCCCCGCCCCGCCCCGCCCCGCCCCGCCCCGCCCCGCCCCGCCCCGCCCCGCCCCGCCCCGCCCCGCCCCGCCCCGCCCCGCCCCGCCCCGCCCCGCCCCGCCCCGCCCCGCCCCGCCCCGCCCCGCCCCGCCCCGCCCCGCCCCGCCCCGCCCCGCCCCGCCCCGCCCCGCCCCGCCCCGCCCCGCCCCGCCCCGCCCCGCCCCGCCCCGCCCCGCCCCGCCCCGCCCCGCCCCGCCCCGCCCCGCCCCGCCCCGCCCCGCCCCGCCCCGCCCCGCCCCGCCCCGCCCCGCCCCGCCCCGCCCCGCCCCGCCCCGCCCCGCCCCGCCCCGCCCCGCCCCGCCCCGCCCCGCCCCGCCCCGCCCCGCCCCGCCCCGCCCCGCCCCGCCCCGCCCCGCCCCGCCCCGCCCCGCCCCGCCCCGCCCCGCCCCGCCCCGCCCCGCCCCGCCCCGCCCCGCCCCGCCCCGCCCCGCCCCGCCCCGCCCCGCCCCGCCCCGCCCCGCCCCGCCCCGCCCCGCCCCGCCCCGCCCCGCCCCGCCCCGCCCCGCCCCGCCCCGCCCCGCCCCGCCCCGCCCCGCCCCGCCCCGCCCCGCCCCGCCCCGCCCCGCCCCGCCCCGCCCCGCCCGCCCCGCCCCGCCCCGCCCCGCCCCGCCCCGCCCCGCCCCGCCCCGCCCCGCCCCGCCCCGCCCCGCCCCGCCCCGCCCCGCCCCGCCCCGCCCGCCGCCCCGCCCCGCCCCGCCCCGCCCCGCCCCGCCCCGCCCCGCCCCGCCCCGCCCCGCCCCGCCCCGCCCCGCCCCGCCCCGCCCCGCCCCGCCCCGCCCCGCCCCGCCCCGCCCCGCCCCGCCCCGCCCCGCCCCGCCCCGCCCCGCCCCGCCCCGCCCCGCCCCGCCCCGCCCCGCCCCGCCCCGCCCCGCCCCGCCCCGCCCCGCCCCGCCCCGCCCCGCCCCGCCCCGCCCGCCCCGCCCCGCCCCGCCCCGCCCCGCCCCGCCCCGCCCCGCCCCGCCCCGCCCCGCCCCGCCCCGCCCCGCCCCGCCCCGCCCCGCCCCGCCCCGCCCCGCCCCGCCCCGCCCCGCCCCGCCCCGCCCCGCCCCGCCCCGCCCCGCCCCGCCCCGCCCCGCCCCGCCCCGCCCCGCCCCGCCCCGCCCCGCCCCGCCCCGCCCCGCCCCGCCCCGCCCCGCCCCGCCCCGCCCCGCCCCGCCCCGCCCCGCCCCGCCCCGCCCCGCCCCGCCCCGCCCCGCCCCGCCCCGCCCCGCCCCGCCCCGCCCCGCCCCGCCCCGCCCCGCCCCGCCCCGCCCCGCCCCGCCCCGCCCCGCCCCGCCCCGCCCCGCCCCGCCCCGCCCCGCCCCGCCCCGCCCCGCCCCGCCCCGCCCCGCCCCGCCCCGCCCCGCCCCGCCCCGCCCCGCCCCGCCCCGCCCCGCCCCGCCCCGCCCCGCCCCGCCCCGCCCCGCCCCGCCCCGCCCCGCCCCGCCCCGCCCCGCCCCGCCCCGCCCCGCCCCGCCCCGCCCCGCCCCGCCCCGCCCCGCCCCGCCCCGCCCCGCCCCGCCCCGCCCCGCCCCGCCCCGCCCCGCCCCGCCCCGCCCCGCCCCGCCCCGCCCCGCCCCGCCCCGCCCCGCCCCGCCCCGCCCCGCCCCGCCCCGCCCCGCCCCGCCCCGCCCCGCCCCGCCCCGCCCCGCCCCGCCCCGCCCCGCCCCGCCCCGCCCCGCCCCGCCCCGCCCCGCCCCGCCCCGCCCCGCCCCGCCCCGCCCCGCCCCGCCCCGCCCCGCCCCGCCCCGCCCCGCCCCGCCCCGCCCCGCCCCGCCCCGCCCCGCCCCGCCCCGCCCCGCCCCGCCCCGCCCCGCCCCGCCCCGCCCCGCCCCGCCCCGCCCCGCCCCGCCCCGCCCCGCCCCGCCCCGCCCCGCCCCGCCCCGCCCCGCCCCGCCCCGCCCCGCCCCGCCCCGCCCCGCCCCGCCCCGCCCCGCCCCGCCCCGCCCCGCCCCGCCCCGCCCCGCCCCGCCCCGCCCCGCCCCGCCCCGCCCCGCCCCGCCCCGCCCCGCCCCGCCCCGCCCCGCCCCGCCCCGCCCCGCCCCGCCCCGCCCCGCCCCGCCCCGCCCCGCCCCGCCCCGCCCCGCCCCGCCCCGCCCCGCCCCGCCCCGCCCCGCCCCGCCCCGCCCCGCCCCGCCCCGCCCCGCCCCGCCCCGCCCCGCCCCGCCCCGCCCCGCCCCGCCCCGCCCCGCCCCGCCCCGCCCCGCCCCGCCCCGCCCCGCCCCGCCCCGCCCCGCCCCGCCCCGCCCCGCCCCGCCCCGCCCCGCCCCGCCCCGCCCCGCCCCGCCCCGCCCCGCCCCGCCCCGCCCCGCCCCGCCCCGCCCCGCCCCGCCCCGCCCCGCCCCGCCCCGCCCCGCCCCGCCCCGCCCCGCCCCGCCCCGCCCCGCCCCGCCCCGCCCCGCCCCGCCCCGCCCCGCCCCGCCCCGCCCCGCCCCGCCCCGCCCCGCCCCGCCCCGCCCCGCCCCGCCCCGCCCCGCCCCGCCCCGCCCCGCCCCGCCCCGCCCCGCCCCGCCCCGCCCCGCCCCGCCCCGCCCCGCCCCGCCCCGCCCCGCCCCGCCCCGCCCCGCCCCGCCCCGCCCCGCCCCGCCCCGCCCCGCCCCGCCCCGCCCCGCCCCGCCCCGCCCCGCCCCGCCCCGCCCCGCCCCGCCCCGCCCCGCCCCGCCCCGCCCCGCCCCGCCCCGCCCCGCCCTACAGCTGACATGCATGGCTGCCTGTCGAATGCTCACCACATGTCTGATCCTGCAACGCACCTCAAGGCTGGGATCAGGCTGCATGAAGGAAGTCCCTTGTTTGCCTCTATACCCCCATGCGTATGATCAGGCCTCTCCATGTGCCTTGCAAGGCCTGCGGAGCCCCTGGTGAGCTGGGCCATGCTGCGCTCAGCAGCTGATGCTCCACTGCTGACAGCGCCAACAGCATCAACCCACCCTGTTGCACCTGCCCTGCCCTGTTGCACCTGCCCTGTTTGTAGGTATGCACACCCCCTCTAGCAAGCAGATATCGGTTTGGAGGCTCAGATCGGCGACTAGACCTTGCTATACCACGCTAGCCTAACCATGCATGCATTTGAATGAACGGGTTTGGACCGCCTTTGCACTAAGCAGTGCTGAGTGAGCACACTGCACGATAAGTGGTTGAACACTTTGCATCGCTTAGTTGACAGTGCTCTCAATCCGGGGATATGCGACACTTGAGCAGAAACCATGTGGCTGAGACGCGGCGTCGTTATGATTACCATGGGTGGGTTCTCCATCAGTTGGGACCGGCTAAGAAACAGGCAGGGAGCGGTGGGTAGGGGTGGGGACAGGGGCCGGGCGCATTGGTTCTTACATTCTTCTTCAGCCCCAAGACTCATCCAACCCCAGCTGACTAAACCTTAACCCGGTGTGGGGATTAGCCCCACTGAATCCCTACACGTTGCATCGTAGCATGCACACAGTGTGTAAACCTCAAACGTCGGGGTGTAGTGCGCCAGTGTCCATTTGTTTTGACTTCAACTGGGAACCATGGCACTGAGCTCTCGGCGTTACCGCCTTCAACGCGTCGAGAGCAGCTACATAGGAAGCCGCCGACACAACATGAAGTCCGGGCACCGGGCAAGGCGTGATCATGACGAGGAGCCCCGGGCAAAGCGCCCATCAGTTACGTCTGGTGCTGCACGTACGGCCGCAACTGCGTCTCCGCGACAGTGCACTATTGCAGCTGCGGGACATGGCAGCCGTATCACGTGATGGAGCCGGAGTGGCCGGGCGCCGGTCGAAGAAGTGACAATGTGAGCGAAAGCCACGCCGCCAGAGATTAATTCAAATGCCCTGCAACTCCTCGCAGCGCACAGTTGCTCGCCCCAGCCTCTTCTTACTGCCCCAAGTCCGTAGCGCCCGTTCCCCTCTTTCAAGATGTCGCGCAGTATGGTCCTGGTGGCAATGCTGGTGATGCTGGCCGTCACGGTGCAAGGTAACCTACAGCGCAGCGCGCAAAACACTTCCCAAGCAGCAGAACAAGGGCATGATCGATGGCATGTCGCCATCCCATCGCAGGGCGCAGTCTCACGCAGGAAGGCGGCGCCACCGTCGCCACAGCAGTCTCAGAGGCCCTGGTGCGTGGGCCTGCTTTGGGTCGAACTAAGTGGTTCCATGGATTGTGAGGAGCACACGCACGCCCGGGTTGCAACCGCTGAACCTTGTTTTGCCTCTTGAGCCTGCCAGCCTGCCTGCCGGGCTGATCGCCTACCCCCTCGTAACTCCTGGACCATGCCTACGCCGCACAATACCATAGCGTCCCCAGTCTTCCTGCACCTACCCCCCCTTGCGGTGCCCGTGCCATTGCAGGCGTCAGGCAACTCGACCGCTGCGGCGACCGCCTTTGCTGATGCCGTTTCAAAGGGCCAAGGTGCCGCAGCAGCCGAAGTAAGGATGATCAGTGCGATCTTGGATGAGGGCGCGCAGGGCGACTGCTTACACCCGCGCGCTAGCTTACCTTGCCGTACTGCCCTGTTCGGCGCAGGCGGTTGCCAAGGCAGCAGCCACCGGCAACAAGACAACTGCGGGCGCAGCACTGGCCCAGGCTGCATCCATAGCCCAGGCCAAAGGCCAGTCCAGCGCATTTGCCCAGGTGAGGCCTGTAGCAGCGTTGGCCATGTGCATATGTCGAGTGCCCCGTGCTGACTGCCCCCTCCTCCCCTTTTCATGGCTGGCCGCAGCTTGCAAGCCATCTGCCACCTTCCCTTGTTGCTCCTGTCAATGGGTGTCGGCTGCCCTGCGCCCTGTGCCCTGTTTGTGTCGCAGGCCCTGGCTGCTGCCACTGCAAGGGGTGGTAATGCCACATCAAATTCCCTAGCAGACGCGGCTACACGAGGTGGAGCCCCAGCGCTGGCCACTGCTATCTCCAATGTGCGGCTGCCCTGCCTCCTGCTGTTGCCCTGCCTAGCTGTGGGGTGCCTGTCAGTAGCCCACCCTGCCATGGGCTGCTGCTCCATGCCATACCTCCATGCCATACCGTGCCCACACTTCTTGCTGTCACTGTTTCGTTGGCATGGGGCTGTTGAGAGCATGCATCTAGACTGCTGCCTCTACCATCCTTGCTGACAAGCTGTCGTGTGCTCTGCAGGCTGCTACCAGGGGCGGTCAGGCACAGTCTGAATCCATCGCGCAGGCTCTTGACAAGACTAAGTCTGGCCGGGACTAAGGCAGCGATGTGCGTCATGCTAGGCTGAGCTGTACAGCAGCAGGTGTGCGTATGCGCACAATGCTGGCATCAATAGACATGGTGCTTGATAGGGTACACCTAGACCTAGGTCCTTGGGCATGTATGCCCTGTCTAGTCGCTAACATGGCAGTCCCTCAGTGCAGCACAACCATTGCAGGGCTATTACAGTTTGTCTACAAATCCAGGATGTGCGCATGTATGCCCTAGCAGTAGTCTACGGCTAAGAGATTATGCATAGCCTAGTATTTTAGGTTGTTTTGCAGCTCTGGTACAGCATCGCACCTAATGCGTTATACTTACTCTTTTCAACAGCTGGTGTCATTAGTAGGTGTAGCTGCAGGAGCAGGCGCCTAAGCTGTTGCTTGCGCTGCAAGTATTTACGGGGTATGGCATTAGCTGATAGCATCGTAGAATTTGATTTTGCAAATACTCTGATCAGGGGTTCGGTATTGCGTGATAACGCAAGGATGTAAGGAGGTATGCCCCGCCCAGCTTGTTTGCCGGCGGTCGGAGTAGGCTAGTCATGCTTACAAGGCGAAGTCGGGTCAACTGTCCCCAAGTAACAGAGAACCTACCCCTGGTAATCGAAAGGACGGCGAGTCTCAGCCACGTGGGTTATAACTGGGCAATAAACCGGATGTTTTGCACGGGGTGTGACCCCCCACCGAGATGGTTTGCACGGACTTTTTGCACGGCCGCGGTGCAAAACATCTTTTAAACAAAAGCCGGGGGGGTTATTTTCTGGGTTCTCCGATGGGCGGGCCAGGCAGTGGTGGTCAGCGCAAAGACAAGAGGCCCGCTGGCTCTACTAGCAAGAAAGCGTTCTGTCACGACCCAACCTGATAGCGATGTCGACGACGAAGTAGTGGAGCCAGTGCAGTTGGCGAGACAGCCCGCTGGGTGGTTGGAAGCACTGGCACTGGCAATGCACTATGCACTATGCACTATGCACGAAGTTAACTTTGTCGCGCGATGCTGCACAGGAGCACTAGAGGAACACTCTCATCTTGAGTAGCTCACCCATTACAGGCGTCAGCAGATGAAGCCAAACACAATGACTTGCGACAGCAATTGGGACTAGAGCTGTTGGACTATGCCAAGGCTGGCAAGATGGTGCATGCATTTACCCCCTATTGACAGCTGATTGAGGGGATGCAAGCTGTGAGCAGCCACCAGCCCCCTTCCTGCCCAGCCCCAGGGCCCCCCTGCTGCCCAGCCCCCGGACAGCCCTGCTGCCCAGCCCTGCTGGCCAGCCCTGCTGATCAGCCCTGCTGGCCAGCCCTGCTGCCCAGCCCTGCTGCCCAGCCCTGCTGCCCAGCCCTGCTGCCCAGCCCTGCTGCCCAGATCTGCTGCCCAGCCCTGGGGCAGCCCTGCTGCCCAGCCCTGCTGCCCAGCCCTGCTGCCCAGCCCTGGCGCAGCCCTGCTGGACAGCCCTGGGCCAGCCCTGCCCTGGGGCAGCCCTGCTGCCCAGCCTTGCTGCCCAGCCCTGCTGCCCAGCCCTGCTGCCCAGCCCTGGGGCAGCCCTGCTGGACAGCCCTGCTGGACAACCCTGCTGGACAGCCCTGCTGGACAACCCTGCTGGACAGCCCTGCTGCCCAGCCCTGGGGCAGCCCTGCTGCCCAGCCCTGCTGCCCAGCCCTGCTGCCCAGCCCTGCTGCTCAGCCCTGCTGCCCAGCCCTGGGGCAGCCCTGCTGCCCAGCCCTGCTGGACAGCCCTGCTGCCCAGCCCTGCTGGACAGCCCTGCTGCCCAGCCCTGGGGCAGCCCTGCTGCCCAGCCCTGCTGCCCAGCCCTGCTGCCCAGCCCTGCTGCCCAGCCCTGCTGCCCAGCCCTGCTGCCCAGCCCTGCTGCCCAGCCCTGGCGCAGCCCTGCTGGACAGCCCTGGGCCAGCCCTGCCCTGGGGCAGCCCTGCTGCCCAGCCTTGCTGCCCAGCCCTGCTGCCCAGCCCTGCTGCCCAGCCCTGGGGCAGCCCTGCTGCCCAGCCCTGCTGCCCAGCCCTGCTGCCCAGCCCTGCTGCCCAGCCCTGGGGCAGCCCTGCTGCCCAGCCCTGCTGCCCAGCCCTGCTGCTCAGTCCTGCTGCCCCTCCCCTCCCCTCCCCTCCCTCCCCTCCCCTCCCCTCCCCTCCCCTCCCCTCCCCTCCCCTCCCCTCCCCTCCCCTCCCCTCCCCTCCCCTCCCCTCCCCTCCCCTCCCCTCCCCTCCCCTCCCCTCCCCTCCCCTCCCCTCCCCTCCCCTCCCCTCCCCTCCCCTCCCCTCCCCTCCCCTCCCCTCCCCTCCCCTCCCCTCCCCTCCCCTCCCCTCCCCTCCCCTCCCTCGCAGCCTCAGCCAACCTGCTTGTGACTGAGATGGTCAAGAAGGCGCTTGCCCAAGCCCTGCAGCTTCCTGTGAAGGGTGATGCAGCTGGTAATGAAGTTGTGGCATCAAGCGGGCATTCTTTGGCAGTCATGCCCTCTCAGGTGCCTGGCAAGGCGCAGCTTGAGATGTGTATGCAGCATTATTGAACAACTTGGAGCAGAAACTAGGCTGCTAACAGCAGGCACGTACAACATAGGCAGGTGAGGCTGTACAACTGACTTCAGTGGTTGCAAAATTACCTGCCCTGCTCTTGTTCACTTACGTTGTATACAATGTAAGAAAGACGGGATTTCAACTTGTGCCAAACCTGCCCTGCCAAGTGTCCCCAGGCAGCACCACCCTACCCACTAGCTGTAGGGGTGCTGGCACCACCAGGAGCACAGCTGGCAGCAACACCACCCTACCCACAAGCTGTAGGGGTGCTGGCAACAACATGAGCATAGTAGGCAGCAACACCACCCTACCCACTAGCTGCAGGGGTGATGGCACCACCAGGAGCCTAGCTGGCAGCAGCACCACCCTACCCACCAGCTGTAGGGGTGCTGGCACCACCAGGAGCACAGCTGGCAGCAGCACCACCCTACCCACTAGCTGTAGGGGTGCTGGCACCACCAAGAGCACAGCTGGCAGCAACACCACCCTACCCACAAGCTGTAGGGGTGCTGGCAACAACATGAGCATAGTAGGCAGCAACACCACCCTACCCACTAGCTGTAGGGGTGCTGGCACCACCAGGAGCACAGCTGGCAGCAACACCACCCTACCCACTAGCTGCAGGGGTGATGGCACCACCAGGAGCCTAGCTGGCAGCAGCACCACCCTACCCACTAGCTGTAGGGGTGCTGGCACCACCAGGAGCACAGCTGGCAGCAGCACCACCCTACACACTAGCTGTAGGGGTGCTGGCAACAACAGGAGCATAGCAGGCAGCAGGATGGAGCTGATGTGTAGGCATCTTGACCATATGACTTGTATGTATAAGTCCTATCTGGAGGCTGCGCGTGTGCGCACGCTCTTTAGCATATCAATCTTAACATACTTATGAATAGATCTGCGTTGAGGCTGGGGC
Source organism: Haematococcus lacustris (assembly GCA_030144725.1). Taxonomy (NCBI): domain Eukaryota; kingdom Viridiplantae; phylum Chlorophyta; class Chlorophyceae; order Chlamydomonadales; family Haematococcaceae; genus Haematococcus; species Haematococcus lacustris. The sequence continues at coordinate 6,025,232 of JASKMD010000028.1, read as the reverse complement.
CTGGCAGTGACACGGGAACAAGGCCTGGCAGTCAAAGTGAAGGCACAGTGACATTGCACATGGAACTCGAGTGTTCTTGCCCAGGGAGACTGGTGTTCTGTGTGCGGCAATGGCTAGCTCAAACGCAGCGACATCAGTGGACAGTGCGAGTTCTTTGGCCCGGACTGCGGGCTGCGGACCCTTGCGGACCACTTCGACCGAAACATAGCATCTTACATAGCACTTTACATAGCTGGTGATGGACTGGCTTGTTTCCTCAAGCAGGTCTCATAGGCTCAGGTCACACCCTGCAAAGCTACTTCAACGTGAGTTGCGACGCCCATAATGATCAGCGCAGCGCGCTGATAGCCGCTGCGAGAAGAACGGCCGTCGGTGCGTCGGGGAGCAAACCTCCTCACTCCCCTCACACTGGCCGTCGCAAACCTCCAGTATAACTATGTACAGTCCCGGATAGCCAACTCTATAAACTACGGGGTGAAGCGTGTTTCATTAATTTCCGTGCATTCTGCTGAGCGTACTGGCGGCTCAAATCCCAACATTCAAAATCATGCGTGGTTGCCTCATGCGATCCTCGCCGCGACCGACCGCCGCAGCCGTTGTGGCCCAGTAGCCTTTACAAACAATGATGGACCGTTGACACAGCAAGAACGGTGATCTTGGCATGCCAAACCGATGTAACATCGCCCCTCCACCCATGCTCGGAAATAGATTAGGCTGCTGCGATGCTTGAACCCTTCGTGAGCAGTACTGATAACTTGGCCACTCAACAAACCCAACAAGGTGTACAAGCCATTGCTATGTTACCTTGCTCGGCAGGTTGGGTCCGATCCCTCATGCCCGCCCTCCGATTGCGTGTCAAACTCATGTCCAGCTCCGCTGTGGCCTCCTGATGCTCAGCTGGACGGGTGGGCAGCCCAGGGGCGGCACCAGCACCAGCTGCCAGCTGCTGCCAGGGGAGGGCAGCAGGAGGGGTGGGCAGTCCAGGGGCGGCACTTGCACCAGCTGCCTGCTGCTGCCAAGGGGGGCAGCAGGAGGGGGGGGCAGTTCAGGGTCAATCACCACCTGCCCCACCCTATGAGTTGCTGCTGCTGCATTTTGGCTCGTCGTAGCTGATCCGCATGCACAATGCATGATCAACATTGCTTGGCCTGCACCATGTGCCTACACCACGCCCGGCCCCGCCCCGCCCTGCACCATGTGCCGCCCCGCCCCGCCCCGCCCCGCCCCGCCCCGCCCCGCCCCGCCCCGCCCCGCCCCGCCCCGCCCCGCCCCGCCCCGCCCCGCCCCGCCCCGCCCCGCCCCGCCCCGCCCCGCCCCGCCCCGCCCCGCCCCGCCCCGCCCCGCCCCGCCCCGCCCCGCCCCGCCCCGCCCCGCCCCGCCCCGCCCCGCCCCGCCCCGCCCCGCCCCGCCCCGCCCCGCCCCGCCCCGCCCCGCCCCGCCCCGCCCCGCCCCGCCCCGCCCCGCCCCGCCCCGCCCCGCCCCGCCCCGCCCCGCCCCGCCCCGCCCCGCCCCGCCCCGCCCCGCCCCGCCCCGCCCCGCCCCGCCCCGCCCCGCCCCGCCCCGCCCCGCCCCGCCCCGCCCCGCCCCGCCCCGCCCCGCCCCGCCCCGCCCCGCCCCGCCCCGCCCCGCCCCGCCCCGCCCCGCCCCGCCCCGCCCCGCCCCGCCCCGCCCCGCCCCGCCCCGCCCCGCCCCGCCCCGCCCCGCCCCGCCCCGCCCCGCCCCGCCCCGCCCCGCCCCGCCCCGCCCCGCCCCGCCCCGCCCCGCCCCGCCCCGCCCCGCCCCGCCCCGCCCCGCCCCGCCCGCCCCGCCCCGCCCCGCCCCGCCCCGCCCCGCCCCGCCCCGCCCCGCCCCGCCCCGCCCCGCCCCGCCCCGCCCCGCCCGCCCCGCCCCGCCCCGCCCCGCCCCGCCCCGCCCCGCCCCGCCCCGCCCCGCCCCGCCCCGCCCCGCCCCGCCCCGCCCCGCCCCGCCCCGCCCCGCCCCGCCCCGCCCCGCCCCGCCCCGCCCCGCCCCGCCCCGCCCCGCCCCGCCCCGCCCCGCCCCGCCCCGCCCCGCCCCGCCCCGCCCCGCCCCGCCCCGCCCCGCCCCGCCCCGCCCCGCCCCGCCCCGCCCCGCCCCGCCCCGCCCCGCCCCGCCCCGCCCCGCCCCGCCCCGCCCCGCCCCGCCCCGCCCCGCCCCGCCCCGCCCCGCCCCGCCCCGCCCCGCCCCGCCCCGCCCCGCCCCGCCCCGCCCCGCCCCGCCCCGCCCCGCCCCGCCCCGCCCCGCCCCGCCCCGCCCCGCCCCGCCCCGCCCCGCCCCGCCCCGCCCCGCCCCGCCCCGCCCCGCCCCGCCCCGCCCCGCCCCGCCCCGCCCCGCCCCGCCCCGCCCCGCCCCGCCCCGCCCCGCCCCGCCCCGCCCCGCCCCGCCCCGCCCCGCCCCGCCCCGCCCCGCCCCGCCCCGCCCCGCCCCGCCCCGCCCCGCCCCGCCCCGCCCCGCCCCGCCCCGCCCCGCCCCGCCCCGCCCCGCCCCGCCCCGCCCCGCCCCGCCCCGCCCCGCCCCGCCCCGCCCCGCCCCGCCCCGCCCCGCCCCGCCCCGCCCCGCCCCGCCCCGCCCCGCCCCGCCCCGCCCCGCCCCGCCCCGCCCCGCCCCGCCCCGCCCCGCCCCGCCCCGCCCCGCCCCGCCCCGCCCCGCCCCGCCCCGCCCCGCCCCGCCCCGCCCCGCCCCGCCCCGCCCCGCCCCGCCCCGCCCCGCCCCGCCCCGCCCCGCCCCGCCCCGCCCCGCCCCGCCCCGCCCCGCCCCGCCCCGCCCCGCCCCGCCCCGCCCCGCCCCGCCCCGCCCCGCCCCGCCCCGCCCCGCCCCGCCCCGCCCCGCCCCGCCCCGCCCCGCCCCGCCCCGCCCCGCCCCGCCCCGCCCCGCCCCGCCCCGCCCCGCCCCGCCCCGCCCCGCCCCGCCCCGCCCCGCCCCGCCCCGCCCCGCCCCGCCCCGCCCCGCCCCGCCCCGCCCCGCCCCGCCCCGCCCCGCCCCGCCCCGCCCCGCCCCGCCCCGCCCCGCCCCGCCCCGCCCCGCCCCGCCCCGCCCCGCCCCGCCCCGCCCCGCCCCGCCCCGCCCCGCCCCGCCCCGCCCCGCCCCGCCCCGCCCCGCCCCGCCCCGCCCCGCCCCGCCCCGCCCCGCCCCGCCCCGCCCCGCCCCGCCCCGCCCCGCCCCGCCCCGCCCCGCCCCGCCCCGCCCCGCCCCGCCCCGCCCCGCCCCGCCCCGCCCCGCCCCGCCCCGCCCCGCCCCGCCCCGCCCCGCCCCGCCCCGCCCCGCCCCGCCCCGCCCCGCCCCGCCCCGCCCCGCCCCGCCCCGCCCCGCCCCGCCCCGCCCCGCCCCGCCCCGCCCCGCCCCGCCCCGCCCCGCCCCGCCCCGCCCCGCCCCGCCCCGCCCCGCCCCGCCCCGCCCCGCCCCGCCCCGCCCCGCCCCGCCCCGCCCCGCCCCGCCCCGCCCCGCCCCGCCCCGCCCCGCCCCGCCCCGCCCCGCCCCGCCCCGCCCTACAGCTGACATGCATGGCTGCCTGTCGAATGCTCACCACATGTCTGATCCTGCAACGCACCTCAAGGCTGGGATCAGGCTGCATGATGTGACGGTGCGCTTATGCGTATCCGTAAACCACACTTTGGCAGAGTGACTGAGGAGGTCAATGGTGGGCTGCTACCAGCTCACCATTCGGGTTCGACTCCCGAGGGTCCCGTTCTAAACCTGGGCTCAGTTGCTGTGCGAGAGTGTGGATAGTAGAGACTGCGTTGGACATTTCTAAGTGGACATGCCGCTGACACTGTAAGATTAAAGGCAGCGGCTACGCCGTTACAAATGGTTTCCGACCGACGTCGGTACAGCAACATGACAGACAATCCAGGCAATGGCGGGCCACCCGCCGGAGCCGAACCACCTGCTAATACTCCTTCAGAGCCCGATATGCTAGATAAGCTCCTGGAGGCGGCTCTGACTAATCCGCAGCTGCGTGCGAAGTTCAACGCCGTGGTTGAGACTTTCTCAGGTGGCTCGGGGCTGGCGGTGAGGCACCTCCACGCGGTGGCCCTGGTAACAATCCGCGTTGACTTCGGTCGCACGGATTGGCTAAGCTACCTCACCACCGCACGGGGGGTCGGCTACTTCTCGAGTTTGATGGTGGGAGCAGGCCGCGCCCCAGGCGGTTGCTCCTCCCTTAATGCACGCCGGTGAATACCGGCGTAGTCTTCTTCTTCTTCTTCTTCTTCTTCACCACCGCACCCAGCGGTATATAAATTGGGATGCAACGGGAAAGCCTTCCCAGGCTTGAACGGGCACCGCTTTGTCCAGCGGAATACAAATGAGGTCCGGGTGCCGCACACGACCGCTGCGGGTCATCGAGCTGTTGTGGAGTTGTTGGCGTCATCAAGGAGGGAGCAGTGCTACCTCAATGCGGGACGTTGGCTGACAGCTGAAGTTTGGACTTTTGGAGCCTGAACTTCAGCTTTTAGTGCGACATCCGGCGGACAAGGCTGGAATTGCTCTCGTCAACGAGGAGAAGAGATAAGGCCAGCTGCCAAGTGCACTAGTCTTTGCTCCTCTCATGCCTCTTTGTTTGCCTTGGGTGCTAGCTGTGGTCTGTGGCTACAGCTAGGGCAGCTTGATGGGGACATGTCCAGCCTGTGTCCAACGTTTGGAGGTGGGAGCAGGCCGCGCCACAGCCGGAAGCTCCTCCCTTAATGCACGCCGGTTTGTACCGGAGTAGTTTTCTTTCTTTCTTCTTCAGGTGGCTCTAAAGCCCCTGATGACCATCCTTCTGGCGATAACCCAGAGGATACCCCTGGTGGTGATATGGAAGAAGGCGAGATGGACGAGCAACGACCTCGCTACGTCGGAGGAGACGAGGATTACATCCTTGAGCTGGAGGCACAACAACTGCAAATTCAGGCTGAGAATGAAGCCCTGCGTCAAGCCCTGTCGACAATTACGTCTCAGGTGAAGTCGCCTACTCTTCCACCTCGCAGGCCAGATATAGCAGGCAGGGCAGCTGCTCCTGCGTCGACTAGACAGCCTGGTGCAGGTGCTGCAGGCCCAGGACGAGCTGCCCCTACGGGTCCCTCGCCTCTTGCCTTGCCTCTTCCCTTGTCTTTGGGTTCAAGGTCTATACCTGGTCCAGACAAGTGGACTGATGCGTGCAGCAGCACCCATCGCAGAGCCTTAGCGTTCTGCGACGACCTTGAGCGTCACTGTGAACGCTGTCGCCTTGATGTTGCATCAACACTGCCTGCTTTCCTGACTGGCGCTGCTCGCAACACATGGTATCCATCCATCAAGGAGTCCTATGTTGCCTTGTATGCTGACGTCCCCGACTGGCCTTACCTGCGTACTGCATTCTGCGAGTATACAGGAGATGACCTGCGGGATGACTGTAACGTCGCCCGAACTAAGCTGCTTGATGGTGCCATCAAGATGACCGCAGGAATGCTCCTGGGGCAATACATTACCGAGTTCAGGAATAACCTGCTGTTTGCAGGGAACGACAACATGTGTCAGCCTCTGCTGGCCATGGTGTTCACTAGGGGCCTCAGCTCAGCTTTACAGCCTGCTGTGCTTAAGGACCTGGCTCAATTTAAGAACCCCACACTGTCTCAGGCTATGGAGGCTGCTAAGCAGGCTCAGCGCAATGTGGTCATGCTGTCCACCACCACACCTGCTAAGGGTGCTGGTACTTCTGGTGTTCATGCTGTGCAGGCGTCAAGTGCCCTGGGAGGGGAGGCCCACCCCGGCAGGCGTGGCTCTAAGCCCCCTGTTTCTGGTGGTGCTGGCAAGAGGCCTAGACACGATGAGCTGTGGTCCAAGAAACCCCTGTTGCCTGGGCAATACTGCTTCATGTGCAACCATCCCGGCCACCTGACCAACCACCCCTGCCCCTTCCGCCACTTCACGGCTATTGAGGCCCGGCGCAGGTCTGGGTATCCTCACCCACCTGAGGGTGCCAAGAAGCCTGGCCAAGCCAAGTCCAAGCCCCCTTCAGAGTCTGGTGCTTCTGAGTCAGACCAGGAGCCAGAGCCCCAGCCCCCACCTAAGGCTGCTAAGCCTAGGGATCAGGGCAGGCGCCGTGGCGTCAGCCGGGCCCGTATTGCCACCAACCGTTAGGGTGTTGCCCAGCCAGCCAGCCAGGACTGTGCTGTGGTTCAATCTGAACAACTGCTGCATGATGCTGCTGTTGTAGGAGCTGATGATGATGTGAGTGTGCCCAAGGCCAACTCAACAACAGCTTCTTTGCCTGCCTGCCCTGTAGAGCCCCTGCCTGCCCTATCAGCAAGACTGTGTAGTCCTGCTTTGAATGATGTGCCATGTAAGACTGCTGTTCCCCCTGTGGCTCAGCATCAACAGGCACATGTGCTGGGTATGGTGGGACGTGATGGCAAGGTGAGATTCAGATTTGCTGGCACCCTTGACCGTCAGCATGCATGCTTCTGCCTTGCTGATGGTGGCGCTGATGACTCCTTCATCAGTGAAGCATTTGTGTCTACACACAAGTTGAGACTGCATGATTACCCTGTGGCACTTCGTTATGAGGTAGCTAACAATCAATCAGTGTACTGTACACAATATGTCAAAGTGCACTTGTCCATCCAACAGTTTAGCTGCTTCTGCACCTTGACTGTGATGCCAGAGCTGGTACATGAGTATGACATTCTGCTTGGTGCTGATTGGCTGACTGTGCAGGGGGCCTTGCTTGACTATGTCGACAAGTCTCTCACCCTGCGGACCCCTAAGGGCCAGCCTACCTTACTACCTTCAGCGGTAAGCAAGAAGGGGTCAATTAACTGTACAGTTGAGTCTCTACAAACTGTAAAACCTGTAAAAGAAGCCTATGCTATTCCTCCTGGTTTCCTAGTGCCCGGCCCTGAGGTGGTTTATACCCCTCTGTCTGCCAAGACGGCTGCTAAGTGGCTCAAAGATGGAGGCACAGGTGTGGTGGCACTGGTCTCTTATGAGAACCTGCAAAACCCACCTGGTGTTCCCCCTGAGCAGGCTGCACAGTTAAAGAGCCTCCTTATGGAGTTCTCTGATGTGTTTGAGCCTATCACTGGGCTGCCTCCTGCACGTGATGTAGGGCATTCTATACCCCTGCAGGATGGTGCTAAACCTCCTGCCAGGCCCAGTTATAGGATGAGCCAGCCAGAACAGGAAGAAGTTAAAAAACAGGTTACTGACATGTTGTCCAAAGGGCTGATAGAGCCTAGCTCCTCCCCATTTGCAGCACCAGTTCTTTTTGTAAAGAAGAAGTCCGGTGAGCTACGCATGTGCGTAGACTACCGCCAGCTTAACAAGCTCACTATACGTGATCAGTACCCTCTCCCCAGAATTGAAGATTTATTCGATAAATTGTCGGGTATGACTGTATTTTCCTCCCTGGATCTCCAGGCTGGCTATCATCAAATCAGAATACCTGATGAGGATATTCCTAAAACTGCGTTTAGGACGCCCATGGGACACTATCAGTATAAAGTGTTATGCTTTGGTTTAACCAATGCTCCCGCTACATTTCAACGGGCAATGAATCAGGCATTTGCCACGGTGATTGACCGGTGTGCTCTGGTATATCTTGATGACATTTTAATCATGTCCAAGTCTATCCAGGAGCACCTGTCACACCTTCGCGAAATATTCAGTTTGCTGAGACAACATAAATATTTTGCTAAATTATCCAAATGTGAATTCATGAAAGAGTCTCTTCCTTTCCTGGGGCACATCATCTCTAAAGATGGTGTAGCTGTAGACCCCAGCAAGGTGACTGCTATCAAAGACTGGCCAGTTCCTACGAACCTGACAGCTCTGCAGTCATTCCTTGGCATGGCTAATTATGTACGTAAATATGTGCGTAATTTCAGTTCCATTGCTGTTCCACTTACTAATTTAACTGGCCCTGAAGGCAAATCTTTTAACTGGGCGCAATGGCCTAAACCCCAGTTAGATGCTTTCAACGCTCTAAAGCTGGCTATTATTAAGGTGTCTATGCTCCGCTTACCTGATATAACCAAGCCCTTTGAAGTCTACTGTGACGCCTCACTCTTAGGTGTTGGCGCAGTATTGACGCAGGCTGGTTACCCCCTGGCATATTACTCACGTAAGCTGTCCAAAGCTAAAATGAATTATACCACTGGGGAACAGGAAACTTTGGCCATTATTGCTGCGTGTACACAGTGGCGGTGCTACCTTGAAGGAGTGCCATTCACCCTGTTTACTGATCACCGCCCTCTAGAGGCCCTACCTACGCAGTCTACACTGTCCCGTAGGCAGAGCCGCTGGTTGGAGTTCCTATCCCGATTTAATTACACCATTAAATACCTACCTGGCAACACTAATCCTGCCGATCCACTGTCACGTATTCCAGTAACTTCAGCGACGGCTGATACTGACAAACTCCTGGTGACGACCAGGCAGCAGAAGCGGAGATTACAGGAGGGGGAGGACGTCGGTGCGGGTACACCGTTGGGCAGCGGCAGCGGAGGCGGCGAACAGCAGCCTACCGCTGGATCAGACCCTGACCATGATGCTGACTCTGATGATGCTCTAAAGCCATCAGAGCCTAAGCGGTTAAGGTGGGCTGACCCGGTCTCTAATGACTATGAGGCACAGGTCCCTGAGTGTCCTGGTCACCCTTCTCAGGTCACAGATCACTCGTGCAAATTAAGGCCTGGCTGGCTTGAAAAACCTGAGAGTTGAGGTCTGAAACTTGGTATGTAGGTTTGTTGGAGCAAGGCATGCTAGGTTCAGCCAGCCCATCAGGGGTTGAGCTAACTGTATCTCAAGTGTGACTTCTGTTTTAGGCTCCGCTCAGTGACGTAGTGCTTTACTGTGTTTGTCCGGTGAAGCGCTGCCTCTTAGCGAGGGCCTCTTTCTCTTTCAGGTGGGCTTTATACTTGCTATAGTGTGTAACTGTGTTTGTCCGGTGAAGCGCTGCCTCTTAGCGAGGGCCTCTTTCTCTTTCAGGTTATGGGCCCACGGCACGGGTGCCGATGGTGAAATCAGAGGCAGACGTCAGCGCTCCAGCCGAGCAGCCACAGATGGCAGTCCTTATGCCACAGCCACTGCCCCTGAATGAAGCCACTTCGTTTGTCGAATGGCGACATGGGGCGATGGGCCAGTTGAGGCTGGCCGGGCTGTGGAAGGCCATGGTTGGCGAGGACACGGACCCAGTTCGCTGTGAGCGTGCGTATGCGTGGCTGCTGTGCAACTGCAAGTCGCACTACTTGCGACTTGTAGTGGCAGCCGAGACAGCACCTGCAGCCTGGAAAGCCCTGCTGGCGGACCAGCAGCCGGACAGCTATCAGCTGTGGGAGCAGCTCAACAGCTTGCAGATGCAGCCCGGTGAGACTGTGGGGCAGGTGCACAGCAGGCTGCTGGAGATTGTGTGGCAGCTGGCAGCGGTCAAGGAGCAAGTCAGCGAGCCCCAGCAGGTCATGGCCTTGTTGAAGGCCATGCCTCCCCTGCCGCAGTATGAGAATGCAAGGGACTTCATCACATTTGGGTCTCTGCGCTCCCCACTCTCCCTCACCGAAGTCAAGCGCACACTGCAGATTGCAGAATCCCGTGCGCAGCAGGCTGGAGTGTCAGCCCAGCTGGCTGCAGTGCGTCTCCGGGGCAAGGGTGGGGGTGGTGGGGGTGGTCGGGGTGGCAGCAGCAGCAGCGGCAGCAGCAGCAGCCGCACGCAGCCGGCTGCCGTGCCGGCAGCCTCCTCCTCATCCTCAACCGCACCGCCACGCCCACGGGCAGCCGCCAACGTCAAGTGCTTCAGATGTGGCAAGCGTGGCCACTACGCACGAGACTGCCCAGAACCCGCACGAGATGGTGGTACGGCGGGGCGTGGGGCTGGTGGTGAGGGTGGTGGTGCAAGCGGGGGTGGTGCGGGTGGTTGGGCTGGTGCAGGCAAGAGCAGCAGTGGGTCAGCAGGGTTGTCGAGCGTCACCCTCGCTGCTGTGCATGCGGGCACACTGAGCCATGTGGCTGATGCAGCCCCCCCCTTGCCTGCCTGCATGCCTGCTGAGGCAGGTGTGGGAGTGGGTGGGGCTGAGGTGCACAGCTGCAGCGCAGAAGGGGGCAGTGTGGTCAGCTGTGGGGACATGACCTGCTGTTGGAGCCATGCAGTAGGGCTCTCCCCTATGCTGCCCTGTGTGGTCGACAAGCATGCCTCTCTTGCCCCTGAGCCAGCTGCAGAGCCAGCCTTGCTAGCTGTTGCCTCTACCCAGCAGCTGGACAGCAGCATGAGGGTGTGGGTGGCAGATTCTGGGGCTAGTCACCACATCACCCCTGAGCGCACCTTGTTGCATGGGTATCAAGGGTTTGCGCAGCCAGTCCCTATGGGGCTGGGCAAGAGCTCAGTGCAGCTGTATGCCTATGGGAAGGGCAGGGTGCGGCTGGCAGTGGATGGGGTGAGGATGGAGCTGCAGGATGTGTTGTGGGCTCCAGAGGCCAGCACCAACTATTTCTCCACCCTCGCAGCAGCTCAGAAGGGCTGGGAGATCAGGCAGACAGCTGACACCATCACCATGAAGTCCAGCAAGGGGGAGCTGGTCAAGGGCAGGGTGGTTGGGAGGCAGTATCAGCTCAGCGGTAGCGCGCAGCCTGCTGTGGTGGCATGTGAGCCGCCCGCCTCAGCGCAAGCTGTGACTGCGGTCACACCGCAGCTGCTGCATGAGACGGCTGGGCCATCTCAGTTACCGGGCCATGGGTGATATGATCAGCAAGGGGATGGTGGAAGGGGTGGAACTCAGCGCGGGGCAGTGCAGAGCAGCAGGTAGTGGGGTGTGTCCTGGCTGTGCAGCGGGCAAGCTGCACCGGCGTGTAGCCGACACGCTGCCCTCCCTTGCTGCCCGGGTTGCGGCACCCTGCGACCTTGTGCACACTGATGTGTGCGGTCCCCTCCGCATTCCCAATGCTGCTGGCTACTGCTTTGTGCTCACCTTTCTTGATGAGCACAGTGGGCTGTCACTCATAGCCCTTCTCAAGGCCAAGTCAGAGGTGCCAGCAGCCATCAGGGATGCAGTCGAGTGGTTTGAGACACAGGGGGGCCGCAAGGTCAAGGTGTTGCGCAGCGACCGGGGGACTGAGTATGTCAACCAGGCTGTCAGGGAGTTCCTCAGTGGGAAAGGCATCATCCACCAGCAGACCGCCCCGTACAGCCCGCAGCAGAATGGCAGCGCAGAACGCCTCAACCGCACGCTGTTTGAGAAGGGTCGGTGCCTGCTATACAGCAGTGGGCTCTCAGTCAACTTCTGGCCCTATGCCTTGCGCTTTGCCAATTATGTGCGCAACCTGTCCCTGGTGCGAGGCAAGGCGGGCACTCCCTGGGAGCTGTTCTGGGGGGTGCGGCCCGATCTGTCAGCGTTGCGGGTGTTCGGGGCACGGGCGTATGCCCACGTGCCCGAGCACATGCGCAGCAAGCTGGGCAGTAAAGCGGTGCAGGGGGTGTTTGTAGGATATGAGCTGAGCAGCAAGGCTTACCAGGTGCTGCTACCTGGTGGCAAGCTCTTGATCACCAAGGACGTGGTGTTCGATGAGCTTGACCGGGGGCCGCCCACCCGGGAGGCAGATCTGGCCATGCTCTTGCCACAGCCTGAGCCAGAGCCGGGGGTGCTGGTGCCGCATGCTGTGCATGTGCCGGTTGAGGTGCAGTTGCCTGCACCGCCAGCAGCTGTACCAGCTCCGCTAGAGCGCGCGCCAGCACCACCAGGTGGTGCAACCAGCAGCGCAGAGGCTGGCAGCAGCAGCAGCGCAGAGGCTGGCAGCGCAGCAGCGCAGGGGCTGGCAGCGGCAGCAGCGCAGGGGCTGGCATCGGCAGCTACGCAGGGGCTGGCAGCAGCAGCAGCGCAGGGGCTGGCAGCGGTGGGGGCACAGAGGCTGATGGTAGCGGTGTGGGCACAGGGGCTGGCAGCAGCGCAGGGGCTGGCAGCAGCTCAGGGGCAGGCAGTGGTGCAGCTGGCAGCCGCGCAGGGATTGGCAGAGGTGCAACTGGCAGTGGTGCAGTAGTGGCTGAGGGCAGCAGTGGTGGTGGCGCTGTCGTGCGCCAATCTAGTCGGTTGCGGGGTATTCAGCCTGAGTTTGCGGGGGTCAGATCCGTGGCTGTGGCGGAGCTTCCTGCAATTGTCTATGGCTCTCTTTGGTCTGCGCCGGGCCCGACGGGCGTGGCATGCACTTTCAGGGGAGGGAGCAGCTGGAGCAGCTAAAGCAGCTGGTTTCCACAGCCTCACCTGCACACAGCTATCTAGCCACTATGATGCAGGGTGTGTTGGCTGATCTGTCTCTGGGCTCTGCTGTGGTGCAGCCTGTCACCATCATGTGTGACAATGAGGCTGCTCTCACCCTGGTCAAGCATTCATTGCATCTGCACGTTCTAAGCACATTGATGTCTTGCATCATTTTGTGCGTTAGCGGGTGGCGCGTGGTGAGCTGGTCTTCAAGTTCTGTGGCTCTGCAGCCAATGTGGCTGATGTGTTCACCAAGGCTCTGCCTTCTGTCAAGTTTGGATTTTGCAAGGCTGGTATGGGGATGGTGAAGCTCTGACGTAGGCTGAGACCCAGTGGCTTTGGTGTTCAGTTTTAAGTTGTGAGGTCTGATGGCCTGGCCTGAGGGGGTGTGTTGGAGCAAGGCATGCTAGGTTCAGCCAGCCCATCAGGGGTTGAGCTAACTGTATCTCAAGTGTGACTTCTGTTTTAGGCTCCGCTCAGTGACGTAGTGCTTTACTGTGTTTGTCCGGTGAAGCGCTGCCTCTTAGCGAGGGCCTCTTTCTCTTTCAGGTGGGCTTTATACTTGCTATAGTGTGTAACTGTGTTTGTCCGGTGAAGCGCTGCCTCTTAGCGAGGGCCTCTTTCTCTTTCAAGGTTGCTGTGACCTAGTGGATGACAAGACTCTCTTGGACCAAAGTGTAATTCTCACTCGGTGTCGAGTTGCTGGGCCAGGTATGGGGCTGAGACCCTGATTTTGGCTAAGGGAGTTGGCACCGTGTGACCAAAGTGACTTTTCATGAAATGTGAGTATAAGAGGTTGTAAAGGGTGGTTACAGCTGCCCAACCTAGTAGGTGGCATGTAAAACGTCCAAGCCAGTGATGAGCTATGGCCCGTGTCCTAGGACCCTGTACAGGGTCCTAGAGTCACCATGGTCATAGGACCCGGTACAGGGTCCTGTGTACCTGATGAGTGTAGATGTTTTTATCATTCCTTGCATCCCTATGTGATAGAACCATGTTAGGATTCCTACATAGCTTGTGGTTGGTCCTGTTGACCCCGTTTGGATGCTTTTGACCATGTGTGCCAGGACCCTGTACAGGGTCCTACGATGAGTGCCTTTCCACACAGGGTCCTGGCACCACACCACAGGGTTGTGGCTCACAGGGTCCTGGCACCACACCACAGGGTCCTGGCACCACACCACAGGGTTGTGGCTCACAGGGTTCTGGCACCCCACCACAGGGTTCTGGCACCTCACCACAGGGTCCTGGCCCACAGGGTCCTGGCACCACACCACAGGGTTCTGGCACCACACCACCAGGTTTGGGCCTACAGGGTCCTGCTGCACACCCACAGGGTCCTGGACCACAGGGTTCTGGCACCACACCACAGGGTCCTGGCATCACAGGGTCCTGGCACCACACCACAGGGTTCTGGCACCACACCACAGGGTCCTGGCACACAGGGTCCTGGCAACACCCCACAGGGTCCTGGCACCATACCACCAGGTTTGGGGCTACAGGGTCCTGCGACGTTTGTCTACAGGGTCCTGGCGCACAGCTACAGGGTCCTGCGACGTTTGTCTACAGGGTCCTGCCGCACGCCTACAGGGTCCTGCGACACACGTCTACAGGGTTCTGCCGCACGGCTACAGGGTCCTGCGACGTTTGTCTACAGGGTTCTGCCGCACGCCTACAGGGTTGTGCGACCCACGTCTACAGGGTTCTGCCGCACGGCTACAGGGTCCTGCGACACATGTCTACAGGGTCCTGCCGCACGCCTACAGGGTCCTGCGACGTTTGTCTACAGGGTTCTGCCGCACGCCTACAGGGTTGTGCGACCCACGTCTACAGGGTTCTGCCGCACGGCTACAGGGTCCTGCGACGTTTGTCTACAGGGTTCTGCCGCACGCCTACAGGGTTGTGCAACCCACGTCTACAGGGTTCTGCCGCACGCCTACAGGGTCCTGCGACACATGTCTACAGGGTCCTGCCGCACGCCTACAGGGTCCTATGACATTTGTCTACAGGGTTCTGCCGCACGCCTACAGGGTTGTGCGACCCACGTCTACAGGGTTCTGCCGCACGGCTACAGGGTCCTGCGACACATGTCTACAGGGTCCTGCCGCACGCCTACAGGGTCCTGCGACGTTTGTCTACAGGGTTCTGCCGCACGCCTACAGGGTTGTGCGATCCACGTCTACAGGGTTCTGCCGCACGGCTACAGGGTCCTGCGACACATGTCTACAGGGTTCTGCCGCACGCCTACAGAAGAAGAAGAAGAAGACTACTCCGGTATTCACCGGCGTGCATTAAGGGAGGAGCTACCGCCTGGGGCGCGGCCTGCTCCCACCATCCACCAGGAGAAGAGATCAACCTACCCTCCCCCCCCTTTAGTGGCCCTGAGTCTATAGCTTGTCTTTGCTATGGAGTGGGCCGTCTCCACCGCGTGTCCGGTTAGTTTGTTGAGCAGTTTAGTAGTATTGGCTTGAGTGACCCCCAGGGCCAGGAGGTGTTGTTTTGTGTGTGCTTCGTACGTGATGCCACCTATTCCCAGTAGGATTGGTATGATTGCAACCATGTGGTCTTCCTTGCGTATGGTTTGGGCTAGGTGGGTGTGTTGATTAAGTGCCTTGTCCAGTTGGCACTCGTGCAAATTAAGGCCTGGCTGGCTTGGAAAACCTGAGAGTTGAGGTCTGAGACTTGGTATGTGGGCTGCTGTGACCTAGAGGATGACAAGACTCTCTTGGGCCAAAGTGTAATTCTCACTCGGTGTCGAGTTGCTGGGCCAGGTGTGGGGCTGAGACCCTGATTTTGGCTAAGGGAGTTGGCACCGTGTGACCAAAGTGACTTTTCATGAAATGTGAGTATGAGCGATTGTAAAGGGTGGTTACAGCTGTCCAACCTAGTAGGTGGCATGCAAAACGTCAAAGCCAGTGATGAGCTATGGCCCGTGTCATAGGACCCTGCACCGGGTCCTAGTGTCACCATGGTCGTAGGACCCTGTACAGGGTCCTGTGTACCTGATGAGTGTTGATATTATAATCAATATTTGCATCCCTATGTGATAGAACCCTGTTTGGATTCCTACATATCCGGTTGTTGGTCATGTTGACTCCGTTTGGATGCTTTTGACCAAGGGTGCCAGGACCCTGTACAGGGTCCTACGATGAGTGCCTTCCCACACAGGGTCCTGGCACCACACCACAGGGTTCTGGCTCACAGGGTCCTGGTACCACACCACAGGGTTCTGGCACCACAGGGTCCTGGTACCTCACCACAGGGTCCTGCTGCACACCTACAGGGTCCTGGCACCTGACCACAGGGTTCTGGCCCACAGGGTCCTGGCACCTCACCACAGGGTTCTGGCTCCACAGGGTCCTGGCACCACACCACAGGGTCCTGGCACCACACTACAGGGTCCTGGCTCACAGGGTCCTGGCACCTCACCACAGGGTCCTGGCACCACAGGGTCCTGGCACCTCACCACAGGGTCCTGGCACCTCACCACAGGATCCTGGCCCACAGGGTCCTGGTACCACACAACAGGGTCCTGGCACCACAGGGTCTTGGCACCTCACCACAGGGTCCTGGCACCTCACCATAGGATCCTGGCCCACAGGGTTCTGGTACCACACAACAGGGTCCTGGCACCACACCACAAAGCCATAGGTCACAGGGTTCTGTCGCACGGCTACAGGGTCCTATGACAGATGTCTACAGGGTCCTGCCGCACGGCTACAGGGTCTTGTGACACACGTCTACAGGGTTCTGCCGCGCGGCTACAGGGTCCTATGACACGCGACTACAGGGTCCTGCCGCACGGCTACAGGGTCCTGTGACACACGTCTACAGGGTTCTGCCGCACGGCTACAGGGTCCTATGACACGCGACTACAGGGTCCTGCCGCACGGCTACAGGGTCCTGCGACACACGTCTACAGGGTTCGGCCGCACGGCTACAGGGTCCTGCGACACGCGACTACAGGGTCCTGCCGCACGCCTACAGGGTCCTGCGACACACGTCTACAGGGTTCTGCCGCACGGCTACAGGGTCCTATGACAAACAGCTACAGGGTCCTGCCGCACGCCTACAGGGTCCTGTGACACACGTCTACAGGGTTCTGCCGCACGGCTACAAGGTCCTATGACACGCGACTACAGGGTCCTGCCGCACGGCTACAGGGTCCTGCGACACACGTCTACAGGGTTCTGCCGCACGGCTACAGGGTCCTGCGTCGTTTGTCTACAGGGTTTTGCCGCACGCCTACAGGGTCCTGCGACACACGTCTAAAGGGTTCTGCCGCACGCCTACAGGGTCCTGCGACATTTGCTTACAGGGTTTTGCCGCACGGCTACAGGGTTCTGGCCCACAGGGTTCAGGCACCACACCACAGGGTCCTGTTACCACAGGGTCCTGGCTCTTCACCACAGGGTCCTGCTGCACACCTACAGGGTCCTGGCCCCTCACCACAGGGTCCTGGCACCACAGGGTCCTGGCACCACACCACAGGGTTTGGCACCACAGGGTCCTGGTACCACACCACAGGGTTTTGCTGCACACCTACAGGGTCCTGGCCCCTCACCACAGGGGCCTGGCACCACAGGGTCCTGGCTCCACACCACAGGGTCCTGGCACCACAGGGTCTTGGTCCCTCATCACAGGGTCTTGCTGCACACCTACAGGGTCCTGGCTCCACACCGCAGAGTCCTGGTCCACAGAGTCCTGGCAAAACACCAGACCCTCAGCTGTAGCTAAACCCCAGCCCATGCTGTCCATGCATTCTCAATCGTTCAAATTCGCTGATCAGGCCTGTATGGCTCTAAGATTCTGACCCACTGGCCTGCCATGCCGCGCACTCACGATAAACAAGGACCGGTCGCGATTGGACCGACCATAGCTCCTTGCAAACTAGAGTAGAAGGCCGTTCGAACGGTATAAGTCTTACGTTAATCCGCGCATCCGTTGCGACGTGATTTGGCCGCCAATTTGTAAACCAAGCAATCTGCACAGATGTCGATTGTTCATTATCTGCACAGCTGCAGTAAACCGACATCTGCACAGATGCAAGCATAACCGACATCTGTGCAGCTGCGGGAAGTCGACATCTGCACAGATGTCGTATACCGCGACCAACATCTGTGCAGCTTCTGAAGACGACATCTGCACAGATGTCGACTTTTACATTGAATGCTTGGCTGTGCAGATGTCGTGACCAACATCTGTGCAGGTGTTGACGACGACATCTGCACAGATGTCGACTATTACATTCAATGCTTGGCTGTGCAGATGTCGTCTGTAGCATCTGCACAGATGTCGACTATTACATTCGCGGCTTGGCTGTGCAGATGTCGTGGCTTCATCTGCACAGATGTCGACTATTTCATCGACTATTACATCCGCAAAGCACATGCATTGACACCCAAACATCCAGCAAGACCTCGCTACACCCCCGCAAAACACATGTATTGACACCCAAACACCCCGCAAACACCTCGCTTCACCCCCGCAAAACACATGTATTGACGACCAAACACCCCGCAAGACCTCACTTCACCCCCGCAAAACACATGTGTTGACGACCAAACACCCCGCAACATCCTCGCAATACACATGTTTGGACACCCAAACATCCCGCAACACCTCGCTACGGGACTTGCAAGCACATGTCTCGATGCACCATCACTCCACAACACCTCAATATGGCAATGCTAAGCACATGCATTGATGCACCCAATGACCGCAACACCTCCCTACGATGTGACAAGGTATCAACGACATGACAACAAGAAGGTGACACCACACCATCACCATCACCATCACCATCACCATCACCATCACCATCACCATCACCATCACCATCACCATCACCATCACCATCACCATCACCATCACCACCACCCCACCCCACCCCACCCCACCCCACCCCACCCCACCCCACCCCACCCCACCCCACCCCACCCCACCCCACCCCACCCCACCCCACCCCACACCAAGGACAACACAACAACATCACAACAAGGCGGCAAGATGACGAGGATGGACGCTACAACAAGGTTGATGCTACACCTCTCCTTAGTGATGTATAACACGGGGTGCAACTCCATAGCCTCCACTTACGTGCTCCCGCTATCCTTCACCCACCACACTACCATTGACTCCCACCTACCACACCTATGCCGTGTCGCGCAACAAGCACGGGCTGACAACCATGCAAGTGCTCCACCATCCAGCTATCGTCCCCTTTGGAGAGGGATGGGTAGGGTCATTGTGGTGAGTGTGCATGGCATGGCATGGGTGGACTGGGTGGGCTGCTACTACGGGATCCCACTCCAAGCTGCCCGCTCTGTGTCGCCGCTCCAGATTGCTACGCCAAGGGTAGGGTAGGGAGAGGGCTGCTACGCCAAGGGTGTGGTAGGGAGAGGGCTGCAGCGTGTGTCGTGGGGCGGGGGGTGGGAAAGGGGGGAGGTAGGTGGGGTGGCAGACTTGGAGGTGGTGGGACAGGGTAGAGAGGGGGGAAGGGGGAAGGGGGAAGGAGGAAGGGGGGAGGGGGGAGGACAGACCGTGAGACCTGCAGCAAACAAGGGATGGGGGTGGGCGTGGGGGTGGGGGTGGGGGTGGGGGTGGGGTGGTAGGGGAAAGGGGGATGGGTGTGGCCATTAGAACCTGCAAACACCAACAAGGGCATGACATGCGGTCAGAGTTGGGACCACACAGTTGCAAGGGCTCGCCACTCACAATTTGTTGGGTGGAGTGTGTGGAAGAAGAAGGGATTGGCAAGAAGTCCTCCTCCTTCTCATCCTCCTCGTTGTCGGATTGCGACTTACCACATGGCAGATGATTGTGATGTGGGATGAGGGATGTGAGATGATGCAAGGTAGGGGTGGGGAGGGGAGGTGACGGAGAGGGCTGGGCTGGGCTGGGCTGGGCTGGGCTGGGCTGGGCTGGGCTGGGCTGGGCTGGGCTGGGCTGGGCTGGGCTGGGCTGGGCTGGGCTGGGCTGGGCTGGGCTGGGCTGGGCTGGGCTGGGCTGGGCTGGGCTGGGCTGGGCTGGGCTGGGCTGGGCTGGGCTGGGCTGGGCTGGGCTGGGCTGGGCTGGGCTGGGCTGGGCTGGGCTGGGCTGGGCTGGGCTGGGCTGGGCTGGGCTGGGCTGGGCTGGGCTGGGCTGGGCTGGGCTGGGCTGGGCTGGGCTGGGCTGGGCTGGGCTGGGCTGGGCTGGGCTGGGCTGGGCTGGGCTGGGCTGGGCTGGGCTGGGCTGGGCTGGGCTGGGCTGGGCTGGGCTGGGCTGGGCTGGGCTGGGCTGGGCTGGGCTGGGCTGGGCTGGGCTGGGCTGGGCTGGGCTGGGCTGGGCTGGGCTGGGCTGGGCTGGGCTGGGCTGGGCTGGGCTGGGCTGGGTGTAGGGAAGGGGAGGTTGGGACCATTGAACCTGCAATTTAGTTGTTGGCAAATAGTCAGGCAAGGTACTTGGAGCCACATGACTGCTAGAGTACATACTCACCATTTGCGGGGTTTGTGTGGGGAAGGTAGGGGGGAATGGAAGGGGAGGGTGCTCCTACCTGTTCCTAGCTGCGCCAAGTGCACCCAGCTTCGTCTCATGCATGGCTCCTGACCTCCTCCGGGCTCCTCCACTCCTCTTCCGCTCCGTCTCACAGGCTTCGGGCTACGTGTCCTAGTTGCACCTCATGCATTTCTTATGCCGCATCTTTGCATCGCTGTGTCGCTGCATCGCTGTACCTCCTTCCGTTTTCTGTCGCTATCTCTTGAACCTATCGCTTAACCTGATGGCATCTGGTCGCCTAAGCGGCTGGCTGGCTCGTAGCTAGCCTTTTGGCGACGATTTTTGTTGGCTGCTCCTGGCTGCTCATTGCTGCTATATGGGGCAATCTAAGCTCCTTCGCGGTTCCTTGGCTTCCGTCGCGCCCCCTTTGCGAAAACTTCATGCAGATATCACACAGATTGCAAGAGTCTTGATTCCTTCGCGGTGACTTTGCTTCCTTCGCGGTGCCTTTGCGTAACCTCTATGCTTACTTGGCATCTGTGCAGATGTCGAGGTATGCATCTGTGCATCTGTGCAGATGTCGCCCCTAAATTATAACCAACATCTGCACAGATGTCGCCCTTTTATGCATCTGCACAAATTTAAAACCGGCATCTGCACAGATGTCGCCCTTATTAGCATCTGCACAGATGTCGCCCTTGAATTATAACCAACATCTGCACAGATGTCGCCCTTTTATGCATCTGCACAGATTTAATTACCGGAATCTGCACAGATGTCGCCCTTATTAGCATCTGCACAGATGTCGCCCTTGAATTATAACCAACATCTGCACAGATGTCGCCCTTTTATGCATCTGCACAGATTTGATTACCGGCATCTGCACAGATGTCGCCCTTATTAGCATCTGCACAGATTTAATAACCGGCATCTGCATAGATGTCGCTTTTCCTAAAGGCATCGACATGCATCTGCACAGATGCCGGGCTCATTTAACCAACATCTGTGCAGATTCCTAAAAAGGGGGGGGTACCTCGCGCGCGGATGGATGTATCTTCGCAACCGCTGCGAGTTAGGACTTCATTCAAGAGCGAGGTCCCCCTTAAACTCAACGCTCTATCGTTCTATCGGAGCAGAAAGTCCTTCCGATGCAAAAAAGGCCCTCGCGTCGGCCTTATTTATCGTGAGTGCGCCTGTTCCAGTCTGCCATCTTGGGCCCAATGCCCTCATCCTGGATGGGCTGAAACAACCCATGGTACAAGTCCCCCAGCTCAGAGGTGTTCATGGTGGTGTTGTCAGCCACCGTGTGAGGCCGGCCAAAGCCATACAGCCTGGCGCAGCACGAGCCAGCCACCCCCACGTTGCCAGCATGCACTGTGTTGCCCCGGAACAACACCAGCTGCCCAGCCTTCACCAGGACCTCTGTGCCCAGTTGAAGTTGCAAGGTCAGGGCCAGGGCACCCATGTCCTCCATTTCCACCACTTGCTTTTTACCATCAGCCGTCCGCCGGCAATGGGCTGCAGCCAACCGGGACAGTTTGTGGCTGCCCATGTAGGCAACCAGAGGGAAGTCCTGGAGAGCCAGCAGGAACACCAGGCCGTCATCCATCCCTGGGCCAACAGGTAGGAAGTCGGTGTGGGGAGCCTGGGCCTGAGCCAGCTGCTGGGCCAGTGTAGTCACCATGTTCCCATTCCTGTTCAGGCGACGCTGCCAGGTGGGGTCAGTGATGATGGTAGCTAGGGCGTTCAGGGGGCGGCCCAGCAGCTGCCTCAGCACCGGCTGCAGGAGAGTGAGGTACTGGGCCAACACCTCCTTGGCCTCATCCACCTGCAAACACACCCAGAGTGTTGTCTATTGTGCTCTATGCAGCCCTGACTCTAGGTAAGTTAGGGAATGCCTCAATGCCGCAATGGCTATGTACTACTGCTGTGGCTTGTGTCATCTGTTGCCCGCCTTAATCTATCTGTCTTCTCACCTGCTTCTTCTTCTCTGCTGACAGATTGCTGTACACAGCCGCGTTATAGTTGTCAGACAACAGCTGTAGGGTTGTGTCTAGGTCGCCACTGCTGTTCTTGTCTGACTTGGCCAACACCACCTGCACCCTCTGGCCAGTGCCATACTGTGTCTTGCTGTTGGCATTGACCGAGCTGAAGACCATGTGGTTATAGACCCTGGTGATCAAGATGCTGGCCGCCACCACCGCTGCCATATCTATGGCTAGTTGTGGCAGCTGGAAGATTGTCAGGCCATGATCTAGAGCTGCTTGGCGACACTGCTGTAGCTCATGAGGCTGGTAAACTTCCCCTTTGTATGGCAGCAAGGTGGGCAGCTGATACACCATTCCCTGCGTGTAAGGGAGCAATGCACGACATGCTCACAAGTACCCATCCCTATCGATTCATATCAGCTAGTTATGCCTTTCGTACCTATTTATTCTTGGGAAACCGCACTGCACCTCCATGCAGCAGGGTGCCTCCGGTGCTTGACTGCAAACACAATCCACACATATCCTACTGAGCCACAGCTTGTGTCAGTGAAACCCTGCACTAGGTTAGTGAAGCCCTGCACCACGTTGCTGAAACCCTGCACAAGGTCAACGAAACCTTGCACAAGGTTTAAACCTGTTGTAGGCTGTTTGTAGCTGATCACCTGCACTCCTGACTGGCCACTTCCAGTCAAGGCTGTGTTTGCCAACACGTCGAGCCTCCTTCTGCCCACCAGCTCATCCTACATTCAGTGTGGTCGTTTACAAGTTGGAAATGCTGTTATGCCTCTTTGGCAGCTTGGGTCTCACCTCCAATCTGTTCACTGTTTCCTGCACGTTGTCCACCTTGTGAATCAAAGACTGTATGAGGGCCTGCAATGGCAAATGAAGCAATGGGGTATCTGAGCCTCTGTCACAATGCACCATGATGCTGTTTTGCTCCTATGTGCTGTAATGTTGTGATCCTACCTGATCCTCGGCAGGCCTCGGCCTCTTGGATGATGAGGGACCATCACCCTCCCCTCCAGGCTGCTGCTGCTCCTCTTCAGTCACCTGTCGCTGGTCCTGCTGCTGCTGCTGGTGCTGCTGCCCACCTGCTGCTGTGCCTGTCGCCCTGGGGCTGGTGCCCACCTGTGGCCACTGCCCTCTGCGTGTCTGTCGGTGGTGCTGCACTGGCGGATGGTGCTGATGCTGCCCTCCTGCTGCTGGTGTAGGCGACAGGGGAATGGAGGGGGCAAGGCTGAGTTGCACACGTGCTGCTGGTGCACGCCGCAGGACAGGTGAGAAGGCAGTGCTCCGCAGCACACCTGCAGGCAGGGCAGTTCCTAGGCCTGTGGTGGGGGCCTTCAACCCAGGTACACCCGCTGTTGGTGTGGCGGGGGGCTGTCGCACAACCCCTGCTGAGGCTGGCTGTTGGACAGTGGTTGGGGCTGGGTGCTGCTGCACACCTGCTGCTGGGGATGGCTGGGGGGCAGGGGAGGGGGCAGGGGGCTGCTGCACTCCTGCTGCTGGGGACGGCTGGGGGGCAGGTGAGGGGGCAGGGGGCTGCTGCACTCCTGCTGCTGGGGATGGCTGGGGGGCAGGGGAGGGGGCAGGGGGCTGCTGCACTCCTGCTGCTGGGGATGGCTGGGGGGCAGGGGAGGGGGCAGGGGGCTGCTGCACTCCTGCTGCTGGGGATGGCTGGGGGGCAGGTGAGGGGGCAGGGGGCTGCTGCACTCCTGCTGCTGGGGATGGCTGGGGGGCAGTGGAGGGGGCTGGAGAGGGAAGGGTAGGGGGCTCAGTGCTCAACACAAACTCTGCCAAAGTAGCACAATCCTTTCTGCCCTGCACTTCACATAGGTACACATAATCTGTGTCTCCTTGACTCTTCATCTTCGCATCTGCACATGATAGTTAATAACATGCACATCAGAGAGGAAATTAGGTTGGTTACATGGCTACTCCATTCATTGCACAATCACCTGGCCCACAGAACGCGGGCACCACATCCGGATGTGTTCGGGGGCGAACTTGCCCCAGAGCTTGACGGCATCTTGCTGCAAGGATGCATTGGGTATAGATAACCAAGGTGACATGGGCAGTAATGAATTGTGGCTATGGTCAATTGTTGCGTGAGCACTACACTAACCTCATATTTGCCCAACACACTGAAGGGCTTGTCGGCGTTAGGTGCATGATGTTTGTACTGAAATCACACGGGAACGATGGGTCATGGTTATCAAAGGACATTGAGGCACATGCAACGTGACCACAGCAAATCAGGCAGCATAGGCACGCAACACAATGCTCACCTGCGCCAGGATGATCTTACTGAACTCATCGGGGACCTGCTTCCCTCCTTTGCGCGCCCGTTTCTTGGCTGGCCTCTGCTTCTGCTTCTCTTCCTCCTCCTCCTCCTCCTCCCCCTCCATCTCCTCCTCCTCCGCCCCCTCACCCTCCTCCCCCTCATCCTCCTCCCCCTCATCCTCACCCCCCTCATCCTCACCCTCCTCCCCCTCCCCCTCATCCTCCAGCTCCTCCTCCTCTCCCACCCTCTCCCCTTCATCATCAGAAGAGGCAAAAGGCTCAAGGGGCTGCCCCCTTGGTCGCTGGGCCAAAGGCAATTCGTCGGACTCGTGCCCAGAGTCAGCTGTGCGAGGGGCAGCAGCCTTAATCTGCAGCAACGATAGTTCATGGAGGGAATGAAAGCATGAAGGTGCCTGGCACGGTAAGGCATCGCGGCAGGCAGGCGGTATTGGTACGGGAATTACTATACCTTCTTGTCGGTGGGCTTAGTGCCTTGCATCTTCTTGGCGACCGTGTTGCGGTACATTTCAAAGGATTGTTGTTGCGGTTTGGAAAGACGGCGCCAACACGATGTAGCGGTGCTTACTCACAAAATTATCGTCCTCAGCGAACCAAAAGTCACTTTGTCTGCCAGCAAGCGACGCCGGGTGGGTACACAGAGAGCGGGCCGCGATGGCCAACGCGGGCCGCGATGGCCGGACACAATGCGACCATTTACTCTCCAGGCTTCCCAAGACACAGGCAGTCATGGTGAAGACTGCCTATCAATGCCTAGTGTGCGGAGTATCAGGCGGCATAAAAGGAATGCGCACTCACTGTTCCAAGAGCCATCACCAGTTCGTGGGGGCTGAAGGCGCGAAGGCTTGGGCGGAGAGGCAGGCTAAGGCGAAAGACCAGTCCCCAAACGCTCAGCAACACACATCGCAAGAGTCGGCAGTAAGATGTCGCTTGCATTTAGTTAGTACGCGCTGACGTACATGCGCGCATGAGGCAGCTAATGCGTGCACCTCATCGCGGACAATTTGCGCCGCAGGCCACATGTTGTCCGCATGTTGTGACGACATGTGTGCAGGGGAGCTGTGGAGATGGAGGAGGGGTGGATGAGGACGGGCAAGGACATGGAGGAGGGGTGGCTGAGGACGGGCAAGGAGGCAGGGATCAGGCAGCCCCAGCGGGACAAGAGGGTGGCAGGATTCCAGAGGGTGCATGGAGGGGACAGGGAGGAGGGGACGAACAGCGTGGGAGGGGAGAGGAGGACAACAGGGGGGGACAGCGCGGAGACAGGGAAGAGGGGGGTGTAGGAGGAAGGGGAGGAGGGGACGGAGGTGGTAGTGATGACAGTGGGAGTGAAGACAGTGATGAGGAAGGGGAAGGGTATCCAGGAGGTCCCGGGGGTCCAGGAGGTCCAGGAGGTCCAGGAGGTCCAGGAGGTCCAGGAGCTCCGGGGGGTCCAGAGGGGGATGAAGGAGGGGGGGATGGCGCCAGGGCACGTCGAAGCAAGGTGTTCAAGCTTGATGCCAACCTTCACCAACCCGTGTTCAGGTACTTAGAAATAACAGATATTAGTATCACAAGCAGTGAGTTGTTCAATATAGTAGTTGCTTGTCATTGTGCATGCCATTACAGGAACTGCCCCTTGACAGGCAAGGACCTGTTGGACAGGCTGAGCCAGCTTTTGGACATGAGGCTGACCAAGGAGCAGATGAAGGGGGTGTTGAAGCTGATCCGTGCGCTACTTGCAAACCAGCCTGATCTCAACCTCATCACCAGCTTCTACCAGCTGATGAGTTTGCAGGGCGTCCAGCACGCAAATGAGTACGAGGTGCATGTGTGCAACGCGGGCAAGGACAACAAGGCCAACAACAAGTACTGCCCAGGCTTCGCCTACCCGAAGATACGACGGTGAGATCAGGGGAAAGGGTGTGGATTAGGCTATGCATGCATGGCGCATTACACATGGTGTTTGTTGGGGTCAAGGTTGCCTTCATGTGCATGCATGCATAGGTCTGAGTGGCTCGCCCACCAGGATGACAAGTGCGACTACTGTGACACGCCTCGCTTCCATGTGAACAAGAAAAAAGGTGAAACCAATCTACATGGGCATGGTGAAGCTCTATTGACACTTGTACAGGTATTCATGGGTTGTATGCTGCCCCTTGCTTGGTTACAGGGAGCCCACAGGAGTTCACCTTAAAGCCTCGGTGGAGCATGTCCCTGTTCGGCTGGGACACAGTGGTGCGGAACATCATGGAGCGCAAGGACGTGATGACCTGGTTCAGGCGAGCTCGGGGCGTGGACCCACCTCCTGGCTCATTTCGAGCAAGTGAGTGGTCATGGGCTGACCTTGGCATAGAATTGACCGCATAGCCAGGTGATTAGTACAGTGACATGCACCATACCATGTTGTTGTTTGGCAGGCCCTGCATGGCGAGAGATGCAGCCCAAGCTACCAGAGGTTGTGGCCACCTCCCCCAACACAGCCCACTTCATGATTGGGGTTGACTGGATGACCCTGGGCAAGAACGGCACCTGGTCAGTGGGTGTGATTCTGTTGAGGCTGCTGGATGTGCCGGCTGAGGTGTGCGGCAAGCGGGCGTGCAGCTCAGTGCTGGCCGTCATCAACGGAGGAAAGCACCAGTCTCACCTGACAGGCTACATGAAAGCCATCTGCCAGGAAGTCAGCAAGCACATCGAGGGCCCGGGTGACCTGGGTGTGATAGTGGAGCCACACCCAGGCCCAGGTGTTGATGGTGTGGCTCCCGCCCGTGTTGAGCCTGTCCGCATCCATGGAGTCCCAGTGGTATCGATCGCTGATACCCCAGCCACGTGAGTGTGACAAAGGCCAACAGCTTGCACCTACAAATGATTCCACCACCTCCCAGTCCAGTCTATCCCTATACAACTTGTACCCAGCCATGTACCACCCACAAACATATTACAACCATTGAGGAATGAATTGCGTGATTGTGTGCATGTAGAGCCACTTTGACCAGGGCCATGGGCCACAGCGCCCTGAAGATGTGCTACAACTGCAACATCAGCAAGCCCCCCAACCCCCCTGCAGAGAAGGCGCCCCTTGGCTACGACTCGCCAACGCTGCAGACCCTACCAGGCTCCAACCGGGAGGTATGGAACACTTGACACACACATCAGCATGTGCTATTGAAATCAGACACAAGGATCCCTTGGCACACACCATCCTTGCTTGCGGTGGCGGACTGCAGGAGTATGTGCTCATCTATGACGTGCGCATGAAGTTCACCCACGAGCAGATCATGGACCGAGGTGCCCCCTTCATCCATGGGTGGTCTCAAAGCGAACCTAGGGTGGTGGGCTGCCACGCCCAGCCCCTCCTGCCCCTGCTGCCGAAACACCTGGACGCCCGGTTGGCCCACCTGGTGCCTGTGTACCACAGCTTCATGTATGGCTTGCTCAAGCACCAGCTGGAGTGGTTCATGAGTGCAGATGGCCTTCACATTGATGTGAGGCGTGAGATATTGAAGCGTGGAGCAGCCATTCAATCCCCATCTGACTTGGGACGGGACCTGGGAGACCTTGCCAACCGCACGTAAGACATAATTATGTTGTGCAGTATGTCATAATCGTATCACAACTGACAGGCAAGGATGCTGACAATACAAGGTGCATGTCATGACACGCTTATGGTTGCACTGGTGCTGCAATGCTCATGTCATCATGCAGTGGATGGCGCATGGAGGACTACAAGCACTGGTATGTGCACTTCTCACCCATCGTGTTGCGGGGCAACCTTTTGCCAGAGCCCTACCGTGGGTTGTGGACAGCCTTGGAGGGCGCTATGCTGCACTACTTGACACCAGGTAAATTACAAACAAGCATCTATAGGCACGGTCCCATGATGACTACATATACCTAACAATCCCCCGGTGCATGATGACTAACATATACCTAACAATGAGGATTTGTCTGCCCAATTCAGGCTCGGAGAACAGCGCCACACCTGCGGGGATGGAGGCAGGCTATGCACATCTGAAGACCTATGCAGCCAGGTTGGAACGCTGCCGCCGTGATCCTCTGCTTCCAGCTGCGCATGGCGACAACAAGGACAAGCTGTCTGTACCTACTGACCAAGTCTGCCCCAACCTCCACACAACGGCCTGCAGGTGAGAGTTTTAGTAGTACAGTAGCATGCAGGCCAACCTTACCCATCAACAATGCATGCATGCTGCAGGCAGACCATGCATCAACATGATATCATGGCTGTGGTGTGCACAGGCTGTTCATGCAAGAGAGCAATGTGGGCAGGACATGCCTGTTTGGCGAGCTCTGGATTGAGCGTGACCTGCATGACTTGAAGTCCATCACCACCAGCGGCATTCCTGGAGCACAGCTGGATGCCCACATTGCCATGCGGGTGGCCGGGCATAACGCCAGCAAGAGGCTGCTTGACCGGGCTGAGCCAGAGGCACAGCAGGACTACAAGGCCCGCCTGAAGGACGAGCTGACACAGGACGGGCAGCAGGCCCTGCTGCTGGGAGCGGGCAGTGCAGAGTGCCCACTGCAGAACAGCCCGGGTGCCATGATGAGGGGCTGCATGAAGGCAGTCCAGGATCTGCAGAAAAGCGACGAGGCCACCCCATGGCGCCCATGGCACGTCAAGCAGGTGTTCGGTGAGGCCCTAACCGCAAGGGAGGCAGGGGAGGAGGCCAAGGAGGCTCCACGGGTCGCTGCACCCCCGTATCCAGTGCGGTACTACCAGCGAGCAGACTGCAATGGCACCATCGTGTTCAGCAGTGTGTACAAACGCACCTCAGCCCGCAACAACACCTGGGTCAGCATCCCGTTCAGGCTCGATGACGACAACTGGGCCATTTGGGCTGGCCATGTGCAGTTCTGGGTTCGTTTGGAGCACCCCAAGCTGCCTGGGGTGTTCCTACGCCTAGCAGTCAGCCGCATCTACTTGACACGCCCTACATCCCACCCCTCATGTGTGGCAGCAACTGGTCAGGCTGTTCCCAGGCCACAGCAGGCAGCAGGAGCAGGCGCAGCGGCTGAGGCAGGCGGCCAGGGGGGAGAGCCACCAGGAGACGGGGATGCAGATGGGGGTGCTGGACCCAGCGGTATAGGTGGACCACAGCAGCACAGGTCAGCAAAGCGTGGCGTGGAGCAGGCAGCAGCGGGGGCAGCCAGCACAGGTGGCGCCAGGAAGTCCCAGAGGCTCGCAGCCAGTGCATCACAGCGGCAGGCTGACCCCCTTCCACCTGTTGAGGACCACCCGCAGCGGTCAGCCATGGGCAGCATGCACCATGGCTATGGAGATGAGCATTGGTATATGTTTGATGCCACCAAGATCTTCACTGTCTTTGTGACCAGCTTTGAGGATGGGGAGGGCTACGGCCGTATGTTCTTTGTGCCAGCGCACAGCCTCAGCCGCAGCTAGTCATACATCAATCACGGTGCTGCACCTAGTAAGCACGGATGACAGGGCTGCGTCACTGTCATGTTGCTGCTGCTGCCACTGTCACACCATCAGCAACTAGTGATAGGATGCCTTAGCTACCTAGCGGTGTGACCTGCAGGACCCTGTATGCGTGCGGCAGAACCCTGTAGACATGTGTCGCAGGACCCTGTAGCCGTGCGGCAGAACCCTGTAGACGTGGGTCGCAGAACCCTGTAGGCGTGCGGCAGGACCCTGTACACGTGGGTCGCACAACCCTGTAGGCGTGCGGCAGAACCCTGTAGACGTGGGTCGCAGAACCCTGTAGGCGTGCGGCAGAACCCTGTAGACATGTGTCGCAGGACCCTGAAGGCGTGCGGCAGAACCCTGTAGACGTAAGTCGCAGAACCCTGTAGGCGTGCGGCAGAACCCTGTAGACATGTGTCGCAGGACCCTGTAGGCGTGCGGCAGAACCCTGTAAACAAACGTCGCAGGACCCTGTAGGCGTGCGGCAGAACCCTGTAGCCAAACGACGCAGGACCATGTAGGCGTGCGGCAAAACCCTGTAGCCAAACGTCGCAGGACCCTGTAGGCGTGCGGCAGAACCCTGTAGCCAAACGTCGCAGGACCCTGTATGCGTGCGGCAGAACCCTGTAGCCAAACGTCGCAGGACCCTGTAGGCGTGCGGCAGAACCCTGTAGACAAATGTGGCAGGACCCTGTATGCGTGCGGCAGAACCCTGTAGACAAACAACGCAGGACCCTGTAGGCGTGCGGCAGAACCCTGTAGCCAAACGTCGCAGGACCCTGTATGCGTGCGGCAGAACCCTGTAGCCAAACGTCGCAGGACCCTGTAGGCGTGCGGCAGAACCCTGTAGACAAATGTGGCAGGACCCTGTATGCGTGCGGCAGAACCCTGTAGACAAACAACGCAGGACCCTGTAGCCGTGCGGCAGAACCCTGTAGACGTGTGCCGCAGGACCCTGTAGGCGTGCGGCAGGACCCTGTAGCTGTTTGTCGCAGGACCCTGTATGCGTGCGGCAGAACCCTGTAGACATGTGTCGCAGGACCCTGTAGGCGTGCGGCAGAACCCTGTAGACGTGTGTCGCAGGACCCTGTAGGCGTGCGGCAGGACCCTGTAGACGTTAGTCATAGGACCCTATAGCCGTGCGGCAGAACCCTGTAGTCGCGTGTCATAGGACCCTGTAGCCGCGCGGCAGAACCCTGTAGACGTGTGTCACAAGACCCTGTAGCCGTGCGGCAGGACCCTGTAGACATCTGTCATAGGACCCTGTAGCCGTGCGACAGAACCCTGTGACCTATGGCTTTGTGGTGTGGTGCCAGGACCCTGTTGTGTGGTACCAGAACCCTGTGGGCCAGGATCCTATGGTGAGGTGCCAGGACCCTGTGGTGAGGTGCCAGGACCCTGTGGTGCCAGGACCCTGTTGTGTGGTACCAGGACCCTGTGGGCCAGGATCCTGTGGTGAGGTGCCAGGACCCTGTGGTGAGGTGCCAGGACCCTGTACAGTCTGTACAGGGTCGGGCGATTTTTCAAATAGTTATAACGTCGCAGCAACTTTGAGTTTTTCGATGATTACAACGGCGATGAGTCGGCCTTTCCTGGGGCTATCTGCAGTATGCCTCCCGGGAGAAAATGACGTAGGCGACTTCCGGCCTTAATCGGCGCGAGTGGGTCCGTCCACCGTGAGTCCGGACAATACTTGATCTCTATGATGTTGACCTGCTTAGTGTCTTTGCGGAGCTTGCCGGGCTTCGCAAGTGGGGTCACCATGATAATGTCCGGTCTGGTGGTGTGTTCGGTTTCTGCAGGGGTTAGGCCTAGTGCACGTAACGTTGTGTGTAGTGTGTCGTTAGGGAGGTTGAGGTTTTCTTTTGCGCCCTTCTCCCAGCTGCCGGTGTCGGCATAACGGATGTACCCGCCCAGGGTTCCCTTGCTTATGGCTTTAGCTATGAGGCGTCCGGCCCCGTTGTGCCTTTCTTGCACAAGCGGGAGCGTCTCGCTGCAGCCTGAAAGAAGGTGAGTGGCACTGTCGGCTTCCCCGCAGAGTGGGCACCGGTCGTCAGTCGCCCGTTTCCAGCGCATGGCCAGCTTTTGATTATAGAGCCCGCCGGTGCGATATAGTAGGGCAGTTCGTTGCGCGTGGATGGAGATGTTTGTATCGGTCATAACTCTTTCGCCTGCTCCTGTTGCCGCGGCCTTAGTGATTTCCTGGGACATCTGGTAGTAGATGCTGTCTTGATTGGCGAGACCGAGGCTGTGCTTGCGGTGCATGTGTGCTCGCACGCTTTGGCGGCAATCCGGCAGTGGGACAGGGGTTTCGCCGTCGGCTTCGTTGTTGAGCCAGGTGTTGGTCTCCTTCCGTGTGTTCGGGCGGTAGGCCGGGGTGTTGGCCAGCTCTGGGTGTAGTGCCGCGTGCTTGGCGAGGGCGTCGGCGCCTTCGTTGCCGATGATGCCCGAGTGGGCCCGGACCTTGTAGAACTGGGTCGTGACGGGGCTGTCGATGATGAGGGTGGCGATGTCCGTCAGGATGTCGTTGTGTCTATGATTGATGAGGGACATCGGGTTAGCGAGGGCTCGGCGGATCTGATAGAGGGAGCAGAGGCTATCGGTGGCGATGCGTTTGGCCCCCGCTTTGAGTGCCGCGTGTATCGCCGTGAGTTCCGCCCTGTTGATGGTGTTGCTTTCTGGGTCGTCCAAGGCGACGGTGATGAGGACGTTGGTCTCCGGGATATAGACCCCCGCCCCGACGCTCGCTGGGGATGCCCCTGAGGTCTTAATGCAGCTGCCATCCGAGTACGCGATCGTGGCCCATTCGGTGATGGCCATCCGTGGCTGCGTCGTGGAGTGTTGCGTGAGCTGTTGGTGGCTGCGTTCGTGGCCCGAGGTGGGGAGGTCCCTGTCCAGCGGCAGGCGCATGTGTTGTTTGTGGCCGCTGGGGGGTGTGGCCGGCTGGTTTTGGTTCGTTGGCCTGTTGTGGATTGGGTGTGTGTCCCGTTGAGGGTGGAGGGCAGTGGCCGTGCTAGCCAGCCAGCCCTGGGGGTTGCCTTTGGTGACGAGTTGTTGTCCCCCTGCATTCCAGATGACGTAGATGTGGAGGTTGGCGTGCTTGCCTGGCTTGGGGCAGTTGGTCTTGGTGGAGGGTATGCTAGCCAAGTGCTGGCAGTACTCAGGGTAGCGCCGCAAGGTGTCTATGTGTTTTGGGTAGGAGATGCCCTTTTTCCCAGGGACCAGCATGATGGTGGCCATGGCCTCCTCCTGTGTAGCCGAGTGTATAGCATGGTTGACGCATTTCAACGCCACTGCATCGTCTGCCGGTACGTTCCATGTGGATAGCCCAGTGTGGCGTACTAGTAGGCAGTTGTGGTGTGCACCAAAGGCCGTGTCATTGGTGTCAGGGCTCCAGTAGGTAGTGGTTTCTGGTCTAACTGTGAGTGGGTCAGCCCATCTTTGGACGGTACTTGTAAAGAGTCGCGTGGTGTGTAGGGTGGTAAGGGCTTTGTCTTGTGCCACTCTCATGGGGTGGCGGCTGCTCTGTGTCTCTTGTCTCCTTAGGAGGGCCACCAGTTCTGTGGCCAGGTTGCGTGCGTGTGGTGTGTGTTGTAACCAAGCGTGTAGGTGTTGGTGTTGTTGTTTGGTCAGGTGGCCTATTGTGCGGCCCGACGCGTCGTGAGCCGTTACGTGTTGCACCAGGTCGTGCTTGGGCATGATGGGCTCCCTCGTGTTGAAGTTCATCGCGGGAGTGGTCATGTGGGGGTGTAGTTGCAGAAAGGTTTCGCATTTGCCCGTCCCGACTATGTCCGTTTGCGGGTTGATGGGGTACGTGTGGAAGGTGGCCTTCGAGTGCAAGTTGGTGCACCGGGGTAGCCAAGTGTGCGGGTCCGGTAACCCCTGCCGTGTGTGGGCCGGCAGGTTCGCGTCGGGCCTCGCATGTCTGGCCTCTTGTATCTGCCTGTTTTCCTCGTCGTAGTCGTTGCGCTTTGCCGTGTAGTCCAGGTGTGCCTTGATGAGCGGTGCCGGTTCAAGGGTGGGGCGCCAGTGTACTCGTATGAGGTCTGAGTGCGCTGACTAACGCATGGTAGTCTTGAAGTCGTTGCTGCCAAATTTGCATATGGGGCACAACCAGTAGCCTGGTTCCTTGTGTCCCGACAGGAGGGCTTTCTCGAGGCAAGTAGGGTGGTAGGCCCTCTTGCAGTTGTGGCACATTGGGCTGTCCCCTCTTGGTAGCCAGCACAGCTCACAAGTGCAAACGTTCTTAGCCTCTTCCCTACTGATGGCCTCTATGTGTGTGGGAGTGTAGCCTTCTTTAGCACATAGATGTAGGGCCCATCGTTCTATGACGGTAGGTTTCCAGTGCACCTTGTAGTAACTTTCCTTGTTGATGCCATCCCATTGCCAGCCGTCTATGTTGGTGATGGCCTCTTGGTGGTCGTACATGGCCCCTAGTGTGTGCCCTAGGTCCGTGAGCTTGCACCGGCAGGCTTTGTCCACCTTCCAGCTTGAGAGCCCTGGGAGGTCCAGGCCTGGTATGCGCACGATGTCAGCCGGGATTGTGTGGACATGTCTGCCATCTTTGGTCCGTTTTGTGCCTGCCTTGGGCCGTGTAGGCTCTGTTGGGTTCGAGGGTGTTGCTCGTTGCTCTCGTCTCAGCAGCCGTGAGCTCGACCTAATGGCCTCGTGGTCTGCGGGCGCCGCCGGTGCCCGCTCTGTCTTGTCTGGTTGAGTTGCGTGCCTGACCGCATACGCTTTCATATCCATATAGCGGGTTCTGGTGTCTGGCACTGCGGGTGTGGGCGCAAGTTCCGTGAGGCCCGCGGCCCACGGTGTGATTCTGCGTTGGTCGGGCGGGAGATCGAGTGATGTGTTGCGGCTGTCCCGGATGGTGCGCGTTGCGGTCGCGTCTGGGCATGAGGGTTGGGCCGCCATGGCCGCAAGTCTGTTGAGGGCGACCCACGTCTACAGGGTTCTGCCGCACGCCTACAGGGTCCTGCGACACATGTCTACAGGGTTCTGCCACACGCCTACAGGGTTGTGCGACCCACGTCTACAGGGTTCTGCCGCACGCCTACAGGGTCCTGCGACGTTTGGCTACAGGGTTTTGCCGCACGGCTACAGGGTTCTGGCCCACAGGGTTCAGGCACCACACCACAGGGTCCTGTTACCACAGGGTCCTGGCACCTCACCACAGGGTCCTGCTGCACACCTACAGGGTCCTGGCCCCTCACCACAGGGTTCTGGCACCACAGGGTCCTGGTCCCTCACCACAGGGTCCTGGCACCACAGGGTCCTGGCACCACACCACAGGGTCCTGGCACCACAGGGTCCTGGCACCACACCACAGGGTCTTGCTGCACACCTACAAGGTCCTGGCTCCACACCGCAGAGTCCTGGTCCACAGGGTCCTGGCACCACACCAGACCCTCTGCTGTAGCCCAACCCCAGCCAATGCTGTCCATGCATTGTCAATCGTTTAAATACGCTGATCAGGCCTGTATGGCTGTGAGATTCTGACCCACTGGCCTGCCATGCCGCGCCTGTTCCAGTCTGCCATCTTGGGCCCAATGCCCTCATCCTGGATGGGCTGAAACAACCCATGGTACAAGTCCCCTAGCTCAGAGGTGTTCATGGTGGTGTTGTCAGCCACCGTGTCTGGCCGGCCAAAGCCATACAGCCTGGCGCAGCATGAGCCTGCCACCCCCACGTTGCCAGCATGTACTGTGTTGCCTCGGAACAACACCAGCTGCCCTGCTTTCACCAGTACCTCTGTGCCCAGTTGATGTGGCAAGGTCAGGGCCAGGGCGTCCATGTCCTTCACTTCCACCACTTGCTTTTTACCATCAGCCGTCCGGCAGCAATGGGCTGCAGCCAACTGGGACAGTTTGTGGCTGCCCATGTAGGCAACCAGAGGGAAGTCCTGGAGAGCCAGCAGGAACACCAGGCCGTCATCCATCCCTGGGCCAACAGGGAGGAAGTCGGTGTGGGGAGCCTGGGCCTGAGCCAGCTGCTCGGCCAGTGTAGTCACCATCTTCCCCGTCCTGTTCAGGCGACGCTGCCAGGTGGGGTCAGTGATGATGGTTGCTAGGGCGTTCAGGGGGCGGCCCAGCAGCTGCCTCAGCACCGGCTGCAGGAGAGTGAGGTACAAGGCCAACACCTTCTTGGCCTCATCCACCTGCAAACACACCCAGAGTGCTGTCTATTGTGCTTCATCGCACTAACCCTGTACAGGGTCGGTAGGACCCTGTACAGGGTTAGGTAACTTTTCAAATAGTTATAACATCGCAACAACTTGGAGTTTTTCAATGATTACAACGGCGATGAGTCGGCCTTTCCTGGGGCTATCTGCAGTATGCCTCCCGGGAGGAAATGACGTAGGCGACTTCCGGCCTTAATCGGCGCGAGTGATTGGCTAATTAGTGCCTATAGCACTGATCCTGCCTTTGCTGAGCCTAATGAGGAGTGGGAAATGACCCAGGAGGGTCTGTGGCGACACCTTGATAAAGGTACTATTATAGTTCCTAATGATATTCAGCTACGAGAGCATATCTTGCACGAAATGCATGATGCTAAGTATGCTGGCCATGTGGGCATCACCAAAACCCTTGAACGTGTGCGTAGGGTGTTCTGGTGGAAAACCATGCGTGCTGACGTTAGACACTATGTGACTAACTGTGATGCATGCCAACGAAACAAAGCGTCACGCCAGGTACCTGGTGGGCTGCTTAATCCCCTGTCTATACCGGGGTACCGCTGGGAATCTGTCACCATGGATTTGGTGGTTAAGCTTCCAGTCGGTGTGCATGGCTATGATTTTATCTGTGTGGTCGTGGATCGTCTATCAAAGATGGTTCACCTAATCCCATGCATTGAAGCCATGGATGCTAAAGAATTTGCTGAATTATACATTGACCATGTATTTAAATACCATGGCCTCTCTAAAGTGACCATCTCCGATCGTGGAGCGACCTTTAACAACCAGTTCTGGATTGAGGTCAGGAAGCTGATAGGCGTAGACCCTGCTTTCAGCACCGCGTATCATCCTCAGTCAGATGGTCAGACTGAGCGTACAAACCAAATTGTGGAAGAAATGCTTAGACATTATATCCTACCTACTCAAGAAGATTGGCCTAGGCATTTAGCCTTTGCCGAGTTTGCTATTAATAATTCATGGCAAGAGTCTATTCAGTCCACACCATTCCTGGTGAACTATGGACAGTCACCCATTACACTTGTGTTGCATAAGCTGCCCAGGCCGTGTCTATCTCCCTCCGCTGAGAGCTTCGCCAAGAAGTGGGAGCATGAGGTAAAGCATGCTCAGGAGTGCATGAGGGTGGCTCAGGACCGCCAACAAAGGTATGCGAATAAGCGTAGGCGTGATGTCACGTTCAGCGTAGGTGACAGCGTCCTGCTGAGCACCAAGAACCTGCGCAATGCACCTGGCAGAGCACGTAAGTTCTTGCCTAGGTATGTAGGACCTTTCAAGGTCACAGGCAAGCTAGGTGAGGCTGCCTACCGGTTGGAGTTACCTCCCACCATGAGCAGGTTACATCCTGTGTTCCATGTGTCACTTCTTAAGAAGTACACTGGCAGCCAGGGGTTTCACCCCCCTCCTGTGATGGAGTGGCTGGAAGATGCGCCTCACTATGAAGTGCATAGCTTGTTGAGCCACAGGCAGGTACGTTTCAAGAAGCGCATGGAGTACCTGGTCAAGTGGACAGGCTACGATGATACCTACAACCTGCCTTGATGTTAGAATGCCTCAGTGACCTATGTCACCTGGCCTGGTCCTATGGCCATGGCCCCCATGCGGCACCTTATGGTGGTGCATGTGTTTCTGTGGGTGGCTGGTACCCTTATGGGTCAGCCTGTATGTCAGTGGTCTCTATAGACTCACTCCTACAATTTAGTCCCTGCGTTTGTCCCTGCGTTCTACCGACCTTGCCCGATCGGGCTGAAATTTTGATAGATGGTAGTTTGCAAAAAATAAAACATATTTTGCAAGAAAAATATTTGGAAAAATCCAAAAGCTGTTGCGCTGTGGCCCGCAACCTATCCCTGCACTCATCCCCGCACTCTTGCCACAGGGCCACAGCGCAGCCGCCTTAGATTTTTTTAAAATATTTTATCTGAAAAATATGTATTATATTCTGCAAACTACCATCTATCAAAATTTCAGCCCGATCGGACAAGGTCGGTCAACACGCAGGGACGGACTCTGTCAACACGCAGGGCGAGTCTCGGTGCTCTGGGCTATCCCAGGTACCTTGGCGGAACGGATCTCTTAAGAGGGGGAGGAATGTGACGGTGCGCTTATGCGTATCTATAAACCACACTTTGGCAGAGTGACTGAGGAGGTCAATGGTGGGCTGCTACCAGCTCACCATTCGGGTTCGACTCACGAGGGTCCCGTTCTAAACCTGGGCTCAGTTGCTGTGCGAGAGTGTGGATAGTAGAGACTGCGTTGGACATTTCTAAGTGGACATGCCGCTCACACTGTAAGATTAAAGGCAGCGGCTACGCCGTTACACATGAAGGAAGTCCGTTGTTTGCCTCAGGCGTTCCCAACATGGGGTTGGCAATCTTCATGCAACTGCAGCCCATTAGAGCATGACCCGGTTTGTTAACCCAAAGCTAACATGGGTTAACCAAGGGAGGAAAGTTAACAAATTGTTAACACGACCGCCAGGTCGCGCTCCGCAGTCTCGATGGAAGGCGAAGCAACCGCGACCCCAATCTTCGAACACGCTTGGAGCAGGCCATGGGGGCTGTAGCTTTGGGGGCGATTTTATATATGGTGACGAACAAGGACGCTATCCCGTTAGCTAGGGTGGTGGCGTGGACGAGGGCGGCAGGCATCGCATGCGTACAAGTCAGTCGTGCAAGTCAGGCTAATCAGGCTAACTAGTCAAGCACTCTCCGCACTAGCGGGACTAGCTCACTATAATCCGGGGAGCTACAGCTCTCTACGGCGCTACGGGAGGCACATTACGACATCAGCATTATTAAGGTTGTGTGCTTGCTATGCTAGGCGCCATTGGCCGTATCGAACATCACGCAGCAACAAAAAGACCACAATGGCTGCGCGGCTTGCTCAGCGGCTTGCTTAGCGGCTCAGCGGCTTGCACGCCGGCGCACCACTACCTCTCAGCTCATTCTAGCCGACGGTTACCCCAATGTTCTCAACGAAGCCCATTGCCTGGCTCTATAGATGTCGGGAGCGTTCTTTGTTGTATATTCGTGTATAGACCTCTAGTAAACCCCCGTCGCACTCCGGGTCGTCAGGGTGTTAGGCTCAAGGTGTTAACGTTACGTTAACGAATTGTTAACCCACGTTAACAGGACCAAACATCAGGATGTTAACGTTAACAGTCGTGCCCTACAGCCCATCTACTCCATCATTTCATGTAACGTTTGTTGCGTCTGCTGCAATGCGATAATGCGCGTTTAATGTAAGACTGGAATTGCCATCGGAGTCATTCGATGCGGGCAGCCACATGTGACCCCGGATGTGTCCCAACCGCAGACCGTGGTTAGCTACACTGGTAAGCTACGTCCTTGGCTATCCGTTAGCGATGCACGACATGTCGGTGGCGCACACCACCGAAGTCCGGCAAACATGGCTGCGCGAGCTTCCTGATGGTGCAGGCCGCTTGGCGAGGATGTGACAAAACACGAATCCGAGTGTGGCTGCGCTATATCGCTGTAATGGTGGGCAGCACAGTAGGGTCTAGTAACCCCCTCCAGCTATTATCCGCTTTATGTTTTGCACCATTAAACAAACAACCTGGCCTCACTCGGATTTGTTATAGCATACTCAATGACGCGTCCGTGGCACTATGCAACTCAATCATTGGGTCTGTATGTGACAAGATTGACCCCTTACAAGGTACACATGCTGATGGCTACAGGTGCACGAGGGGACGACCGAGCTTGTCTTACAACTTCACCACGTGGCCCCCACCAACACAACTTAACCCACCATCTCCCAACCTCGTCTACCTCTCCTTCACCCGCCTTCCCTACCTCAGCCTGCCTCAGCCTACCTTCCCTACCTCAGCCTCCCCTACCCTCCCCTACCTCCCCTACCTCCCCTACATCACCCCTACCTCCCCTACCTCAGCCTCCCCTACCTCAGCCTCATCCCCTACCTCCCCCACCCACTCTCCCCTACCTCTCCTTCACCCGTAGCCCCGCTCAGCAACTCACCCACCCCCTCTCATTCCCTAACCATGAAGAAGAGAATGAGCAAGGCGCACAGTGCCCAGCTCAATGCACTAAACAACTCGCCAAGGGCTGGCAATCGGCATTGCCCTAACAACATCAAGGCTGCAGCCAGTAAGGCACAAGCGACAAACCGTGACCTGCAGGCTATAAATATCATTGCGCCTTCACCTCGAACAGTACTACCTTGCCTGCCCCATCTCCAATGCCCCAGTGGAGTCCTTGTTGCAGCTGTTGAAGCATGGTGGTGGCAGGTACATGGAGCTGCCAGCTCTGCTGCAGTTGATGTCCCTGCACACATGCAAGGAGGCCATGAAGACTGTGGATGTTCATGAATTGCAGCAGCATATGGGTCAGCTCCGTGCTGAAGTGCGGCGTAAGGAGGATGCCACAGCTGCAGCACAGCGGTCAGCAAAGGCAGAGCGCCAGATCACAGATGCAACGCACAAGGTCGGGAGGGTTGTGATTAATGTGGGTGACCATGCGTGCCAACAGCGACTAGACCTTGCTATACCACGCTAGCCTAACCATGCATGCATTTGAATGAACGGGTTTGGACCGCCTTTGCACTAAGCAGTGCTGAGTGAGCACACTGCACGATAAGTGGTTGAACACTTTGCATCGCTTAGTTGACAGTGCTCTCAATCCGGGGATATGCGACACTTGAGCAGAAACCATGTGGCTGAGACGCGGCGTCGTTATGATTACCATGGGTGGGTTCTCCATCAGTTGGGACCGGCTAAGAAACAGGCAGGGAGCGGTGGGTAGGGGTGGGGACAGGGGCCGGGCGCATTGGTTCTTACATTCTTCTTCAGCCCCAAGACTCATCCAACCCCAGCTGACTAAACCTTAACCCGGTGTGGGGATTAGCCCCACTGAATCCCTACACGTTGCATCGTAGCATGCACACAGTGTGTAAACCTCAAACGTCGGGGTGTAGTGCGCCAGTGTCCATTTGTTTTGACTTCAACTGGGAACCATGGCACTGAGCTCTCGGCGTTACCGCCTTCAACGCGTCGAGAGCAGCTACATAGGAAGCCGCCGACACAACATGAAGTCCGGGCACCGGGCAAGGCGTGATCATGACGAGGAGCCCCGGGCAAAGCGCCCATCAGTTACGTCTGGTGCTGCACGTACGGCCGCAACTGCGTCTCCGCGACAGTGCACTATTGCAGCTGCGGGACATGCAGCCGTATCACGTGATGGAGCCGGAGTGGCCGGGCGCCGGTCGAAGAAGTGACAATGTGAGCGAAAGCCACGCCGCCAGAGATTAATTCAAATGCCCTGCAACCCTCGCAGCGCACAGTTGCTCGCCCCAGCCTCTTCTTACTGCCCCAAGTCCGTAGCGCCCGTTCCCCTCTTTCAAGATGTCGCGCAGTATGGTCCTGGTGGCAATGCTGGTGATGCTGGCCGTCACGGTGCAAGGTAACCTACAGCGCAGCGCGCAAAACACTTCCCAAGCAGCAGAACAAGGGCATGATCGATGGCATGTCGCCATCCCATCGCAGGGCGCAGTCTCACGCAGGAAGGCGGCGCCACCGTCGCCACAGCAGTCTCAGAGGCCCTG
The DNA here is from genome assembly GCA_030144725.1 of Haematococcus lacustris. Classification (NCBI taxonomy): domain Eukaryota; kingdom Viridiplantae; phylum Chlorophyta; class Chlorophyceae; order Chlamydomonadales; family Haematococcaceae; genus Haematococcus; species Haematococcus lacustris. Next base: position 5,984,048 of record JASKMD010000028.1, on the reverse strand, counting down.
GTGCGTGGGCCTGCTTTGGGTCGAACTAAGTGGTTCCATGGATTGTGAGGAGCACACGCACGCCCGGGTTGCAACCGCTGAACCTTGTTTTGCCTCTTGAGCCTGCCAGCCTGCCTGCCGGGCTGATCGCCTACCCCCTCGTAACTCCTGGACCATGCCTACGCCGCACAATACCATAGCGTCCCCAGTCTTCCTGCACCTACCCCCCCTTGCGGTGCCCGTGCCATTGCAGGCGTCAGGCAACTCGACCGCTGCGGCGACCGCCTTTGCTGATGCCGTTTCAAAGGGCCAAGGTGCCGCAGCAGCCGAAGTAAGGATGATCAGTGCGATCTTGGATGAGGGCGCGCAGGGCGACTGCTTACACCCGCGCGCTAGCTTACCTTGCCGTACTGCCCTGTTCGGCGCAGGCGGTTGCCAAGGCAGCAGCCACCGGCAACAAGACAACTGCGGGCGCAGCACTGGCCCAGGCTGCATCCATAGCCCAGGCCAAAGGCCAGTCCAGCGCATTTGCCCAGGTGAGGCCTGTAGCAGCGTTGGCCATGTGCATATGTCGAGTGCCCCGTGCTGACTGCCCCCTCCTCCCCTTTTCATGGCTGGCCGCAGCTTGCAAGCCATCTGCCACCTTCCCTTGTTGCTCCTGTCAATGGGTGTCGGCTGCCCTGCGCCCTGTGCCCTGTTTGTGTCGCAGGCCCTGGCTGCTGCCACTGCAAGGGGTGGTAATGCCACATCAAATTCCCTAGCAGACGCGGCTACACGAGGTGGAGCCCCAGCGCTGGCCACTGCTATCTCCAATGTGCGGCTGCCCTGCCTCCTGCTGTTGCCCTGCCTAGCTGTGGGGTGCCTGTCAGTAGCCCACCCTGCCATGGGCTGCTGCTCCATGCCATACCTCCATGCCATACCGTGCCCACACTTCTTGCTGTCACTGTTTCGTTGGCATGGGGCTGTTGAGAGCATGCATCTAGACTGCTGCCTCTACCATCCTTGCTGACAAGCTGTCGTGTGCTCTGCAGGCTGCTACCAGGGGCGGTCAGGCACAGTCTGAATCCATCGCGCAGGCTCTTGACAAGACTAAGTCTGGCCGGGACTAAGGCAGCGATGTGCGTCATGCTAGGCTGAGCTGTACAGCAGCAGGTGTGCGTATGCGCACAATGCTGGCATCAATAGACATGGTGCTTGATAGGGTACACCTAGACCTAGGTCCTTGGGCATGTATGCCCTGTCTAGTCGCTAACATGGCAGTCCCTCAGTGCAGCACAACCATTGCAGGGCTATTACAGTTTGTCTACAAATCCAGGATGTGCGCATGTATGCCCTAGCAGTAGTCTACGGCTAAGAGATTATGCATAGCCTAGTATTTTAGGTTGTTTTGCAGCTCTGGTACAGCATCGCACCTAATGCGTTATACTTACTCTTTTCAACAGCTGGTGTCATTAGTAGGTGTAGCTGCAGGAGCAGGCGCCTAAGCTGTTGCTTGCGCTGCAAGTATTTACGGGGTATGGCATTAGCTGATAGCATCGTAGAATTTGATTTTGCAAATACTCTGATCAGGGGTTCGGTATTGCGTGATAACGCAAGGATGTAAGGAGGTATGCCCCGCCCAGCTTGTTTGCCGGCGGTCGGAGTAGGCTAGTCATGCTTACAAGGCGAAGTCGGGTCAACTGTCCCCAAGTAACAGAGAACCTACCCCTGGTAATCGAAAGGACGGCGAGTCTCAGCCACGTGGGTTATAACTATGTACAGTCCCGGATAGCCAACTCTATAAACTACGGGGTGAAGCGTGTTTCATTAATTTCCGTGCATTCTGCTGAGCGTACTGGCGGCTCAAATCCCAACATTCAAAATCATGCGTGGTTGCCTCATGCGATCCTCGCCGCGACCGACCGCCGCAGCCGTTGTGGCCCAGTAGCCTTTACAAACAATGATGGACCGTTGACACAGCAAGAACGGTGATCATGGCATGCCAAACCGATGTAACAACGCCCCTCCACCCATGCTCGGAAATAGATTAGGCTGCTGCGATGCTTGAACCCTTCGTGAGCAGTACTGATAACTTGGCCACTCAACAAACCCAACAAGGTGTACAAGCCATTGCTATGTTACCTTGCTCGGCAGGTTGGGTCCGATCCCTCATGCCCGCCCTCCGCTTGCGTGTCGAACTCGTGTCCAGCTCCGCTGTGGCCTCCTGATGCTCAGCTGGAGGGGTGGGCAGCCCAGGGGCGGCACCAGCACCAGCTGCCAGCTGCTGCCAGGGGAGGGCAGCAGGAGGGGTGGGCAGTCCAGGGGCGGCACTTGCACCAGCTGCCTGCTGCTGCCAAGGGGGGCAGCAGGAGGGGGGGGCAGTTCAGGGTCAATCACCACCTGCCCCACCCTATGAGTTGCTGCTGCTGCATTTTGGCTCGTCGTAGCTGATCCGCATGCACAATGCATGATCAACATTGCTTGGCCTGCACCATGTGCCTACACCACGCCCGGCCCCGCCCCGCCCTGCACCATGTGCCGCCCCGCCCCGCCCCGCCCCGCCCCGCCCCGCCCCGCCCCGCCCCGCCCCGCCCCGCCCCGCCCCGCCCCGCCCCGCCCCGCCCCGCCCCGCCCCGCCCCGCCCCGCCCCGCCCCGCCCCGCCCCGCCCCGCCCCGCCCCGCCCCGCCCCGCCCCGCCCCGCCCCGCCCCGCCCCGCCCCGCCCCGCCCCGCCCCGCCCCGCCCCGCCCCGCCCCGCCCCGCCCCGCCCCGCCCCGCCCCGCCCCGCCCCGCCCCGCCCCGCCCCGCCCCGCCCCGCCCCGCCCCGCCCCGCCCCGCCCCGCCCCGCCCCGCCCCGCCCCGCCCCGCCCCGCCCCGCCCCGCCCCGCCCCGCCCCGCCCCGCCCCGCCCCGCCCCGCCCCGCCCCGCCCCGCCCCGCCCCGCCCCGCCCCGCCCCGCCCCGCCCCGCCCCGCCCCGCCCCGCCCCGCCCCGCCCCGCCCCGCCCCGCCCCGCCCCGCCCCGCCCCGCCCCGCCCCGCCCCGCCCCGCCCCGCCCCGCCCCGCCCCGCCCCGCCCCGCCCCGCCCCGCCCCGCCCCGCCCCGCCCCGCCCCGCCCCGCCCCGCCCCGCCCCGCCCCGCCCCGCCCCGCCCCGCCCCGCCCCGCCCCGCCCCGCCCCGCCCCGCCCCGCCCCGCCCCGCCCCGCCCCGCCCCGCCCCGCCCCGCCCCGCCCCGCCCCGCCCCGCCCCGCCCCGCCCCGCCCCGCCCCGCCCCGCCCCGCCCCGCCCCGCCCCGCCCCGCCCCGCCCCGCCCCGCCCCGCCCCGCCCCGCCCCGCCCCGCCCCGCCCCGCCCCGCCCCGCCCCGCCCCGCCCCGCCCCGCCCCGCCCCGCCCCGCCCCGCCCCGCCCCGCCCCGCCCCGCCCCGCCCCGCCCCGCCCCGCCCCGCCCCGCCCCGCCCCGCCCCGCCCCGCCCCGCCCCGCCCCGCCCCGCCCCGCCCCGCCCCGCCCCGCCCCGCCCCGCCCCGCCCCGCCCCGCCCCGCCCCGCCCCGCCCCGCCCCGCCCCGCCCCGCCCCGCCCCGCCCCGCCCCGCCCCGCCCCGCCCCGCCCCGCCCCGCCCCGCCCCGCCCCGCCCCGCCCCGCCCCGCCCCGCCCCGCCCCGCCCCGCCCCGCCCCGCCCCGCCCCGCCCCGCCCCGCCCCGCCCCGCCCCGCCCCGCCCCGCCCCGCCCCGCCCCGCCCCGCCCCGCCCCGCCCCGCCCCGCCCCGCCCCGCCCCGCCCCGCCCTGCACCATGTGCCGCCCCGCCCCGCCCTGCACCATGTGCCGCCCCGCCCCGCCCTGCACCATGTGCCGCCCCGCCTCGCCCTGCACCATGTGCCGCCCCGCCTCGCCCTGCACCATGTGCCGCCCCGCCCCGCCCTGCACCATGTGCCGCCCCGCCCCGCCCTGCACCATGTGCCGCCCCGCCCCGCCCTGCACCATGTGCCGCCCCGCCCCGCCCTGCACCATGTGCCGCCCCGCCCCGCCCTGCACCATGTGCCGCCCCGCCCCGCCCTGCACCATGTGCCGCCCCGCCCCGCCCTGCACCATGTGCCGCCCCGCCCCGCCCTGCACCATGTGCCGCCCCGCCCCGCCCTGCACCATGTGCCGCCCCGCCCCGCCCTGCACCATGTGCCGCCCCGCCCCGCCCTGCACCATGTGCCGCCCCGCCCCGCCCTGCACCATGTGCCGCCCCGCCCCGCCCTGCACCATGTGCCGCCCCGCCCCGCCCTGCACCATGTGCCGCCCCGCCTCGCCCTGCACCATGTGCCGCCCCGCCCCGCCCTGCACCATGTGCCGCCCCGCCCCGCCCTGCACCATGTGCCGCCCCGCCTCGCCCTGCACCATGTGCCGCCCCGCCCCGCCCTGCACCATGTGCCCGCCCCGCCCCGCCCTGCACCATGTGCCGCCCCGCCCCGCCCTGCACCATGTGCCGCCCCGCCCCGCCCTGCACCATGCCCCGCCCCGCCCCGCCCTGCACCATGCCCCGCCCCGCCCCGCCCTGCACCATGCCCCGCCCCGCCCCGCCCTGCACCATGCCCCGCCCCGCCCCGCCCTGCACCATGCCCCGCCCCGCCCCGCCCTGCACCATGCCCCGCCCCGCCCCGCCCTGCACCATGCCCCGCCCCGCCCCGCCCTGCACCATGCCCCGCCCCGCCCCGCCCTGCACCATGCCCCGCCCCGCCCCGCCCTGCACCATGCCCCGCCCCGCCCCGCCCTGCACCATGCCCCGCCCCGCCCCGCCCTGCACCATGCCCCGCCCCGCCCCGCCCTGCACCATGCCCCGCCCCGCCCCGCCCTGCACCATGCCCCGCCCCGCCCCGCCCTGCACCATGCCCCGCCCCGCCCCGCCCTGCACCATGCCCCGCCCCGCCCCGCCCTGCACCATGCCCCGCCCCGCCCCGCCCTGCACCATGCCCCGCCCCGCCCCGCCCTGCACCATGCCCCGCCCCGCCCCGCCCTGCACCATGCCCCGCCCCGCCCCGCCCTGCACCATGCCCCGCCCCGCCCCGCCCTGCACCATGCCCCGCCCCGCCCCGCCCTGCACCATGCCCCGCCCCGCCCCGCCCTGCACCATGCCCCGCCCCGCCCCGCCCTGCACCATGCCCCGCCCCGCCCCGCCCTGCACCATGCCCCGCCCCGCCCCGCCCTGCACCATGCCCCGCCCCGCCCCGCCCCGCCCCGCCCCGCCCCGCCCCGCCCCGCCCCGCCCCGCCCCGCCCCGCCCCGCCCCGCCCCGCCCCGCCCCGCCCGCCCGCCCCGCCCCGCCCCGCCCCGCCCCGCCCCGCCCCGCCCCGCCCCGCCCCGCCCCGCCCCGCCCCGCCCCGCCCCGCCCCGCCCCGCCCCGCCCCGCCCCGCCCCGCCCCGCCCCGCCCTGCACCGCCCCGCCCCGCCCCGCCCCGCCCCGCCCCGCCCCGCCCCGCCCCGCCCCGCCCCGCCCCGCCCCGCCCCGCCCCGCCCCGCCCCGCCCCGCCCCGCCCCGCCCCGCCCCGCCCCGCCCCGCCCCGCCCCGCCCCGCCCCGCCCCGCCCCGCCCCGCCCCGCCCCGCCCCGCCCCGCCCCGCCCCGCCCCGCCCCGCCCCGCCCCGCCCCGCCCCGCCCCGCCCCGCCCCGCCCCGCCCCGCCCCGCCCCGCCCCGCCCCGCCCCGCCCCGCCCCGCCCCGCCCCGCCCCGCCCCGCCCCGCCCCGCCCCGCCCCGCCCCGCCCCGCCCCGCCCCGCCCCGCCCCGCCCCGCCCCGCCCCGCCCCGCCCCGCCCCGCCCCGCCCCGCCCCGCCCCGCCCCGCCCCGCCCCGCCCCGCCCCGCCCCGCCCCGCCCCGCCCCGCCCCGCCCCGCCCCGCCCCGCCCCGCCCCGCCCCGCCCCGCCCCGCCCCGCCCCGCCCCGCCCCGCCCCGCCCCGCCCCGCCCCGCCCCGCCCCGCCCCGCCCCGCCCCGCCCCGCCCCGCCCCGCCCCGCCCCGCCCCGCCCCGCCCCGCCCCGCCCCGCCCCGCCCCGCCCCGCCCCGCCCCGCCCCGCCCCGCCCCGCCCCGCCCCGCCCCGCCCCGCCCCGCCCCGCCCCGCCCCGCCCCGCCCCGCCCCGCCCCGCCCCGCCCCGCCCCGCCCCGCCCCGCCCCGCCCCGCCCCGCCCCGCCCCGCCCCGCCCCGCCCCGCCCCGCCCCGCCCCGCCCCGCCCCGCCCCGCCCCGCCCCGCCCCGCCCCGCCCCGCCCCGCCCCGCCCCGCCCCGCCCCGCCCCGCCCCGCCCCGCCCCGCCCCGCCCCGCCCCGCCCCGCCCCGCCCCGCCCCGCCCCGCCCCGCCCCGCCCCGCCCCGCCCCGCCCCGCCCCGCCCCGCCCCGCCCCGCCCCGCCCCGCCCCGCCCCGCCCCGCCCCGCCCCGCCCCGCCCCGCCCCGCCCCGCCCCGCCCCGCCCCGCCCCGCCCCGCCCCGCCCCGCCCCGCCCCGCCCCGCCCCGCCCCGCCCCGCCCCGCCCCGCCCCGCCCCGCCCCGCCCCGCCCCGCCCCGCCCCGCCCCGCCCCGCCCCGCCCCGCCCCGCCCCGCCCCGCCCCGCCCCGCCCCGCCCCGCCCCGCCCCGCCCCGCCCCGCCCCGCCCCGCCCCGCCCCGCCCCGCCCCGCCCCGCCCCGCCCCGCCCCGCCCCGCCCCGCCCCGCCCCGCCCCGCCCCGCCCCGCCCCGCCCCGCCCCGCCCCGCCCCGCCCCGCCCCGCCCCGCCCCGCCCCGCCCCGCCCCGCCCCGCCCCGCCCCGCCCCGCCCCGCCCCGCCCCGCCCCGCCCCGCCCCGCCCCGCCCCGCCCCGCCCCGCCCCGCCCCGCCCCGCCCCGCCCCGCCCCGCCCCGCCCCGCCCCGCCCCGCCCCGCCCCGCCCCGCCCCGCCCCGCCCCGCCCCGCCCCGCCCCGCCCCGCCCCGCCCCGCCCCGCCCCGCCCCGCCCCGCCCCGCCCCGCCCCGCCCCGCCCCGCCCCGCCCCGCCCCGCCCCGCCCCGCCCCGCCCCGCCCCGCCCCGCCCCGCCCCGCCCCGCCCCGCCCCGCCCCGCCCCGCCCCGCCCCGCCCCGCCCCGCCCCGCCCCGCCCCGCCCCGCCCCGCCCCGCCCCGCCCCGCCCCGCCCCGCCCCGCCCCGCCCCGCCCCGCCCCGCCCCGCCCCGCCCTACAGCTGACATGCATGGCTGCCTGTCGAATGCTCACCACATGTCTGATCCTGCAACGCACCTCAAGGCTGGGATCAGGCTGCATGAAGGAAGTCCCTTGTTTGCCTCTATACCCCCATGCGTATGATCAGGCCTCTCCATGTGCCTTGCAAGGCCTGCGGAGCCCCTGGTGAGCTGGGCCATGCTGCGCTCAGCAGCTGATGCTCCACTGCTGACAGCGCCAACAGCATCAACCCACCCTGTTGCACCTGCCCTGCCCTGTTGCACCTGCCCTGTTTGTAGGTATGCACACCCCCTCTAGCAAGCAGATATCGGTTTGGAGGCTCAGATCGGCGACTAGACCTTGCTATACCACGCTAGCCTAACCATGCATGCATTTGAATGAACGGGTTTGGACCGCCTTTGCACTAAGCAGTGCTGAGTGAGCACACTGCACGATAAGTGGTTGAACACTTTGCATCGCTTAGTTGACAGTGCTCTCAATCCGGGGATATGCGACACTTGAGCAGAAACCATGTGGCTGAGACGCGGCGTCGTTATGATTACCATGGGTGGGTTCTCCATCAGTTGGGACCGGCTAAGAAACAGGCAGGGAGCGGTGGGTAGGGGTGGGGACAGGGGCCGGGCGCATTGGTTCTTACATTCTTCTTCAGCCCCAAGACTCATCCAACCCCAGCTGACTAAACCTTAACCCGGTGTGGGGATTAGCCCCACTGAATCCCTACACGTTGCATCGTAGCATGCACACAGTGTGTAAACCTCAAACGTCGGGGTGTAGTGCGCCAGTGTCCATTTGTTTTGACTTCAACTGGGAACCATGGCACTGAGCTCTCGGCGTTACCGCCTTCAACGCGTCGAGAGCAGCTACATAGGAAGCCGCCGACACAACATGAAGTCCGGGCACCGGGCAAGGCGTGATCATGACGAGGAGCCCCGGGCAAAGCGCCCATCAGTTACGTCTGGTGCTGCACGTACGGCCGCAACTGCGTCTCCGCGACAGTGCACTATTGCAGCTGCGGGACATGGCAGCCGTATCACGTGATGGAGCCGGAGTGGCCGGGCGCCGGTCGAAGAAGTGACAATGTGAGCGAAAGCCACGCCGCCAGAGATTAATTCAAATGCCCTGCAACCCTCGCAGCGCACAGTTGCTCGCCCCAGCCTCTTCTCACTGCCCCAAGTCCGTAGCGCCCGTTCCCCTCTTTCAAGATGTCGCGCAGTATGGTCCTGGTGGCAATGCTGGTGATGCTGGCCGTCACGGTGCAAGGTAACCTACAGCGCAGCGCGCAAAACACTTCCCAAGCAGCAGAACAAGGGCATGATCGATGGCATGTCGCCATCCCATCGCAGGGCGCAGTCTCACGCAGGAAGGCGGCGCCACCGTCGCCACAGCAGTCTCAGAGGCCCTGGTGCGTGGGCCTGCTTTGGGTCGAACTAAGTGGTTCCATGGATTGTGAGGAGCACACGCACGCCCGGGTTGCAACCGCTGAACCTTGTTTTGCCTCTTGAGCCTGCCAGCCTGCCTGCCGGGCTGATCGCCTACCCCCTCGTAACTCCTGGACCATGCCTACGCCGCACAATACCATAGCGTCCCCAGTCTTCCTGCACCTACCCCCCCTTGCGGTGCCCGTGCCATTGCAGGCGTCAGGCAACTCGACCGCTGCGGCGACCGCCTTTGCTGATGCCGTTTCAAAGGGCCAAGGTGCCGCAGCAGCCGAAGTAAGGATGATCAGTGCGATCTTGGATGAGGGCGCGCAGGGCGACTGCTTACACCCGCGCGCTAGCTTACCTTGCCGTACTGCCCTGTTCGGCGCAGGCGGTTGCCAAGGCAGCAGCCACCGGCAACAAGACAACTGCGGGCGCAGCACTGGCCCAGGCTGCATCCATAGCCCAGGCCAAAGGCCAGTCCAGCGCATTTGCCCAGGTGAGGCCTGTAGCAGCGTTGGCCATGTGCATATGTCGAGTGCCCCGTGCTGACTGCCCCCTCCTCCCCTTTTCATGGCTGGCCGCAGCTTGCAAGCCATCTGCCACCTTCCCTTGTTGCTCCTGTCAATGGGTGTCGGCTGCCCTGCGCCCTGTGCCCTGTTTGTGTCGCAGGCCCTGGCTGCTGCCACTGCAAGGGGTGGTAATGCCACATCAAATTCCCTAGCAGACGCGGCTACACGAGGTGGAGCCCCAGCGCTGGCCACTGCTATCTCCAATGTGCGGCTGCCCTGCCTCCTGCTGTTGCCCTGCCTAGCTGTGGGGTGCCTGTCAGTAGCCCACCCTGCCATGGGCTGCTGCTCCATGCCATACCTCCATGCCATACCGTGCCCACACTTCTTGCTGTCACTGTTTCGTTGGCATGGGGCTGTTGAGAGCATGCATCTAGACTGCTGCCTCTACCATCCTTGCTGACAAGCTGTCGTGTGCTCTGCAGGCTGCTACCAGGGGCGGTCAGGCACAGTCTGAATCCATCGCGCAGGCTCTTGACAAGACTAAGTCTGGCCGGGACTAAGGCAGCGATGTGCGTCATGCTAGGCTGAGCTGTACAGCAGCAGGTGTGCGTATGCGCACAATGCTGGCATCAATAGACATGGTGCTTGATAGGGTACACCTAGACCTAGGTCCTTGGGCATGTATGCCCTGTCTAGTCGCTAACATGGCAGTCCCTCAGTGCAGCACAACCATTGCAGGGCTATTACAGTTTGTCTACAAATCCAGGATGTGCGCATGTATGCCCTAGCAGTAGTCTACGGCTAAGAGATTATGCATAGCCTAGTATTTTAGGTTGTTTTGCAGCTCTGGTACAGCATCGCACCTAATGCGTTATACTTACTCTTTTCAACAGCTGGTGTCATTAGTAGGTGTAGCTGCAGGAGCAGGCGCCTAAGCTGTTGCTTGCGCTGCAAGTATTTACGGGGTATGGCATTAGCTGATAGCATCGTAGAATTTGATTTTGCAAATACTCTGATCAGGGGTTCGGTATTGCGTGATAACGCAAGGATGTAAGGAGGTATGCCCCGCCCAGCTTGTTTGCCGGCGGTCGGAGTAGGCTAGTCATGCTTACAAGGCGAAGTCGGGTCAACTGTCCCCAAGTAACAGAGAACCTACCCCTGGTAATCGAAAGGACGGCGAGTCTCAGCCACGTGGGTTATAACTATGTACAGTCCCGGATAGCCAACTCTATAAACTACGGGAGTGAAGCGTGTTTCATTAATTTCCGTGCATTCTGCTGAGCGTACTGGCGGCTCAAATCCCAACATTCAAAATCATGCGTGGTTGCCTCATGCGATCCTCGCCGCGACCGACCGCCGCAGCCGTTGTGGCCCAGTAGCCTTTACAAACAATGATGGACCGTTGACACAGCAAGAACGGTGATCATGGCATGCCAAACCGATGTAACAACGCCCCTCCACCCATGCTCGGAAATAGATTAGGCTGCTGCGATGCTTGAACCCTTCGTGAGCAGTACTGATAACTTGGCCACTCAACAAACCCAACAAGGTGTACAAGCCATTGCTATGTTACCTTGCTCGGCAGGTTGGGTCCGATCCCTCATGCCCGCCCTCCGCTTGCGTGTCGAACTCGTGTCCAGCTCCGCTGTGGCCTCCTGATGCTCAGCTGGAGGGGTGGGCAGCCCAGGGGCGGCACCAGCACCAGCTGCCAGCTGCTGCCAGGGGAGGGCAGCAGGAGGGGTGGGCAGTCCAGGGGCGGCACTTGCACCAGCTGCCTGCTGCTGCCAAGGGGGGCAGCAGGAGGGGGGGGCAGTTCAGGGTCAATCACCACCTGCCCCACCCTATGAGTTGCTGCTGCTGCATTTTGGCTCGTCGTAGCTGATCCGCATGCACAATGCATGATCAACATTGCTTGGCCTGCACCATGTGCCTACACCACGCCCGGCCCCGCCCCGCCCTGCACCATGTGCCGCCGCCCCGCCCCGCCCCGCCCCGCCCCGCCCCGCCCCGCCCCGCCCCGCCCCGCCCCGCCCCGCCCCGCCCCGCCCCGCCCCGCCCCGCCCCGCCCCGCCCCGCCCCGCCCCGCCCCGCCCCGCCCCGCCCCGCCCCGCCCCGCCCCGCCCCGCCCCGCCCCGCCCCGCCCCGCCCCGCCCCGCCCCGCCCCGCCCCGCCCCGCCCCGCCCCGCCCCGCCCCGCCCCGCCCCGCCCCGCCCCGCCCCGCCCCGCCCCGCCCCGCCCCGCCCCGCCCCGCCCCGCCCCGCCCCGCCCCGCCCCGCCCCGCCCCGCCCCGCCCCGCCCCGCCCCGCCCCGCCCCGCCCCGCCCCGCCCCGCCCCGCCCCGCCCCGCCCCGCCCCGCCCCGCCCCGCCCCGCCCCGCCCCGCCCCGCCCCGCCCCGCCCCGCCCCGCCCCGCCCCGCCCCGCCCCGCCCCGCCCCGCCCCGCCCCGCCCCGCCCCGCCCCGCCCCGCCCCGCCCCGCCCCGCCCCGCCCCGCCCCGCCCCGCCCCGCCCCGCCCCGCCCCGCCCCGCCCCGCCCCGCCCCGCCCCGCCCCGCCCCGCCCCGCCCCGCCCCGCCCCGCCCCGCCCCGCCCCGCCCCGCCCCGCCCCGCCCCGCCCCGCCCCGCCCCGCCCCGCCCCGCCCCGCCCCGCCCCGCCCCGCCCCGCCCCGCCCCGCCCCGCCCCGCCCCGCCCCGCCCCGCCCCGCCCCGCCCCGCCCCGCCCCGCCCCGCCCCGCCCCGCCCCGCCCCGCCCCGCCCCGCCCCGCCCCGCCCCGCCCCGCCCCGCCCCGCCCCGCCCCGCCCCGCCCCGCCCCGCCCCGCCCCGCCCCGCCCCGCCCCGCCCCGCCCCGCCCCGCCCCGCCCCGCCCCGCCCCGCCCCGCCCCGCCCCGCCCCGCCCCGCCCCGCCCCGCCCCGCCCCGCCCCGCCCCGCCCCGCCCCGCCCCGCCCCGCCCCGCCCCGCCCCGCCCCGCCCCGCCCCGCCCCGCCCCGCCCCGCCCCGCCCCGCCCCGCCCCGCCCCGCCCCGCCCCGCCCCGCCCCGCCCCGCCCCGCCCCGCCCCGCCCCGCCCCGCCCCGCCCCGCCCCGCCCCGCCCCGCCCCGCCCCGCCCCGCCCCGCCCCGCCCCGCCCCGCCCCGCCCCGCCCCGCCCCGCCCCGCCCCGCCCCGCCCCGCCCCGCCCCGCCCCGCCCCGCCCCGCCCCGCCCCGCCCCGCCCCGCCCCGCCCCGCCCCGCCCCGCCCCGCCCCGCCCCGCCCCGCCCCGCCCCGCCCCGCCCCGCCCCGCCCCGCCCCGCCCCGCCCCGCCCCGCCCCGCCCCGCCCCGCCCCGCCCCGCCCCGCCCCGCCCCGCCCCGCCCCGCCCCGCCCCGCCCCGCCCCGCCCCGCCCCGCCCCGCCCCGCCCCGCCCCGCCCCGCCCTACAGCTGACATGCATGGCTGCCTGTCGAATGCTCACCACATGTCTGATCCTGCAACGCACCTCAAGGCTGGGATCAGGCTGCATGAAGGAAGTCCCTTGTTTGCCTCTATACCCCCATGCGTATGATCAGGCCTCTCCATGTGCCTTGCAAGGCCTGCGGAGCCCCTGGTGAGCTGGGCCATGCTGCGCTCAGCAGCTGATGCTCCACTGCTGACAGCGCCAACAGCATCAACCCACCCTGTTGCACCTGCCCTGCCCTGTTGCACCTGCCCTGTTTGTAGGTATGCACACCCCCTCTAGCAAGCAGATATCGGTTTGGAGGCTCAGATCGGCGACTAGACCTTGCTATACCACGCTAGCCTAACCATGCATGCATTTGAATGAACGGGTTTGGACCGCCTTTGCACTAAGCAGTGCTGAGTGAGCACACTGCACGATAAGTGGTTGAACACTTTGCATCGCTTAGTTGACAGTGCTCTCAATCCGGGGATATGCGACACTTGAGCAGAAACCATGTGGCTGAGACGCGGCGTCGTTATGATTACCATGGGTGGGTTCTCCATCAGTTGGGACCGGCTAAGAAACAGGCAGGGAGCGGTGGGTAGGGGTGGGGACAGGGGCCGGGCGCATTGGTTCTTACATTCTTCTTCAGCCCCAAGACTCATCCAACCCCAGCTGACTAAACCTTAACCCGGTGTGGGGATTAGCCCCACTGAATCCCTACACGTTGCATCGTAGCATGCACACAGTGTGTAAACCTCAAACGTCGGGGTGTAGTGCGCCAGTGTCCATTTGTTTTGACTTCAACTGGGAACCATGGCACTGAGCTCTCGGCGTTACCGCCTTCAGCGCGTCGAGAGCAGCTACATAGGAAGCCGCCGACACAACATGAAGTCCGGGCACCGGGCAAGGCGTGATCATGACGAGGAGCCCCGGGCAAAGCGCCCATCAGTTACGTCTGGTGCTGCACGTACGGCCGCAACTGCGTCTCCGCGACAGTGCACTATTGCAGCTGCGGGACACTGGCAGCCGTATCACGTGATGGAGCCGGAGTGGCCGGGCGCCGGTCGAAGAAGTGACAATGTGAGCGAAAGCCACGCCGCCAGAGATTAATTCAAATGCCCTGCACTCCTCGCAGCGCACAGTTGCTCGCCCCAGCCTCTTCTTACTGCCCCAAGTCCGTAGCGCCCGTTCCCCTCTTTCAAGATGTCGCGCAGTATGGTCCTGGTGGCAATGCTGGTGATGCTGGCCGTCACGGTGCAAGGTAACCTACAGCGCAGCGCGCAAAACACTTCCCAAGCAGCAGAACAAGGGCATGATCGATGGCATGTCGCCATCCCATCGCAGGGCGCAGTCTCACGCAGGAAGGCGGCGCCACCGTCGCCACAGCAGTCTCAGAGGCCCTGGTGCGTGGGCCTGCTTTGGGTCGAACTAAGTGGTTCCATGGATTGTGAGGAGCACACGCACGCCCGGGTTGCAACCGCTGAACCTTGTTTTGCCTCTTGAGCCTGCCAGCCTGCCTGCCGGGCTGATCGCCTACCCCCTCGTAACTCCTGGACCATGCCTACGCCGCACAATACCATAGCGTCCCCAGTCTTCCTGCACCTACCCCCCCTTGCGGTGCCCGTGCCATTGCAGGCGTCAGGCAACTCGACCGCTGCGGCGACCGCCTTTGCTGATGCCGTTTCAAAGGGCCAAGGTGCCGCAGCAGCCGAAGTAAGGATGATCAGTGCGATCTTGGATGAGGGCGCGCAGGGCGACTGCTTACACCCGCGCGCTAGCTTACCTTGCCGTACTGCCCTGTTCGGCGCAGGCGGTTGCCAAGGCAGCAGCCACCGGCAACAAGACAACTGCGGGCGCAGCACTGGCCCAGGCTGCATCCATAGCCCAGGCCAAAGGCCAGTCCAGCGCATTTGCCCAGGTGAGGCCTGTAGCAGCGTTGGCCATGTGCATATGTCGAGTGCCCCGTGCTGACTGCCCCCTCCTCCCCTTTTCATGGCTGGCCGCAGCTTGCAAGCCATCTGCCACCTTCCCTTGTTGCTCCTGTCAATGGGTGTCGGCTGCCCTGCGCCCTGTGCCCTGTTTGTGTCGCAGGCCCTGGCTGCTGCCACTGCAAGGGGTGGTAATGCCACATCAAATTCCCTAGCAGACGCGGCTACACGAGGTGGAGCCCCAGCGCTGGCCACTGCTATCTCCAATGTGCGGCTGCCCTGCCTCCTGCTGTTGCCCTGCCTAGCTGTGGGGTGCCTGTCAGTAGCCCACCCTGCCATGGGCTGCTGCTCCATGCCATACCTCCATGCCATACCGTGCCCACACTTCTTGCTGTCACTGTTTCGTTGGCATGGGGCTGTTGAGAGCATGCATCTAGACTGCTGCCTCTACCA
>JASKMD010000028.1:5915910-5968694 GCA_030144725.1 Haematococcus lacustris | reverse complement strand
CCACTGATGCCGGGGGTAGTTGGGGATGCCTGGGGTTGCCTGGGTCCTGTATGAACTGCGTGCTGGCTGGGGCAGCAGCCTGCCCCGCTCTCTGTGTGGAAAAGCTACCAGGGTAAGGTGATCTTTCCTCACCCCTGACACTGTTGTGCTGGAAGGGTGGGTATGGTAGTTGAGGTGGTTCGGGACTTCCATTCCCATCACAAGCATCACACTCTCATCCTCTTCCCACACCTGAACTTTGGCTGGTGGGGGCTAAACTACTTCCAAATGTGCCAGCGCACCAAATAAAATTATCTGGGGGCGCTGGAGAGTAAAGGTCATGCCAGGCCCAGTCGACCTTGATACCAGGGCCGAGTCTTGGTCCTTTGCTAGGGCTGCAGTCGGTGGGTATCACAAGTGGGTTGGCGGGCTTGGGGGGGGAGGGTGGGCGGGTTCATGCATGAGGGACATGCAGCTACCTTTTGCTCTTCCGTCTCGATGCTTGTGGCCAACGTGCCACGGTTTGCCCACGACAAGGCTGAGGGTGAGGAGCGCGAGAGTCAAGGCAGTGCGCGTGGCGTTCATGCGCACTTGCGAGGCGCGTGGGTTGATGCGGAATAATAAGCGATTCGTTGACAGATAGCCATTGGCTGTCTGCTGTTATGATCGTATAGTCATAGCTATAGAGAACAGGCAAGCCTTTTTGGTTGGTGTTGGTGTTGGTACGTTTGCCGGCATGGCATAACCACATGCAAGTGTCCCCTCCCCTCGGCTCCTCGTGAACACTATCGCGCGATGACCAACGAGTCTGCGCTTCACGAAGCTGAGAAGTGCTTGTCAATCGCGCGGAAAGCACTCAGAGACGGGGGACTATGCAAAGGCCGAGAGGTTTGCACAGAAAGCTGCTCGCCTATACCCATCCTCTGAGGTGCGTGGCATCGCACGAGGCTTGCCATCCAAGTGCTCGAATGCAATTGCTTGAGCATTGGTCCGTACCTGCAGGTAGAGAGCGTGCTCATCCAAATCAGATTGTCAGCGCGTGGCAGCTCGCAAGCGCAGCAAGAGGAAGCGGAGCCAGCGACCCCAAGTGAAGCCACACGCCCAACTCCACAGACCCGAGGGACAGCTGCGCATCGCAATGCTCCTGGCACTGCGCCAGCAGGGATGAGCAGCTCGCACCTCAGGCACAGAACGACAGCTTCACATGAGGCTTCAGTGCCAGACCCGGTGCGTGCCTGGGAGCACAGGGCATGCATGGAGGTGTTTGGCGTGGCTGATCAGCGTGCCCCTCTGTTGCATCGTGGCACCAGCAGAGCACGCCAGAGGAGCGCAAGCTTGTCAGCCAAATCCTGAAAGCCAAGGACCTGTATGAGATTTTAGGCATCACCAAGGAAGCCAGTGATGACGACATCAAGAAGGCCTATCGGAAGGTCAGCTGCGCCCTCCTCAACCCCGGCAAGCAGCACGGCAGGTAGCAGCGTCCAATCAGGATGCCATCCAGCAGAGTGCAGTAGGGTAGGGGCGAAATGGTTGTGCAATACAGCAGCACTACGGCAGGTGGGGAGTCACAGTGACTGTTCCTTGTCAAATGTCAGAGGGGGGTATCCATGCCAGTATCAGTAGCCTGGCCATTACAGCGCCCCCTTGCCCTGACAGCCTGTGCCATAGCTTGTGTCCCAACCGGCCGTGTGGCCCCCCTCCTGCCGCCTCCTCCTGACCCACACAGCCCTGTGCCCCCCTCTCGCCCCCTCCCCCTGCCCCACAACAGGCAGATGGCCCCCCTCCTGCCCCCTCCCCCTGCCCCACAGTTGGCCTTGAAGCTGCACCCAGACAAGAACCGGGCCCATAAGGCCGACGAGGCCTTCAAGGCAGTGGGCAAGGCCTTTGCCTGCCTCAGTGACTCAGACAAGGTGGGCTGCAGGGCGGCTGCCACTGCACTGCTGAAGCAGGGGGGGGCCCTGCACCCCTTCCCTGCCCTGCCACAGCACAGATGCCCTGCATGCACCATGCCCCTCTCCTGCTGACAAGGTTTGGAGCTGGCATATGGAAAAGGTGGAGCAGTGGCAGGACTGCTGCCAGGCTGGCAGGCAGGCAGGCAGGGGAGAGGAGCAGCGGAGGCGAGTGGGCGCAGTGGCAATGGGGAGGGGACTTGCAGTGCTGAAGCCCCCCACCCCCCAGCCCAGCCGCCCCTGCCCCCCCTCCTCGTCAGCCACCCCTGCTCCCCAGCCGCCCCTTGACCCTCCCCTCCCTTCTCTCCTCCCCACCCTCATCCTCTTGCCCACTTCCCCCCTGCATGGCCTGCAGCGCGCCTACTACGACCGCACCGGCTACGAGAGCACCGCTGCCGCCCAGGCCGCCGCCTCCGCCTCAGCAGCCAGCCAGCGCGGCCGCAGCTACCAGCGCGGCCCAGGGGGCGTGTTCTACCAGGAGGAGTTCGACCCGGAGGAAATCTTCAACATGTTCTTTGGGTGCGGGGGAGGAGGGCGGGGGGGGGGATGGGGGGGCCAGGGTGGATGGTTCGAGGGCTGTGCTGGGAGGAGGGAGGGAGGCCGGGAGGTGCAGGGCCTTCTGTTCAGGGGCCAATGCAAGGCATTGAGTGGTCAGCAGTTGGAGGGTGGGGGGGCAGCTCGTCCTGCTACCCTGACCCTATGACCCTAGTCCCCACCCTTCAAACAGCCTTCAAACAGCCTTCAAACAGCCTTCAAACACCCCTCCTCCAAAACCCTTCTCCATGGCCATGACTTGTTGGTGGCGCCAGCCTGCAGGCAGTTGCCCTGGCTGCCGCCTGGGTGATGGTGAGGTGCTGGTGTGCAGAGGACTGGCTGGGGTGGGACGTGCTTTGCCAGGGCCAAGGGGGAGCAACAAGCAGCCGCCCGGCCCCTCAATGGCCTTGAGGGTGGTGGTGGTTAGGGCGCATGAGGGCATACGCTAGGGTCTGCTAGGGTGTGGTGGCCTTGGATTGCCCCTAGGTCCTGGGTCCCTGGGTGAAGTGGGTGAAGTGGTTTTAGTTTACTTTTGGAGGGGTTTGTTTGGATGTTTCCACAAGGGCCTGGCTGCCGCCTGAGCAGCCGCCTGCCGCCTGCCCCCTGGCCCTGGCTCCCCCTTGGCTGTGCCCTGCAGGGGTTTGAATGCTCACGGGGGGCGCCCCTTCGGCCCGCCACGCCAGGCACGCCCCCGCGGCCCTGGCGGCCAGTCTGGGGGGGCCCGGGGGGAGTCTGGCGGCACCTCCGGCCCCTCTGACGCCCAACGCCTGCTCACCGGCCTGTTCAACATGCTGCCCATCCTGCTGCTGGTGCTATTCAGCTTCCTGTCCAGTGAGTTCATCATGCTCCATGATGGTGGCTGCAGGGTGGCGGGAGGGGGAGCAGCAGGGCGGGGGACGGGGGAGGGCGGCAGGGCAGCATAAGGTTGAGTAGCAAGGGCAGCAGCAGTTTTGGGGGAAGCTGGACCCCCCTCCCCCCCCCCCTGGATCATGTGAGGACCACAGCCTTCTCATCTTCCCCTTGCCACCGCGCCCTCTCACCCCCAGCCCAGCCCAGCCCAGCCCAGCCCAGCCCAGCCCAGCCCAGCCCAGCCCAGCCCAGCCCAGCCCAGCCCAGCCCAGCCCAGCCCAGCCCAGCCCA
Source organism: Haematococcus lacustris (assembly GCA_030144725.1). Lineage (NCBI taxonomy): Eukaryota > Viridiplantae > Chlorophyta > Chlorophyceae > Chlamydomonadales > Haematococcaceae > Haematococcus > Haematococcus lacustris. The sequence continues at coordinate 5,965,092 of JASKMD010000028.1, read as the reverse complement.
GCCCAGCCCAGCCCAGCCCAGCCCAGCCCAGCCCAGCCCAGCCCAGCCCAGCCCAGCCCAGCCCAGCCCAGCCCAGCCCAGCCCAGCCCAGCCCAGCCCAGCTCAGCCCAGCCCAGCCCAGCTCAGCCCAGCCCAGCCCAGCCCAGCCCAGCCAGGTCTTGCCTGATGGTCTTGCAGGATCAGGGGCGGCAAACACGGCCCAGGCAGCAGCGGGGGTAGGGGCGCTGCAGGAAAGGCGGCGGGGACAAGAGGGGCAGCGGCAGCAGGGGGGTTGCAAGCAGGGGCAAGGGCAGGGGAGGCAGCACTGGCAGCTAGGCAGGTGCAGCTGTAGGGGCGGTGGCAGCGGGTACGGCAGCAGGGGCAGGGGCAGAAGGGAGACGAGAGAAAGGTTCAGCTCAGTGTGGCATTGAGATGGGCGTGGGGCTGGTGGGGGGTTGGCCTGATGGGAGGTTGGAAACAAGGTAGGTGAGGGTGTTTAGGCTGGATGCTTGTGGCCCTTGACCCTGATGGAGGTCAGGCCAGGGGGGCTGGGCAGTGGCTGAGATGCGGGAGGAGGGAGGAGGGCAGGGATCAGGGATGAGGCATCAGTGCATAAGGCCTGTGGGGCAGGGCAGGGCGTGACGCTGAACCCTACTGGTGAAGCCAGGCAAATCCTCAGCTCTGTTCTGCTACCAACGCTGCTGTGGGCCCTCAGGGTCCGATGGTTGGGTCTCAACAGCCACATGCTGCCCTGCTGCCTGCCTGTCATCAGCTGTCGTGCATGGACCTCCCTTGGTGGTGGTTGGGAGGGGCGGTTGACTGGGGGGTGCAGGGCCTGTGGGTGGCTGGGGTCACCAGGTGGGTTCAGCCTGCCCTGCCTTGCTGCTGGTCAGTCGCTGCTGCCTTGCCCCCCACCAGCCTGCCCCTGGCAACCCCTGCACCCCACCAGCCTGCCCTGCCTTGCTGCTGGTCAGTCGCTGCTGCCTTGCTGGTCACTGCGCTTCAGGCACAGGACGGCCTGCCTACTCGAGCATCCAGGACCGCAAAAACTACCCTGAGCATGTGAGAGGAGGGCAGGGCAGGGCAGGGCAGGGGAGGGGGGGGAGGGAAGGGAGGAGGGGAGGGGAGGGGAGGGGGGGGAAGGGGGGTGGGGGGCGGAGGGGAAGGCACGGGAGCCCTGCCTACCCCCTAAACCAGGATACCTTGCTTTTCAGTGACTGACCTCGAGCCTTCCCTGACCTTTGCTGGCCATACTTCCAGCAAGCTGAGCTTGCTCCAGTGTGCTCCCCCATGCTGCCGATAGCACACTTTTGTGATACACTCACACAGTATCTATACTATTAAAACTGCTAGGGGGGGGGGGGTCGGCGGAACGGCCTGCGATTGCGCGCACAGCCTCGCAATAAATATGTAAGGACTCCCTCCGCACAGAATCGCGAAAGATGCACTGTGCCGTGAGATCGACTTCCGATCTGCGGTTTTAACGCCCCACAAATAGTAGCTACCAGCGAACCTGGCTCAGCAAACGATGGCGATGCATTCAGCGCAGAGATAGTTCAAAGTCAGCGGACCGTCAAAAAGTCAAACGGTTCACAGCCAAAAGGTCAAACGAGTCAGGCTGCAGCCACATTTGGCTACGGCTGCTGACGAGCTACAGCGTAGCCAGCTCTAATAGCCTCCTCATGCGACCCTCCTCCGTGCCGCTCTAACAGGGCATTGCGACAAGTAGGCTGGATGATTGCATTTGGCCTTCAAGCCGTGCCATGCATATACGTATACGTAGCGTACCCCGAATACCAAAGGTTTGACCGTGATAGTGCAAAGGATGCAGGGCGCACAATCCACCGTACCTGCGGTGTGTCCGGAATCGCGGTTCAAATGCAAGTCGCTGCGATATGCAGCCAGCCAGCCATGACAGTCATTGCACGGGAACCACCTGATGCATACGAGGAATGTGGCGACGAGACCCGGACATGGCAGCCGGGCAGCCGGTCAGGGTAGGGCAGCAGCAGGGCAGCCGGGCAGCCATCAGGGTAGGGCAGCAGCAGCGCAGCAGGGCATCAGGGCAGCCGGTCAGGGTAGGGCAGCAGCAGGGCAGCCGGGAAGCCAGTAAGGGTAGGGCAGCAGCAGGGCATCAGGGCAGCCGGTCAGGGTAGGGCAGCAGCAGGGCAGCCGGGAAGCCAGTCAGGGTAGGGCAGCAGCAGGGCATCAGGGCAGCCGGTCAGGGTAGGGCAGCAGCAGGGCAGCCGGGAAGCCAGTCAGGGTAGGGCAGCAGCAGGGCATCAGGGCAGCCGGTCAGGGTAGGGCAGCAGCAGGGCAACAAGTCAGGGTAGGGCAGCAGCCGGGCAGGGTAGGGCAGTAGCAGGGCATCAGGGCAGCCGGTCAGGGTAGGGCAGCAGCAGGGCAGCAGGGCAGCCATCAGGGGAGGGCAGCAGCAGCGCAGCAGGGCATCAGGGCAGCCGGTCAGGGTAGGGCAGCAGCAGGGCAGTCGGGCAGCCATCAGGGTAGGGCAGCAGCAGGGCATCAGGGCAGCCGGTCAGGGTAGGGCAGCAGCAAGGCAGCCGGGAAGCCAGTCAGGGTAGGGCAGCAGCAGGGCATCAGGGCAGCCGGTCAGGGTAGGGCAGCATCAGGGCATCAGGGCAGCCGGTCAGGGTAGGGCAGCAGCAGGGCAGCCGGGAAGCCGGTCAGGGTAGGGCAGCAGCAGGGCAAGAAGTCAGGGTAGGGCAGCAGCCGGGCAGGGTAGGGCAGCAGCAGGGCATCAGGGCAGCCGGTCAGGGTAGGGCAGCAGCAGGGCATCAGGGCAGCCGGTCAGGGTAGGGTAGCAGCAGGGCAGCCGGGCAGCCATCAGGGTAGGGCAGCAGCAGGGCAGCCGGTCAGGGTAGGACTGCAGCAGCGCAGCCGGGAAGCCGGTCAGGGTAGGGCAGCAGCAGGTCAGCCTGGCAGCCATCAGGGTAGGGCAGCAGCAGGGCAGTCGGGCAGCCATCAGGGTAGGGCAGCAGCAGGGCATCAGGGCAGCCGGTCAGGGTAGGGCAGCAGCAGGGCAGCCGGGAAGCCAGTCAGGGTAGGGCAGCAGCAGGGCATCAGGGCAGCCGGTCAGGGTAGGGCAGCAGCAGGGCATCAGGGCAGCCGGTCAGGGTAGGGCAGCAGCAGGGCAACAAGTCAGGGTAGGGCAGCAGGCGGGCAGGGTAGGGCAGTAGCAGGGCATCAGGGCAGCCGGTCAGGGTAGGGCAGCAGCAGGGCAGCCGGTCAGGGTAGGGCAGCAGCAGGGCAGCTGGGCAGCCGATCAGGGTAGGGCAGCATCAGGGCAGCCGGTCAGGGTAGGGCAGCAGCAGGGCAGCCGGTCAGGGTAGCACCAATCTGCATACTCACTTTCGCAAAATGATGACCTTGCACTTACGGTTCGCCCTACGGACCTATGGATACAGTATATACATACGTATTTACCATCGTTTTAGTCACCGTGATTTACGTCGCAGTGAGGTGTTTGCTGCATAGCCTGCATCACTCACTTACTCAGACTCACACATCCAGCAGTTAGACTCAGCACTCAGCACTGTGGCCTGGGACTGGTGCAAGGGGGACTGGTGCAAGAGCATTGTGGCCGGAGTGCCCCGTCCGCTGTCGGACGGGCCCGCTGTACTAGTTGGGCATATTGCAGCAGCACCATCAGCGCCAATGCACCACCATCATCATCATCATCATCATCATCATCAGCAGCAGCAGCAACTAAGCATGTGGCAGCAGCACCATCAGAGCAGCAGCAGCAGCAGCACCATCAGAGCAGCAGCATCCCCATGCTGCCGATAGCACACTTTTGTGATACACTCACACAGTATTGGGCATATGGCAGCAGCACCATCAGCGCCAATGCACCACCATCATCATCATCATCAGCAGCAGCAGCAGCAGCAGCAACTAAGCATGTGGCAGCAGCACCATCAGAGCAGCAGCAGCAGCAGCAGCAGCATCAGCAGTTGCCCCTGTTCACTGCAGATGCTGACCTCACGGCTGGAGGTGCCCTACTTTGTGAAGAGCAGCGCGGAGTTTGAGCGCAGCCACCCCTACGGCTCCTCTGCCAGGGTCCGCATAGAAAGACAGGTGCGCCTGGAGCTGCTGCTGAACCGAACGCCACACACCACACCTGGTGGCAAGGACACAGGGGCAGTCCCCCTCCACCCCTCATCCCCCACACTGCCTCCCTGCGCCCTGCATGCCTGGGGCCAGGGGGGTGTTACTGGGGCCAGGGGCAGTCCCCTCACCCTTTGGACTGGACTGGACGACACCCTGGACACACCCCTCACCTCTTCTCAACCTGGCCCAGCTTGCCCAATCAAAAGTGGCAGTCGCACACCTACTTCACACCTACCCCACACCTACCTAACACCTTCCCCACACCTACCTCACACCTACCTCACACCTACCCCGTAATTGCCCCTACACCCACCCCCCACCCCCCACTCCCCCTCCTTGCGCCCAGGAGCCAGGTGCCTGACGCTGAGCAGCCAAGCCGGGTATGGGTAGGTCCAGGCCAGCAGCAGTGTGGGAAAGACCGTCCATGGTTTGGTCCAGGGGGTCAGCAGTGTATGCAACAGCAACCTGCTCAGGCTGGTGATAGCGGCAGCTGCCCTGCTCTGCTGTACCCTGCTCTGTCATGCTTGCAGGTGGAGAGTGAACACTATGAGAAGCTGCAGGGAAGGTGTCAGTCTGAGCGGTTACGCAAGCATCAACTGGGCATGTGGGGAAGTAAAGAAGAGGTGGGTCGAGTGGGAGGAGTGGGGCAGTGGTGAAGGGGCTGGGCTTTCTGCCAGGCTGACTCATGCGTGAGCAGGAGCAAAAAGCAGGGAGATGAAGGAAGAGGGAGGGATGTCAGGCAGTTGGCTCAAAATGCCAAGTGCTCAAGGGTGTGATCAGCGGAGCGGACGAAAAGCAGCAACTTGGTGCCAGTGCTAGCAGCAGCCTAGTTGCCCTCAACGGTGACATGGCGGGCTGGCGTTGCCACCTTGGTCCTAGCATCGGCGTGCAGGGTGCAACATGTCGCATTGGGAGCCGTGCAGTGCAACAGAGGCTGCAGGTTGTCCGGATGCTCCCAGCGACGCTTTGCGTTGGTTCGCCTTGCAGGCTCGCAAGTTCGCCATGCCATCGTGCGAGGAGGTAGACCGCATCAACACACGGCTCAGAGTAGGCGGCTGGTACTAGAGCGCGGTTGATGCAAGCTTTTTGCGACACCCTAAGGCATACGCAATTCCACATCAGCACCTGGTAGTTTCTATGCTTAGTTCAGCTGCGCTTTGGCGCTCCTGACGCTGCAGAGTGTCAGGCCGGCTATGTTGCTGCGCCACCACGCCGTGCGCGCTAGTCACAGTACGAGTGCCGTTTGAGTACTCAATGTTGTGTGCCTTTTGCTGTGTACACTGACATGCAGTGGTGGCTGTTTGCAGCACTGAGTGATTGCACGAGAGCTGGCTGCTGCGCTGATTTGGTCGTTACTTGTGAGCGACATACACTCAAAGCTCGATAGTCCCTGAACATGCTGGCGGTATACTGGAAGTGGAAGTGTGGCGAACTGAACAAACACTGCACTCAATGATCAAGTCGCAAAGAAACAAGGTCAAGAAAGTAATGCAAAGCCAACCATAGCGTGCAACACCACTGCCCACATATTGCACTGTTTCTGTGCGGCAACGTCAAGCAGTTGTAGCGTGACCCCACCACCATCGCCACCACCAGTTCGAACTCCACGCTTGCATGAGGAGATCAAAACCCAGTTGCAGAAGTGCATTGTTATGCTACATCAGTGACAACAGGCTTGCGACGAACGCGCTTCTTCACTACCGCACCCTCGCCCGCAGCGTCAGCCGCAGCACCCTCGTCCGCAGCGTCCGCCGCAGCACTCTGCCCTGCAGGCTCTGGGCTTGCATCAGCCGCCACCTTGGGTTGTCGCTTCTTTTTCGTCTTCGCAGGTGGGACCGCTGTTTCGCCGTTTTCCGAAACTGCCGCGGACGCGGCCTCCGACACAAGTCCGGCATCCTGCGGGTTGACCTGCTCGCCATAGCCAGGGTGCATCTGGCTTGCGATGTGCGACTCCTCGCTGGCCTGTCCAGCGCTTTCCTCTGCTGCCCGTCCATACTCGTCCTGGCCGATGGCTGCCCCGTCCCCACTGCTTCCATACTCCTGACTTCCCCCTGCCCACTCCTCATCACCATACCCCGCCTGCTGATCGTCCAAAAACTCTCCCAGCCCGCCGTCCTCCTCTTCAAACTCGTATGCCGGGACAGCCTGCTGCCGTTGAGGTGCCTTGGCTGCCAGCTCATCCTCAAACCCAGCAAGCAGGTCACCGAAGCGCGACACTTTGGCCACTCCCTGCAGGGGTGCAGGGGTGGCGAAGCTGCCGGACCCCAGTGGCTGCTGCTGGGCATTAGGAACCAAGCCAAGGAGACTGAGCTCCTCCGGTGCTAGCTCCTTGATGCCAAAGTCATCATCCTCCAACTGTGGGCCAGCACCCATGCCGCCATAGGCACCACGCTGATCGTAGCTGCTGGCCCCAGGCCCTGCAGCACGGCGCTGATCGCGGCTGCTGCGGTTGCCAGTGCGCCCATACCCAGGGTCATCCCACTCATCGCCTCTACTTGTCTGCCGCTGATCAGACCTGTAGGGGTCTTGGGAGATGGCTGCATACCCAGGGTCAGCCCACCCATCGCCCCTACTTCTCTGCCGCTGATTAGACCTGTAGGGGTCTTGGGAGATGGCTGCATACTCAGGGTAGGCCCACCCATCGCCTCCACTCGTCTGCTGCCTGCCGCTGGCCTGACTGGCAGGAGCTGCATAGTGGCCACCGCTGGCCTGATCTGACCCGTAGGGGTCCAGGGCGGCTGCATTGCTGCTCCTGCTGCTGCTGTACGGGTCATACTGAGGGGTGTCCCATGCCTGTTGGGCCTGCCCCTGACCTCCATACGGGCCTCCCTGCCCCTGCCCTTGGCCCTCATACCCACCCCCCTGCCCCTGGCCCTCATACCCACCCCCCTGCCCCTGCCAAGTGTTGCCTGGTGCTGCCCCGGCTGCTGCTGCTGGTGGGGAGGGAAGCCAGTCCCCACCCGACCCGCTCCCTTGGTTGCCGCCAGGGTTCCACCCCCCCTGAGGGCCCATGTCCCCCTCCCAGTCCTCCCACCCTCGCTCCCCCCCTGCCCCATAACCCCTGCCCCTATCATACCGCTGCTGTGGCTGCCGCTGCTGCCGTGCAGGGCGCATATCTCGGGGCTGCTGCTGCTGCTGCTGCGGCGGTGGCAAGAAGGTGTTATATGTGTCATATTGTGTGTCATATTGTGTGTCATAGTTTGGGGAGTCGAAGGAGGGGTCAGCACCTCGGCCCCTTCCTGCTGCTGGCCTAGGTGGCTGCTGCTGCTGCTGCTGCTGCCATGGCTGGCTGCGCTGGACCCCTCTGCCTGCCTGGCCAAAGCCCTGGTCTTCTCCTGCAAACTCGCCCAGCGCCTCATCCTGTGCCTCGCCATAGCTGTCGTTGATTGCGGCGGAGCCAGCCCAACTGCTGGCCCCGGCCCGCTTGCGCGGCGGCTGGGTGCCGCTCCCGAAGCTTCGGCCTCCGCCCCAAGCGCTCTGCATTTCCTCTCCCGCCGTGCCCACATGCCCCGGCCCTTCCGCGCCCCACCAAGTTTCGGTGCCAGTTGGGGTGGTTGGAGCGGTTGAGTCGGCGAGGTTTAGCTCGTTGAACCCGTCGTCGCGCCAATCCCTTTGGGTATTGCGGGCGCTAGTGCCACGCGCGTTTTGCGACCGGGGAGCTTGGAGCGCCCCTTGCCTCCACTGCGAGTCGCCGTCGTAGCTGGCGTTTCTTTCGTCGTAGCTCCTGTCGAATTGGCCATTGCCGCTCCAGCTGCTGTTGGCGTCAAACGTCTGGTTGGAGTCAAAGCTGGTTTCGTTATATGCAGGTGGCGGAGGGAGGGCGGCCTGGGGTAAAGACAGGGCCTGCAGGCAATGATATGAGTAAGGTGAGAGAAGGTGGTGGTAGGGAAGCCAAACAGTCCAGAGCAAGGGCTAGGGAGGTGGGGCAGGATCGCACAGTAGCAAGTAGCCAGAGCATCTTCACCGCCTGATGTCACATGACAGCCTTGGTGCTCAACACAAGCCGTCTGGCTTCTTCCGTGTATACACTCCTCCATCACACTCTTTAGTTGCCCCCCTCCCTGGGCCCCACACCAGCCCCAGGGTATAATAGCCTGGTTTGTGCTTGACACAAGACTTTTGGCTTCTTCCGTGTATACACTCCTCCATTAGACTCTTTTGTTGGCCCCCTCCCTGGCCCCTGCACCAACCACTATACCAGCCCTTACACCGGACCCCCCCGGCCCCTTGGGCCCTTTTGGCCTTCCCTGGGCATCACACTCTCCCGTCAAAGCCTCACCTTGCCATCATATAGCATACACCCTCTGCCCGCCATACCGCCCCACCCCCTCACCATCTCCTCCCCTGCCCCACCCCTTGCCGTCACCACCCCTCCACCCCTCCACCCACCCCTCCCTCCACCCGCCCCTCCCTCCACCCACCCCTCCCTCCACCCACCCCTCCCTCCACCCACCCCTCCCTCCACCCACCCCTCCCTCCACCCACCCCTCCACCCCTCCACCCCTCCACCCACCCCTCCACCCACCGCAACATCCACCCCCGGCAGCCTTCCCAGCGCGTCCCTCAGCCCCTGCAGCTCCTCCTGGCTAGGCGGCTCTGTGAGTGCCCTGGCCCTTGAGGCCACCGCCTGGGCGAGCGCTGGCCCATGGCGCATGGCCACGGCAGCAGCCATCTCCCCCCCTGCCTTGCCCGCTTTGCCAGCCGCTGCAGCCGAGGGGGTCTGCTCAGAGCCCGCCGTGGCCTTCACGATAGCGGCCTTGATGGCTGCGGCCAGCACACTGCCTCGCTTGCTGGCGGCTTGAGCAGCTGGGGTGGCGGTTGGGGCGGCGGTTGGGGCGGGGAGGTGCAGCTGGGGCAGCTGGGGCTGGGTCACGACCTGCAGCAGCTGTAGGAGGGCGAGGTGGGATGGGGCGGACTCCACGCTGCTGCCGACAGCTGACTTGATGGCGGAGGCCAGGGCGGGGTCCAGGCGCTGGGTGGCAGGCAGGGCTGGGGCGAGGTAGGCTAGGGAGGTGGTGAGGGAGGCAAGGCTGGCGGGGGGAAGGGAGGGCACCAGGATCTCGGCGATGCTCAGCAGCTCTGACACCACTGGGCCAAGAGGGGGGGCCTGAAGGGCAGGGGTAGCAGGGCTGAAGTAGAAGCTCAACCAGCTCAATAATACGCCTGGCCATATGGGTACTCACCCCCCATCCTGCCACCCCTGCCACCCCCTGCCACCCCCCCTCCCCTCCCCTCCCCTCCCCTCCCCTCCCCTCCCCTGCCCTGCCCTGCCCTGCCCTGCCCTGCCCTGCCCTGCCCTGCCCTGCCCTGCCCTGCCCTGCCCTGCCCTGCCCTGCCCTGCCCTGCCCTGCCCTCCCCTCCCCTCCCCTCCCCTCCCCTCCCCTCCCCGTCAGTCACACACCTGGTCCAGCCAGGCCGGCAGGGGGGCCACAGGCACAGGCACCGGGCAGTCTGGCCGCCAGCCCAGCAGCCAGGCCAGGTCGTGCAGCAGCGCCAGGGCCAGGCTCTCATCCACCTCCTTCAGCCTGCACCCAGGCCGTTGACAGCAGCAGGGGGGCAGCCAGGGCAGCAGCTGAGCACACAGGGTGAGGCTGCAGAGGCCCACCACTGCCTTGACATGGGTTGACAAACACCCTGGAGGCCCTGCCCTGCCCTGCCCCCCTCTCTCCCCCTCTTCTATCATTTGGCCCACAACACCCCGCTCTGCCCCCTTCCTCTTTACCCCCCTTCTCCATCCTCCATCCTCCAGCCTCCCCTGCCCTGCCCTGCCCTGCCCTGCCCTGCCCTGCCCTGCCCTGCCCTGCCACTTGTGACTTGACACTGGTTAACAGCCAGACATGGATGCTGCCCTGCCCTGCCCTGCCCTTCCCTCCGCTGCGTTGCCTTGTCCTTCTGCCCTGTCCCCTTGCCCTCCACTCTCAGCCCCACCCTGCCCCTCCCTTCCACCCCTGCCTTGCCTTACCCCGCCCCGCCCCACCTGCCCTGCACAGCCGCCACGAAGCCAGCCATAGTCTCAGGGCTCAGCTGCTGCTCTGTGCTGTAGCCAGGCACCAGCCCAGTCAGGGGCGACACAGGCTGCGACACCAGCTGCAGCAGGCTGCCCAGGCTGCCCAGGTCCTGGGCGGACAGCTTGGCCATGGCTGCAAGAGGAGCAGGGCAGCAGGGCCATCAGGGGGGCAAAGGAGCAGCACCGCCAGAAAGGAGCGGGGGGAGGGGGGTCAGGGGGTCAGGGGCATGGTGGCCTAACATCGGGAGTTCAGGGCGGGAAGGCCCCCACCTCCCAGACCCGCACTCCCATGCTGACTGCCACCCACCCCATCGCCTCCCCCTGCCCCCCTCTGCCTCCCTCTGCTCCCACCCTGCCCCCTTCCACCCACCACCCTCCTCCTGCCCTCCCCTGCCTGACTAGCCCCCAGCTGACCTCCTGCAGCCTCACATTGCCTGGCCCTCTTTCCCCCTCCCTCCCCTCCCCTCCCCTCCCCTGCCTGCCCTTGCCTCCTCTCCCCCCATCCTTGCCCGCCCACCCGCCTGCCCTTGCCTGCTCCCTGCACCTCCTCCCACCTCACACCCTCACGCTGCCTGGGCCCTCCCACGCCCTTCCTTGCTTAACTGGCCCTGCCCCGCCCTTCCCCTTCCTAACCTTGCCCTCACACCCTCTTCCCTCCTACTGCTCATCCCATCCCCTCCCCCTCCCCCTCCCCCTCCCCCCCTGTCCCCCCTCCCCCTCCGCCCCCTCCCATCCCCCTCGGCCCCCCTCCCCCTTTCCCCCCTTTCCCCCCCCCCCCTCACCCCCAGCGCCCCCCGCCCGCACTGCTCTGCCAGCTCTCACCCGCAGGCGTTGTCAGCGTGGCCAGCGCCTGCTGCAGGATGTGCTGCGGCACCTGCCCCATCAGCCCCTTCAAGGCAGCCACCAGGCCCAGCAGCAGCCGGCCATCCCTGTCACCAGGCCAACAGGGCAGCAGGGCAGCAGCAGCCTGGAGGAGGCACTGGAGGACGAGGATGTGTGTGGGGCGGGGGGAGGGGCGGTGCCGGTGTAGGGTAAAGGTGGTGGGTGGTGGGGGGGCAGAGGAAGGGGTGCAGCAGTGGAGACAGGCAGACAGGGTCAGGGTGGGGGGGGGGGGGGTCAGGGTAGGCGCGGTAGGTAAGGCTAGCAAAGGAGTGCTAAGGAAGGGGAGGGGTGGGTGAGCGGAGGGAAGGCGAGGGGAGGGGGGGGGGCGAGGCGAGGGGGGGGAGGGTAGGGGAGGGGGGGACAAGGGGCGAGTGCCAAGGAAGGGGAAGGGTTGGATGGAGAGTGTGGGGTGCAGTGAGGGTGAGGTAGACGGGGGTGGAGAGGGGCCGTGAGGCGGGGTGGATGGCTGACGTCCTGGTGATGCTAGATCCCTGATCCCCTGATGGGCTAGTTGGGCTGATGGGCTAGATCCCCTGCTGGGGAGGTGAGGGTAGGGTAGGGGGGTGGGTGGGTGGCGTCTGTGCTGTGCTGCCATGCCGTGTCCCAGCACAAGGAAGGAGATGGGGGGCAGGCTGTGAGGTGGATGGCAGTAGACCTGGTGAGGCCAGCTCTTATGCTGTGCTGTGCTGCCGTGTCCTAGCCAACACCCACTTCATCTGCTGCAGGTGCCTACCCCTACCCCTACCCCTACCCCCCCCCAAGCACCCACTTCATCTGCTGCAGGTGGGGTTCCAGCGCTTCAAGGGCGTTGGGCAGAAAGTAGCGAGGCGGTGCCACCCCCTGAGACACCACACACTCACACAATGCCGTACTCTCAGCCCCTCCAACCCCCTTGATGCTAACCCCCCTCACCCTCACCCCCTGCGACACCACACACCAACCACCACCCTCCACTCTCATCCCCTCCAACCACGCCAGGGTGCTGAACCCCTCCCCCTGCCCCCCCCCTACCACCACTCAGCCACATTGACTTACTCTCTCATCGACTCACTGCTGTACGCAGCTGCACCCTCTCAGTCCCCCCCTCCTGCCCCACCCCCCCACCCTTGATGCTTAACCACCCCACCCCCCCACCCTTGATGCTTAACCACCCCACCCCCCACCCTTGATGCTGAACCCCCCGCCCTCCTCACCGCCCGCAACCACACTCCCAGCCAAATGTTCACCCCCTCCCCCCCTCGCACTCCCCCCCCTCATTCATGCTACACCCCCTCTTCACTAAGTGCCCTCCCCCTCCTCCTCCTCCACCTCCATCACATAGTCCGCCCGCCCTCCCCTCCCCCCCCACCCCCTTGGTCACACCTGCTTGTCCAGTGTGACCAGCCAGTGCACCAGGCCTGGGCCAGGCAGCTCCCACACTAGCCGTTGGCGCTGCAGGCGCTGCACCCAGGCGGTCAGCTGCTCAGCCGGCACCGCCCCCCTGCAGCACCAACACCCAGGCCAGGCTGTGAGGGTGGAGCTGGGGGGGGGGGGCCAGGCTATGAGGGTGGAGCTGGGGGGGGGGGGGGCAGGCTATGAGGGTGGAGCTGGTGGAGCTGGTGGAGAGGGGGGGCAGGCGCGTCTTGATGAGGGCAATGACGGGGCAGGAAGGCAGGAGGTGCAGGTCAGGCAGTGTGGCAGGTTTGGGGGGGGGGGAGGAGCCAGACGGGCGGGGCCGAAGAGGTTAGGAAGGGGGTGGGAGGGGTCAGGCAGGCAAGCAGGCACAGTGGCAAGAAGAGGGGGGGGGAGGGGGTCATGCAGGCAGGCTGAATCGGCGGCAGGAAGGAGGGGGGGAGGGGGGGGGGTGGGGGGGGGGTACAGGGGCCAGGGTGGTAAGGCCCCAGGTGGAGGTGGTGGCAGGGGGTGGGTGGGTGTGCTGACCTGGGCAGGGACTGCAGGTTCTCAGCCAGTGCGGCGCAGTCGGCTGCTGTGGCGTACTTGATGCCGCGGGTGGCCTGCTCCATGATGACCTGCGCAAGGTGCAGCGGTCGGGCACAATGTACTAGACACAGCTCAGTGTAGTGCAGGCCTGCCCCTGCCCCCCCCCGCTGCCCTCCCCCCCCCTTTCCCCTTCCCCCCTTGCACACAGCTCAGTCTAGTAGAGTCCTGCCGCTGCCCCCCCCCCACCCTACCCCCCCTCCCCCCGCTGCCCTTCCCCCCCCTCCCCCCGCTGCCTGCCCCCCCTCCCCCCACTGCCAGCCCCCCCTTCCCCCCGCTGCCAGCCCCCCCCTCCCCCCGCTGCCAGCCCCCCCCTCCCCCCGCTGCCAGCCCCCCCCTCCCCCCGCTGCCAGCCCCCCTCTCCCCCCGCTGCCTGCCCCTGGCTCACCGTGTGCACAGAGGTGGGTATAGGGTAGTTGAGCTGGGTGCATGAGGCCAGCAGGCCCGACAGCTGGGACACTGTGAAGCGCTTGGTGAAGGACTGCAGGCAGGCAGGCAGGCAGGCAGGCAGGCAGGCAGCCATACAAATATGCCCCTAGGGGTTTATGCTGATGAGGGGGATGCGCAGGAGGGTGGGCAACAGGTAGAAGGGTCTGTGCCTGCCTGCCTGCCTGCCTGCCTGCCTGCCTGCCCGCCCACCCGCCTGCCTGCCTGCCTGCCTGCCCGCCCGCCTGCCTGCCCGCCTTTTCTGCTTTGTCGCAGTACCTCTAGCGCTTTACAACTTCGGTCAGCTCTGTGTTTCATGTCCAGCTCATTCCCTGCTGACCCCCTGCCCTCACCTTCATGTACAGCAGCACTCCCTTGATCACAGTCAGCTGCGGCACCTGCAGAAGAGCCATGCTCTGAACTAAGCCGCACACCTCCTCACTCCGCAACCTGCAACACCACAGGGGGGCAAACACATTCAAGGCCTTTTGTCCAATGTATTCAGAGCAACCTGCAACACCACAGGGGGGCGGGCACACAGTGCTCATGCTCATCCTCAGCCCTCCAGGGTTGGTTGGTATTGATATCTTGATGACATTTCCCAGGGCCTTGGGCATTAAAACGATGACTCTTTGGGGTACGAAAGACAACATTTGCTTCCCATGCTTTGCGACAGATGGCTGGCATCTAGGGATTGAGGGTTGGGATGGGAGGGCTGGCAAGAGCTGCTTCCTATCCTCTTGGCCCATCTGCCCTCCCCTGCCCTCGCCTCCTCCAGCCCCTGTTTTCAGACATGCAGGATGCTGGCCACTGCAGCTGTGCCTCATCTTTGCCGCCACCGACCTAGGCGACCTAGGCGGTAAGCAGCTCGACCTAGGCGGTGAGCAGCACGACCTAGGCGGTGAGCAGCTGTGTGTCAGCATCTGGGTGCAAGGCCAGGCAGCTGGCTTCACACAGGATGCCATGCAAGGTGGGGGCTAGCAAGCAGCTGACTCTCATCCTCCCGGCCCATCTCCCCTCGCCTCCTCCCCCCGAGGCTCACTGGGCACAGACATGCAGGGTGGTCACCCCCGTGACTAGGTAGGGTTTGGCACACAGCCTGCCCCACAGCCCCGCCGCACCCACTTGTCAAGGTTAGCGCTTGCCAGCCCCAGCGCCTTGATTGCCAGCGCCTTGACCGCCTGGCGCTCTGCCGGGCCGATGGCGCTGGCTCCTGGCGGCAGCGCACTGCCCGCAGCTTGCGCCTTGAGGGTGGGGGCCACCAGGGCGGTGACACGGGCCAGCAGGTGGTAGGCCAGGCTCTTGTGGCGCTCGAACCTGGGCAGGGGCGGGTGGGCCAGGAGGGGAGGGTGGAGGGGAGGGGAGGGGGGAGGGGGGAGGGGGAGGGGGCGCAGCGGCTGGGTGAGTAAGGGGGGTAAGCCTTCCAGGCCACAGGCACACGGGTTAGCCAAAGGCATGTCTTGTCAGCTACAAGGGCTGGGCAAGAGCAGCATTTGGTGAAAGAGAGGAAAGCAGTGGGAGCTGGGAAAGTCAGATAAACTCATAGACCAGTGTCACACCAGGCAGGGTGGGTAGTTACTCATATCCCTCTCACTCACCTCTCTGGCTGCTCCTCCAACAGAGCAGCACAAGCACGCCAGTCAGTGCAAGCCTGTAGCATTTCTCGGACATCAAACTCCTGCGCCAGCAGCAGCAGCAGCACGACGCCACAAGCATAAAATGTATGTAGTGCAGCAGCAGCAGCAGCAGCAGTGGGAGGCTGTTCCCCAGCAGCAGCACTTGCAGCAGCGGTGGCAGCCACACTCCACCCACCCTCTAGCGTGCGACAGTAGAGTCGCATGACAAAGGCAGGGTGTTTTTGCTAGCTGCTGCTGCTGCTGCGTCACAGTTCCTGATGGACTGAGAGAGTATAACCACAGGCTAAGGCATGGCCTTGGCATGCTGTCATGAGCTATCTGGGCAGGCTAAGTACAAAGATTCAGTGCGTTCAGCACTGCTGCACCCCTAAGTCGGTGCGATAGGAGTACAAGGTCACACTTGCATGCAAGCGCACCTGGGACGCCCTGCGCTCCGGATTGACCTTGTGACCAGTTGCCAGGTCGCTGTAGTCCTGATAGCAGGCAGGCAGCAAGGCAAGAACACTGACTGCAACATGCCATGTGGGTGGAGGATAATGTGCCATGTGGGTGGAGGAGAAAGCAAGGGGCACATGCTGAGCATGGTTTACTAACCTTGATCTCTGTAGCTTTCACAGCTTGGGCCACCAC
Organism: Haematococcus lacustris; assembly: GCA_030144725.1. Lineage (NCBI taxonomy): Eukaryota > Viridiplantae > Chlorophyta > Chlorophyceae > Chlamydomonadales > Haematococcaceae > Haematococcus > Haematococcus lacustris. The sequence goes on along the minus strand of JASKMD010000028.1, from coordinate 5,949,423 downwards.
GCTAGTCCTTGGCAGTAGGGGGCCGTTAGCAGTGCATTTTGCAGGTAATGGGACTGTTGCCAAAGTTGAGGTCAGCACCGAAAGAGGTAGAGCACCTCGGATGCGATGCAGAGCCATGCAGGCTCCAGGGCCAAAGACAGAGCATCTCCGAGAGCGCGGTAGGACCCTGTGCGCGGTGCGAGCATCCAATGTGAAGGCGGCTTTATTGAGGTGTGTGTGTGTGTCAACTTCACGCATCGATAGGCCAAGTTGTAGACTATGCACGCACCTGCTCCTCGGGTGCAGCTCAGGCCCGCTACTAGCACTTGACGGCGTCCGATGGGCAGGTAGCATTTTGCCTCCAAATGCTAAGTGACGAGCGACGCCTCGGGTTGCTGGCCCAAGGCAGCTTTGTTAAGATGTTGCACGGGGCCCGTTAGACTGCATGGCCAACAATGGAAACGAAAACACAATGGAGGGCTTTCACTAGCAAATCAATGTAAGGATGCTACAGCATTAAAGCAACACATCTTGTAGATAGGATGTCACGTATCCTTTTAATGCTTGTCTTGAATTCCGGCATCTCAACCGGCAGTTAGAGCGCGACTGGTTAAACTAACTTCCTGATGTTTTGGGCCTTTAACGTGCTTTAACAAATCTTTAACCATCTTTAACCAGTCCAGCCTAACACCCTGACGACCCGGAGTGCAATCGGGGTTTGGCGATAGTAAGCCGACCACTGGACCAGTAGGGCACGACCGGACGTGTTAAAGTTAATGTTAAACCGTTTTGTTAAAGATGCACGCTTGGTCTTGATACGAGTGGTTTTTTGCTGTCGTTCTGGTCACGACACGGCAATGCACCCAGCGACACTATGCAGGCAGAAGTGGCCAGTGAGACGCAGTCCCAGGGTAGCAAAACGGGTTTGTTAAAGATTTGTTAAAGCACGTTAAAGAACCAAAACATCAGGATGTTAAATTAACCGGGCGTGCTCTACCGACCAGTTGGTCACCCCCTATCTTAGTGATCTTTAAGAGTTTTACAGCGTCTCTTGCGCAGAGCGGTGCAGCTTACCAGCGCGAGGCTAGCGGGCTGCTCGGGCTGATGTGCGTTCCGATGCACATGTTACGACATGCACCGACAAGAGCCGCAGTAGGGGTCGGAGTGTAGCCATTAGCCATCGCGGTTGCTTCGCCTTCCGTCACGGCTAGGGAGTGCGACCTGGCGGTTGTGTTAAAGATTGGTTAAACTTTTTGGCTTGGGCCCGGTTCGCACTCGATTCGTTTTTCGATATTCGATGTCGTTGGCAGTTATCTGGCTAACTGCCGCGCTTTAGTTGGATGGCTTCGCTGATGGGCATCGGCGGGGCCTGCAACATCTGTAGCAACTGAGCTTGCTGTAGTTGCGTCCGAGCCTGCGGGGCTTGCAACATCTGCAGCTACTGGGCCTGCTGTAGTTGCGTCCGAGCCTAAGGGGCCTACAACATCTGCAAAAACTGGGCCTGCTGTAGCTACGACCAGATATGAGGGGCCTGCTGCGACTGCGTCTATGCTTGCGCTTGTAAAAAGAGACGCCTGCATCTATGCCAGAGTTGGCGTGTTGGGCTAAGACTGTTGCGCTTGGGGCTGTTGTGTTTGTAGTGCTAGCATCGGCGAAGCCATTGGCGAAATTGTGTGCGGGGCTTGAGCTTGCGCCTGTGCTTGAGCCTGTGCTCGAGCCCGTAATAAGAGTTGTATCTGGGCGTGCATCTGACCCAGAAGCATCGGGTTGACCTGCTGCATTTGTCGCCGCTGCTCGGCTACCCTGCTCGAAAGATTCCATCACCTGAAACCTGATTCAACTGACCCGTCATTCTTCATCATTCTAGCCCCGATTCAAACGCGGCGAAAAGGAGGCTAGAATGATGAAGCGTGACGGGCGGGTACTGTCGTTAAAGTGCACGAACCGACGAAACCGACCGCCCCTGGCTGTCTCCTTTTGGGCTGCTGAGCAGCTCCCCTGGCTGCTGTCAATGCGGGATGTAGTCGTGCTGGGTCATAACTCCGGGGGACGCAGCCAGTGGCTCTGAACGACATAAAGTGCATCGGTTGGCCGAGAATAATTCAAATCGAAAAAGTTGCGAGTGCGAATCGGGCCTTGGTTAAAGATGGTTAAAGATGGTTTAACATTCCGGGTCACGCTCTACCGGCAGTTGAAGGAAAGCTGAAATTAGGGTTTGCTCAAGTAGGTATTGATACCGTAGCAAGTAGCCCCAAAGCAGCAGCTGAGGCGGTGGCAGCATCAGGCTATGACACTAGGTGTATGACACCCCAGAAACAAGCCAGGTCTCTCTGCGCCCCTGCCAGATGGCCCGCTGCAGCCCAAGCTCCCTCTGCCATCTCTACTCTGCTACCGCCTCAACTGCCGCCTGCTGATTCCGCAACCTCGGATGCCGCCTGCTGCTGACGCAGCCCCAGCCTTAGATATTGCCTTGTATGCCTCCGCAAGTGGTCCAGCTCCTGCCACCACTGCTGTACTGACGTATCGGGCGTCCGTCTTTCACTTCTCCTGCATATTTCAATTGTGCACGTGTGCCTGCCCGCATGGACCTATTGCTTTCAAACTCGTCCATGCAGACTGGGGTATACATGCATTCTCTGACTTCTTTGTAGCCTGCGCAGCTGCCTGTCAGCTCGCCGCTAGCCAACGCTCCCAAAAATGCTCCTCCCCTTCGGCCAGGCAATGCGGGCTTCGCTAGCTTCGGCTACGTCCTGCGCAGCCACCGCCAGCATAGGCGCGCGCCGCTGGGTTGCACAGGCAGTGGACGACACCGTGATCACCGTCGAGGTGGGTGCTAGTTTGTGTCGCGGTCCTCGTCGCAGTGCCTGGACCACTTTCATTGTTGCATCGCGTGATGAGCGACCACTTGACCTCGCGTTCCAACAGGTCGCTCCCTACCAGACCCATAAGATTGAGGCTCCATCGCGCCAAGTCGAGGTGTCAATAGGCGAGCTCGCGCGGCTGTACCAGCTGATGTTCAAGATGCGCAGGATGGAGGTCGCGTCAGACATGCAATACAAGGCTAAGCTCATCAGGGGCTTCTGCCACTTGTGCGTGCCTCTAGCTCTCTGCCAGCCCAACTTACACGAGGCTTGCAGACAGGCCACCATGGTACAGCCTGGCTGTGTGTGTGCAGGTATGACGGGCAAGAGGCAGTGCTGGCAGGCATTGAAGCGTCACTGACCATGAAGGTGCGCAAGCAGTGACTGTCATCCTCATTTTGCAGTGATAAGCAGTGACTGTCATCCTCATCACAGCATTGCGTTGCCTACACTACACTGGCTGGGTGGTGAGGTGTGGAAGGGGTGTGTTGGGGTCAGATGGCTGTACTGCGGGTGTGAGGTGGAGTGTAGAGTGTCCAGATCACGAAGCTCAGCTACGGCCTGAGCCATGGCGAGGCTGCTGGCTACTCCATCGTCATCACACATGTGGCTGTGACTGACTGGGACTGTGTTGCGATTGACTGCGACTGCCTGTGTGTTGTGTTTGGTGTGGTGTCTGATGAATTGTATATCATGTACAGGACTCCATCATCACCTCCTACCGTGACCACTGCCACTACCTGACCCGGGGCGGCACCGTGAAGGAGGTGATGGCAGAGCTGTTTGGCCGCGCCACAGGGGCCACTAAGGGTGCGCCACTGGGACCACTGCCTGGGGGCAGGCAGGCGGCAGGGCGGGGCGGGGCAGGCAGGCCGCCACAGGGCAGCAGGCAGCACTGGCCGCTAGGGTCAACAAGGGGGCGCCACTGGCCACCTGGCAGCAGGCAGCAGGACAAGGATGAGAGCAGGCCCTGGTGCTGGGCAGGGTACTGGTGCAGGGTACAGGTACTGGTACAGGGTACTGGTGCAGGGTACTGGTGTAGGGTAGTAGGGGCAGCAGGGTGGAGGGGCCAGGAAGGCGGATGACTGTCCAGGGTGAGGTACAGGGCGCTGTGACAGCTCTGCTGATGATTGCTGGTGTTGGTGATGGCATGAGGCAGGCTATGGAGGGATGGGGGGCGAGGGCTGCAACCTGGTGGTGTGACTAAATGTGACCCAGTGTCATGTTGTGTGACCTGGTACGACTAGGCCTGGGAGGCTCCATGCACATGTACTCCCGCGCTAACAATTTCTATGGAGGCAACGGCATCGTGGGCGCCCAGGTACAACCCCAGCTCATCCACTCTGGAAGGAAACTTGGTAGCCTGCCAGCAGGAAGGAAAAAATAGGAAGGAGGAGGGAAGCTGGCCACGGCTTGAACACACAACATTGCAGGGGAGCCAAGCAAAGGCATGGGTACAGTGTAGGATGCAGACCTCCATGCAGCATTCCATTTGCAGCAGGTGTGTGGTGTGTGGTGAAACTGCACGCCTCATCCCGGTGTGTGGGGCTGTGCAGCATGTGCCTGTGGTGTGCTTTGAGACTGCGCGCTTCACCAGGGTGTGGGGCTGTGCAGCAGGTGCTTGTGGTGTGGTGTAAGACTGTTTGTGTCACCCCTGGTATGGGGCTGTGCAGGTGCCCCTGGGTGCCGGAGTGGCTTTCGCCCACCGCTACAAGAAGGAGCCCAACGTGTGTGTGGCCATGTACGGGGATGGAGCCGCCAACCAGGTGGGCGCCGCTGTGGGGCAGGGCGAGGGGCGGGCGGGCTGGAGGGAGGGAGGGAAGGCGCCAAGGGGTGAGGGCAAGGCAAGGAGGATGGGGAGTAGAGAGGTAGGTGCCTGGTCTAGCATCAGATGTCTCTTTGTGACCCACCCCACACCGCCCCGCCTGGCCTGGCCCTGCCTCACCCTACACTGTCTCCCATGCAAAGGCATAGCCTGACCTGGCCTATGTACTCAGGGTCAAATCTACGAGGCCAACAACATGGCTGGTCTGTGGAACATGCCCGTCATCTTCGTGTGTGAGAACAACCATTACGGTATGGGGACTGCGGAGTGGCGCTCCGCAAAGTCCCCCGCCTACTTCACCCGGGGCGACTACATTCCCGGCATCAAGGTCAGCTGCCCGCAGCCGCCCCTGCTGCCCTGCCAGTGCGGCCCCTGCCTGGTCTGTCTGCCTGCCTGCCGCACCTCGTGCCCTCTTGGTAGGGTCTGCGCCCTCCTGCAGACAAGGCTGCTGGGATGGGCTGGCAATACCACCCAGCCTACACAGCCCAAGGGGAAGTTACCAGACAGCTGCCCTGCAAGCAGCAGAGGCTGCTGGGCTGCGCTGCCAGCACACCATGCCCTGCCCCCCCTGCCTGCTGGAATGCCCACCCTACTGAATGTCTGATTGAACACTGCGGTAAACCTGGTGCCATGGTCTTAGTCGGCTCAGGGAGGCTGCTGCCTGAAGGTGCGCTGCCAGGTGCCACAATCCACTGCCAGGGTGCCTGGAGCCGCTGCCCCCTGCCTGGCCTGACACCCGACAACCCGCCTGGCACCAGTGTTCTCTTTTCGTTTCGCCCTGATGCATGATCTACAGCTCAAGTGACATGGCATAGGTTCATACCCTTGAATTAATAGCTCGACCTTACTTCAAATTGCAGGTTACAAGTCAGTTTTTTATGGCGCAGTGCGAGGTAGTGTAGCTCACAAATCGACCATTTCATAGCGCAAAAGGACCCCTGAAATATGGCATTTCATAGCGATCGCTATATATATCGCGAAAAAACTGCCTGGCACCCTGGTCACGACAGACTCGCCGGCCATGCCTTCGCACTGCCCTTGGGTAGCCCCTTGATGCCTGCCTGCCTGCCTGCCTGCCTGGTCACGCAGGCTGATGGCATGGATGTGCTGGCAGTGAAGAATGTGGTGGCGTACGCCAAGGAGTATGCGCTGAAAGAAGGGCCCATCATCCTGGAGCTCGACACATACCGGTGAGGAGCTGTGAGCAGGGAGGGGAAGGGCGGGTGTGGGGAGAGGAGGGGAGGGAAGGGATGAGAAATCAGCGGGAGGGGAGGGAGGGAGGGGAGGGGCGCAGGTCTCAGCCCAGGCTTGTGACAGCTGACAAGTCAGCACAGGGATCAAATGCCAGGGTGGGCTCAGCTTTCTGGGAGGGGCCGGAGAGGGAGGGCCAGGGAGCAGGAGGTCACACCATGGCTTGTTGGCTGCTTAGGTACCACGGTCACTCCATGTCTGACCCTGGCTCCACCTACCGCACTCGTGATGAGGTGAACGCCATGCGGCAGCAGCGTGACCCAGTGGAACGTGTGAAGAAGCTGCTGCTTGAGAATGGTGCGGGGCCCGCTGGCAGCCTTAGACTCCTGACCTACCTGGGGGGACCTCCCTTCCCCTCCCCTCCTTCCTCCCCTTGGCTTTGGGATGTGGACCCCATCCCTTGCTTCATCCCACCCCTCACCCCTACCTTCGCTCCTTCTGCCCTCTGCCTACTCTCAGCTCCATCCCTCGCTCCTCACACCACTCACCCTGCCCTACCTCACTCCTTACCTCCACACATGTCACCCTGCCTGGTACAGGCTACCCAGCTGATCAAATCAAGGCTGTGGAGCGGGAGGTGAAGAAGGAGGTGGAGGCTGCAGTGGAGGCGGCCAAATCTGCGCCCACCCCCCCTGTGGAGTGGATGTGGCGCAACATGTGGGTGCAGCACTGCCTTACCTGCTACTCCCCCGTGACACAAGGTGGTGACAGCCCTGGCATTCTGCCCAGGCGCCTGCGTAAAGTGCTGTACGCAGCTATATTGCCGTGTGCTGGAATTGAACTCCCTAGTACTGTTTTTCCGTCACACCGACTGCCACGCACGTCTGGAGGTTTGTCACACTCCATGCTGCGCTCGTGTGGTCGTGTCTCATCCCCTGTCGCGTTGCTCCGCTGTGTGCGCCGCAGCTACGTCGATCCAAAGGGCGCCGAGATGCGCGATGTGGAGGGCGGGTACACCAAGACCACCTTCAACACGGCGTATAAGTTGTAACGGCCAATTCGAACCGCTGTAGCTATCACCATGACGATAACGCCGGTTGAGGATGTTGGCCGCTGGATGCCTTCGCCCGTTACAGCGGTGCAGCACCACGGTCGGGATTGGATGAGGACAGGGTGTTGAAAGCGGTTGCAGCAGAGTGTGCACATGGTCTGCGTCTTGTCCAACGGGAACATCCAACGGGAAGCGGCGATTGACCACGCCAGTGAAACGAGCTGGTCATGTCAGCTAGACAGGCATCACGAGCAGCCGTGTGTAATGCGACTTGGCTCCGCAACTTCACAACAAATGACGAAAGAATGTGTCTGCGAGTGACTGAATGTGGGCCGGAAGGTTAGCTAAAGATTCATGATTACCAACAAGGGATCATGGAGGTAGCAATATCAGACCCCAAATCTGCCTTCATAATTAAAAAGCTCGAGTTGACGACGCACTTTAACACCATCAAGAAACTTAAATGAGCAAGACACTCCATCAAGTACCAAGATAACGATACCAGAACAGTACGCTGTCTGTCAACTCCAATTGAAAGCATGGGAGTTCAGATTGCACCTGGATGGCTCATATGGAGACTAATCTTTGTAGAGGTCGAGGGACGCAACACTCATCACATGCAAACATATGCTACGCTATAACACACACGAGAGAACGGGAGGACCCCATCCACACAACAGCCCTCAATTTGCCATCGAAACGCATCAACCAACCAAACCACCCAGCATCAACGTCACACACCCTCAGCACAGCCCTGTGCATCTTCTCACTCTACCCGACCTTAATCACCCTTTGTGTATGTATGTCCAGCCTGCAGATGTGGCCACTGCACGCCCAGCCTGCTGGCCACAGCCCTGCAGCCCTGAGAGCTGACTTTGCTGAAGAGCCTGCTGCTGACCCTGGCTCCAACCTATTGCTTGCACATTCCATCCCATCTGCTTACCCGCCCACAGCCCACAACCCCACCCCAGCTGCTTACCCACCCACAGCCCACCTCTTGTGCAGCCCCTCATTGCTGCTTGCACTCTGCAGGCTGCTCCCCTGACGCCCCCTGACCTGCAGGCGCGCCGCCTCCCTTCCCTGCCTTGCCACCCTTGCCCTTCTTCCCTTTTTGGGGAGGGGAGGGCTCCTCCTCCTCTTCATCCTCCTCGTCCTCATCCCCCTCCTCCATACTGTGCCGTAACAGCAGCAGCAGTGGAACAACGTCAGCAATGGAGCAGCAGCAGCAACTGCCTCAAGAGACTTCTTTGCCCTAACAACACAACAGTGTTTACAAACACAACACAAAGGCTGCTGAGAAGCATGCCATGAGCAACAGCGCTGAATGGGCTTGGGGCAAGTTCTGAGCAGGCCCCTCAGCATGCCAAACGACTCACAATAAGCTCGATCAGGCAACATGTTATACAGTACTGCACAAAGACGAGCAGGCCAGATGGCAGTCATGTTAAACAACTTAGCCAGCAGGTCAAGTCAGGGTGAGGCCTCAGCAACAAGTGTGGCAGTGGGCCAGACGTCTAGGTCAGGCAGCAGGGCAGGCAGTGGCACTCACTCATCCTCCTCATCATAATCTTCCATGCCAAACGCATTCTCCTCATCCACTGCTTCACCAGTGAACCAGCCAACCGCATTGGGAATGAGCTTCTCTCGGATGACAGCTCCGACCTGATGCGTACAGCACACACACCACACCTGGTCACTGACCAAGGAGCTGCCTTGCCACCTTGCTGACAACATTGCACTGGCATGTCAGTGTGACATTCAAAAACGACAGTAGGCAGTGGCATGGCCCAGCATCGCTTACCTATTACTGCCATATGTTTCACCATGCTGCATTGCTTGCAATAGTCTGACATTGCCGCAGTGGCACTACAATTGTGAACCCCCTCGCACCATGCCAGCCTGGTGCCAGCCTTGGCGTCACCTAACCGTGCCATCCATACTCCTTATGTGCTTGAATGGCTCATACTTCATGCAAACAAGTGTCCCTTTACCGACAGTGTGCCTGACTTGTGGGCAGGCCATGAGCTGGCCATGAGCCACCCAGACGCATTGTGTAGCCAGGTTTCTTTTGCCGACAGAATGCCTTCCTTGTACGCCAGCCATGAGCCAGCCATGAGCTGCCAATGAGCTGTCGCCCCACCTCATAGTCGGCCTCAATGGTGGCTTGCAGCTCATCCATGACCTCCTCGTCAATCTCCTCATCATCATCTGGCAGCTCAGGTGGGCTGAAGAAGTTGAAGAAGCTGTCCACCTGCACGCTCACAGGCACAGGCCAGGTCAGGTCCAGGCCACCTCCTAGGACAGCATGCGCATTTACATTCGTGAGGCTAGGCATGCAACGCAAGCAGGCACAGGAGCAGCAGCGACAGCAGCAGCAGTGGAGAGCAGTGGTGTTAGGCACTGTGCTGATGAGGTCACTCTACAGCCCCCCTCACCTTTTCTGTTTTGATCTGAGGCTTGGTGTCAGGCTTTGCGCCTTTCTTTGGCTTCTTCTTCATGATCTTAATCGTGACATCCCTACCTACCATCACACAAAGGTTCAGCAGTGCCATGCAGTAAGCAGTTGACAGGTGATGCAGGGGTTGAGAGAAGATGAGGATGAGGACAGCCAGCCACTGGTGCCATGCTTCATTGCATGCAAGAGGCTAGGCACATGAGCCTCCCTGTGCTATGCAAGATGTGTGCCACTTGCAACTACCCTAACTGAATCACCCTAACTACCTCACCCTTCCTAGCATGTGCATGCTGTGCTTAGCTGCAATGCGGCGCTGGCCTGGCGGTCTTTTGCATGGTGACCTTGTAAAGTGACATCTGCATGAATCATGGTGATTTAACTCCCAGTGCCTGGCAGGAGGGCAGGTGGAAGCTGATAGACCATGTGGCAGCCTGCCATGCTGTGTGGCGACCGTCAGCCAAGCCAGGCCATGTTGGTAACCCAGGCACTGGTGGATAGTTGGTGCCAGGGTGGTGCCCAGGGGCTGTGCATAGCTAGCTGTGAGAATCAGGATATGGGAGGAAGGGTGGCAGACATGATAGCAGGGTAAGATGAGACATGCTGCATGGCCCTCATGTTCAGTTTGGTTTTGTAAAGGGGCACTACTGGCATTGGGCTGCCGCTGACTCATCCTGCAGAGCACTTCACACCTTTCCTACGTGGTGCTGGGACCCTAGCCCTGCCTCACAAGCACACATCCCTCCACCACCTCGATCAGCTGCCACACCACTAAGCTGCAGTGGCCACTTACCAGCCTTCCATTCAATCTTAGTGCCTTCTGCCTTTTCGAGCACTCCATCGTCCTCAGGAAGCATGTGGTACGCTTTTTCCAACACCTATGCCACACCAGCACAGAATGGCGCCACACACCTTCATCGCCAGCACCTTGAGGCATGCTCAAGGGGTTGGTAGGGTTAGCTGGCCCTGGCCGATCTGCACTGCGTGATTGATTCTAACATCTGCCTGTTTGAGAGGATTTGAGCCATCCACAATGCATCAGTTTAGGCAGGCTGGGTTGGGCTGGGCTGGGCTGGGCTGGGCTGGGCTGGGCTGGGCTGGGCTGGGCTGGGCTGACATCGGTGCGAGGGCCAAGGCTGTGGCAGCTGCAGGCAATCATGGTAATTGATCCTGCTCACTGTGTTTGTGAAGTAAGGGTTTTCATCAAACAGAAACTTGAGCTTGAAGCCATGAAGAACCTCATCCTCAACCAAAGGCTCTGACTGCAGCAGCAGCAGCAGCAACAGCAACAGCAGGAGCAGTGGCAGCAGCAGTGGTGGTGGCAACAGCAGTGGCAGCCTGAGATAGCTGCAGGAGCAGGAAGCAGTTGCCTTCGACATGGAGATTCTACTCTTATGCTCCTGCAAAGCCATGCAGCTGCAGGCAGTAAGACAGCAGCATCACCTATGTGGGTGGTGTCTACAATTGCAGCTTCCACAATACTCACAACTATTAAGTGCGGGTTTCATGGCTGCACCATGTCTCACCATGATATCCTTCAGGTACTTCAACACCTCAATATCTTTATCCTTGATCAACTCGGCTGTGACATCGCACTTGAGCAGGGCAGTAAGCCAGAACTCTGGGATGCCCTTGTCTGCAGGCAGAGCACCATGCCAGCTGTCATGCCAGCTGTCATGCTGCATGAGTAGGACTGCTCTACGCATGCCGAGGGGTGGCAACAATAGGTAGGTGCTTGCAAGTGGCTAATGATGTAACTCGCCTTCACCCTCTGCCGCGTCGCCCTCCTTCAATGAAACTGCTTTGGCACCGGATACCACGTCAGAACGTTCAGCGTACAGGGGAGCTGCTCGGGACACAACATGACGGCGGGTTTGCCGGTGTCGCGCGCCCTGGCGGCTCCAAATGCACGACTGCGTCTTCCCGCCTTACCGTAGAGACGCTCGTACTTTGCCTCGAGCAGTGCCAGCTCCTTGCGGAACTCGCCAGACAGCTCTTCATGCTTGCCCTGCAGCTCCTGAAGAGCCTCAACACGTCGCTTGACGAGGACGGTCAGAGAGTCAAGAAACTCCGCAGGAGAGCTGCCTAAACCGAGTTCTTGTAGTTTCTTCTGCAATTACAAAAAACTGCAATACGTATATCAGCGTTTCCCTGACATTGCAGAAGCCACACAGGCCAGGTCGGGATAAGACAGGACCGCAGCACAGGACCGCGAACCAGGCGGGCTGAGCTCCTGGCACCAGATCAAAGCTTCGATGCCCCACGGGCTTACCTCAATGGCGTCCGTTGACATGAGGTTAGAACGTCCCCACGGATCACGGTGAGCGGCGGCACGCTGCACGCTCAGCTCGAGTGTTAATCACAGACTCCCTGACAGAGGTAAGATTGTAGCAGCGAGCTTGATGCGCTATGCGTTTAGGGATGACTTCGAACTCAACTTATTTTCAACATGTATGCTTGCATCAACAAATTTGCTTGTATGCAAAGTTTGTCTGTCTAAGATTGTCAAAGCTGTCAGTGGAGTTTGTCGATCCGAGATTCCTTGACCTTTGTATCCAGCATGAGTTCTGAGCCAATTTGCACACAGGCAGACTGTTGTGGTTGATGTGGTTTCTAGTGGAAATGTGGCTGCATATGCTGCATATGTCTTATGTGACCATGCCCACCTGCAAGCCCTGAACAAGTCACCAAGAGCTGGTTATCTGCATTGCCCTAACGGCATAAAATCCTATCCTGGCAAGCGGCGCGTTTATCGTTGCATCAGAGTCCATGCCGGTGCAAGCGATCGCGGACACACCTCAGCTGCTCAGCACCGACTGCTCTAGTGGTGAGTAGTGGCACCAATGAGGGAACTCCGCCTAGCATCTAGCCGGAAGTACAATCACATTACAGCCCGCCAGGCTCGCTCCGTGTAGAAGAGCGTGGGACAGACGAGACACCAGACGAGGGTTATTACAGCGAGAGCCTAGATCATGGCACAGAGGCAGGCTCTCATACCTGTAGAAGAGCGTGGGACAGACGAGACACCAGACGAGGGTGCCTACTACAAGCCTGTCACCACGCTAAATACCAACTGTCACTCGGAGTCACTCAGAAGTTGGACAGCTGGACCTATCACCGGTGCAGGATAAGATCTGCACCGGGGCATGATTCACAACACTCCCACTCAGGTGTACAGCTACTGGGACGCAAACAACTTCAACTTCTAGCTGTTTTAGGCATACAGGCCTGTGCTTGCTCAACACCACAAACCAGTCCGTGCTTATAGCAGGCTGGATACAGACAGACTGTTTCAGGCATTCATGCCTGTGTCTGTCTACATGCTGCTGATCCCGCAGCCCTCTTTGGCATACCCGAGCTTTACTGCTGCCAGTCAGGCGGCCCCAACATTCAAAAAATGGCAGTAAACCGACCCCTGGTAGTAGGACGGCTGTAACTCTGCACTCGCTGCGCCAAATTTAATGCTAGCTGGCTCAGTATGTAGCTAACCCAGCCAGCTACCTTTCACCCATCCAAAATAAATATCCAGTCAGTAGGCCGTGCACAGCAAAGCATCAAAGTTAGTAATTCAAATTCGAGCCGGTTCGGGGCATGCAGTCATCGCTGCGACCACTCGCGCCGCTTAGGCTGCTCTACACGAGCATGCGCATCGGCAGAAGCAGTCGGATCGGAAAACGGTTGCGGAAATGTGGCACGAAGGCGGTTGGCAGGTGGTTGGGGGAGGTGGACGGTACAGCCTTTGTTGCGCACTTTACAACCTGAGTTGGCGCTGGGGGCCTGTCTAACTAAGTCTTGCGCTTGCGCTTGGCAGCTGTCTTGGGCAGCCCCAACCCAGCAGGTGTGGTACGCTTGCGTAGCGTGAAGCCAGGAGCCGGCGCTGCTGCACCTAGCTCACTACCTTGAGCCGGAGCAGCCTGCCCTTGGGTGGCGATTGCAGCTAGAGCCAGCTGATACATGTGCCGTAAATCAGGTGATGCAATAGGCCCCTGAGGCGACGCAATGGGGGGTGCCAGCATCTGCCCCTCTAGGGCTGTGCCCCACGAGCTCCGGCCCTGCTGCTGGGGTGGCTGCTGTGGGGGGGGCTGTTGGGGCAGGGGGGGCTGTGGAGGCGGCACACCTGCTGGCACAACTCGGCTGCACCCTGCTGCTGCTGCTGCTGCCACCCGTTGCTGGCTTGCATGGTCCCCCACATTCACCACAACCCCCCCTACACAGCAAGCAGCTGCTGTGGCTTTGCGTGCTGCTCTGGCTGGTGCCCTGGCTGAGGCTGCAGCCACCTCCTCCAGCCGCACCGCAGTGCGAAGCTTAGGCAACTGTAGCGTGAAGTCATGCACATCAACGCTGTTGAGGGTGGTCCTCAGCGTGTGCAGGGACATGTGCTCCAGCAGAGCAGGCAGCTCCATGAAGCGACCAGCTCCATGCTTCAGCAGCTGTAGCAAGGACTCCACCGGGGCATTGGAGGTGGGACACGCCAAGAAGTACACCTCGAGGTGGAGGCGCAACCCGGTGCTGCATGGGCTGCCCTCAGCCATGGCATGGATGTCTTGTTCGAACTGTTGCCACGTGCAGTGAGGGTCCCACACACCCGGGTCAGACTGCCCATCGTCCATGCGCAGGGCGGCACACTGCACCACCTTGGCGGCTACCTCCTTGCACGACTGCGGGTCTGACCCCCCAAGCGCAGCCATGAGGTGTGGCATGTCCAGCTGCCGTTTGCAGTGCTGTGTGTAGTACTCCTCCATGGCTGCACAGTGCTGCTGCAAGTAGGTGGCCAGCTGTTGCTTCTGATGCTCCCGTTGATCGGCTGGCACTAGCTGTTGTAGCTTGCTGTGCAGCTGTGACAGCAGCTGCGCGTTGTTGGCCCATGGCTGCTGCAGGCCCTTGCAAACCTGCTGGATGTGGCGGTATAGCTGGAAGGCATGCAGGCCATCGTCCTTGCTGGCCCACAGCAGCTCAGGCATGAGGTAAGTCTGGCCCACCACTGCCACAACAGTAATCTTCAGCAGCAGATCAGAGCCCAGCCCAGCCCAGCCCAGCCCAGCCCAGCCCAGCCCAGCCCAGCCCAGCCCAGCCCAGCCCAGCCCAGCCCAGCCCAGCCCAGCCCAGCCCAGCCCAGCCCAGCCCAGCCTCACCGAGGGTCTTGCTCTTCAGGTACTTGGCTACCACACGCAACTGCCGCCTCACAGTGGTTCTCTGCCCAGATCGGTGTGGGTTGGGCACCAGGCACTGCTCATTCACGAACAGCTCTCGGCACATGCCCAGCTTGCGGCGGCTGACTTGTGTCTGCAGCACCAGCCTGGCTGTGCTGAGGTAGTGTTGTGCAAGGTATGCAGCTGTCCTGGCCGCAGGCTTCCCACGGCGCCCAACTTGCGTGGGAATGAAGTTGGTTGTCAACGAGGGTGGGCCAGCCGGGCTGGGCTGCTGGGATGCACTGCCTGTGGGGTTGCCGTGGGTGTCTGGCCTGCCATGGCCATCCTCAGCACACCGCTGCAACACCTCTGGTGACACCACTCCTACAAATTAATCCCTGCATTCTTCCCTGCGTCTTTGACTAACCTTGTCCAATCGGGCTGAAATTTTGATGGATGGTGTTTCGCAGAAAATAAAACATATTGTTTTTTGAGAAATAATTTCAAAAAACAATATGTTTTATTTTCTGCGAAACACCATCCATCAAAATTTCAGCCCGATTGGACAAGGTTAGTCAAGAACGCAGGGAAGAATGCAGGGATTAATTTGTAGGAGGTACCCGGTGCCGCATCAGGATGTTCATTAGCTGCCGCTGATGCCGGGTGAGCCGGGGGCCACTTGGACGGCAGCGCCGGACGTTGCGTAGCGCAAGGGACAGCCGGCGCTTGTCTTGCTCCAGCAGCTGGATTGCATGGGTGCGCTCCTCAGCCAGCTGCTCCAATGACTCATTCTCACCCTGCACCTCTTGGTGTGCTGCCTGCAGCTGCTCCATGTCTGCCTGCAGCAGCTGATAATCTGCCACCGCATCACCGAGCTGCTGGTGGAGCTGCTCAACCTGTGCCCGCAATTTCATGGCCTCCACCTGTGCCTTGTTCCTTTGAGATTTCAAACCATTGGGGGTGCACTTAAACCCTGCCTTGGGTGAGGCATTCAGCTCTTGCAAGGATTGGCGCCGCGTCTTGCTAGGCCTCTTACCCCCCATGGTGGTTGCTAGGGCTGGGGGTTAGGCTGGGAGGGGTAGGGCTGGGAGGGAATGGCCTGGGAGGGGGGGGGCCTGTGAGGGGTTGGGCTGTGAGGGGTTGGGCTGTGAAGGGGGGGGGGGGGGGGGTGAGGGGGTGGGCTGTGAGGGGGGGGCCTGGGAGGGGTTGGGCTGGGATGGGGTGGGCTGGGAGGGGGTGGGCTGGGAGGGGGTGGGCTGGGAGGGGGTGGGCAGGCTCAATGAGGTGGGCTCCTGCAATGATGGGTGGAGGGGTGGCGGGCATGGTGGGTCGATGCATACCATGGTATAAATGTGCCTGGGGAACATGATGTAACTTTGAAAGAGTCAAACGGATTGAGGCCTGGGGCCTATTCCTGAGTTTTTAGCAATTCAAATGCTCCATTTGCTCTCAACCGCTGCACTTTTTGGCCGTGTGCAAAACTGGCTGGCGCGATGCGCGTTTTGACCCCATACGATTCTCCTGCACACCTGTAGCAGCTGGGGGAGCGTCTCAGCAGCGCCAATGGACGACCCTTGGCGACCCAACCGTCGGACCCAACCGCCGAGCATTTCATATTTGCTAGACCCCTTTGCTAAGACCTTCAGCAAATTTGAAATGCTCGGAGGTTCAGCGGTTGAGTCAAGAGAATCTGGCACTGCGGGAATGGAATCGCTCGCGGCAGCCCTCAGCCTCGCGACAGAGGGCAAAACGTTATCGTCGGTGGCGCCCGACGAGCAGGCCCAGAGAACAGAGAGCAGGCCCAGAGAGCAGGACTAACTCTGGTCGCGAAGGCCATCCAGGGGCATAGAGAGCATAATGGGCATAGAGAGGGCATAGAGAGGGCATAGAGAGGGCAGGACATAGAGCCAGGCAGCAGGAGGAGGCCTTCTGGTCCCAGCACCCTCTAAACCCTCCGGTTTGGACAGGTTTGCATCGAAGGAGGAGCTACTGCCTGCCAGCTCCAGCCGCTGTAGGTCCAGGCTTGAGGCGGTGAGGTACAACTTGACCCAGCCAGGCGCTTTGGGATGATGGCAGCAAGACTTGACTACGCAACCATCTCTGCTGCGAGGCAGGAATGTGTTGATGTAAATGATGCTCTGCATAGGCCAGGCTGTGCTTGCACTCTGCTAGGGGCAGGTTGTAAAGTTGGCTGCAGTAAGAGAGTTATGTTGGCTATGCTCTGCAAGGTTGTGTCAGGTTGCAGTAGTGCCCCAGATGCCCCAGATGCGCCGAATTCCCGTTTGCTAGGGTGGTGGCGGGGGTGATGGTGGTGAGCATCGCAAGTACAAGTGCGCAATGCAGTCGTGCAAAGCGTGCAGTCGTATCAGTGATACTCTCCAGCGGGACTAGATGGACTAGCATTCTCCGCAAAGCGGGCAAAGCAATGCGGCAGAACACCAGGCAGAAACCAAGCAAGCACTCTGCTGTGCGTCTCCGCTGCTGGAGACGCAGGCGCAGGCGGTTACCCTCAACTGCCACAACCGCCGAGAATCCGAGCAAATGAGCAAAAAAAAACTTGGGAATAGGCCCCTGGGCTATTTAATGTGCGATTTGTTTCAAGAGATGCAGCAATGAGTCAAGAACAAACATTACGTATCGCTTTTTCTATGGGTGCAGCGGGTGCAACACAGTGGGGGACAGAGATGATGAGGGGGGGGTGTAAGCCGGTGATACCTTAGTGTGCGCCGACACAAATGGTGTATTCGGCGAAAGCGAATACGCCCAGATGTTTCAATCACCCCGTCAAGGTGCCCTGCACGCCCGGCAGACATCGCGTTGGGTGTTGGCCGGACATTCCATTTGTGCACAACCAGCTCACTACGCTAGGTAGATGGAGCCTCAGCGATGTGGCTCACCGTGCCAAGGCGACCCGTCTCGCCGATGTGATTTGTTCGCGGGCACATGTGGCAGTACGCGAGCAGAGACTCCAATGGCTAGCGCTGATGGTCAGATTACGCGGACTAAACCGCCAATGCCAATGTGATTAACGCTATAGAGAACAGTGCAGTTTTGAGAGAGTACTTGCATGAAGATTACCAACCCCATGTTGGGGCCGCCTGAGTTCGAGGCTTAGGTCAGGCGTTCCCAATTACCTGAAAACCACCCCCCTGTGATACGAAGCCCGTATCTCCGCAGCCACTAAGTCAAAAATATATGTAAACAGTGCTTTGAACAGAGGAGAGCCATAGCTACGATATGGCAGACGCAGCACAAACTATCTCGCTCTCAGCGGTGCTCAGTGCCTGTCCAAAGATAAGCATTTGAATTCATGCGATTTCGCCACATGCGAGGCGCGCCGCACTAGCACGCTTCGCCACGCTGTTGTGAGTGGCACCTGCAACACGCAGCAGCAGTCGGAACATGTTTTGCTTTTGGCATGTGGACGCGACGACGGCAGTCGTGACGACTGGATACCACTATGAGCTTTTGGAGCTGCTGCTGGCGCTAGTGCATTACCGGCTGCTCTACTACGCTTAAACAAGGTGCTAGGTGCAGTACGTGGTGTTGTCTCACCTTGCTTTGCTGCCCTCGACTTGTTAGCTGCAGGTGCCCCACGCTTACGGGACGTGCTTGCTGCTGCCAGCTGTTGCTGCTGCTGAGGGGGTGCACCAGCAGGCTCAGCCAGCTCAGGGGTGGTGCCTGCAGGTGTCAGCTGCTGCTGAGGGGGCGCAGCTGCAGCAAGCTTCCCACGGCTGTGGGTGCACACTGCTGAGGGGGTGCTGCCCATGGGCCGGCCATGGCTATCCAGCCTTCCGTAGCCAGCCTCTGCACACCGCCTCAACACCTCCACTGAGACGGGGTGTTGCTCCAAAACCAGCAGCTGCTGCCTCTGCTTGAAGGTGAGTGGGGAGCGGTGGGGGCGGTGTTTGTTCCGGTAGATATGCGCCTGACCCTGGAGGCGGTGTCGAGCAGCCCGTAGGGAGTGATTGGTAGCTGCCGCTCTGCATGCCACCTGCTGCAAAGCCGTGTGCTCACCCTGCAGGCTTTGGTGTGCTGCCTGCAGGTCGCCTAGGTCGCCCTGCAACCCATCCACTGTGCCCATAAGGGACTGCTCCACATCCCTCAACCGCTGCACCTCAGCCTGCAGATTACGGTTTGTCGCTTGTGCCGTACAAGCTGCAGCCTTGATGTTGTTAGGGCAATGCAGATAGCCAGCCCTTGGCGACTTGTTTAGTGCATGGAGATGGGCACTATGCGCCTTGCTTAATCTCTTCTTCTTCATGGTTAGGGACTGAGAGGGGTGGGGTGAGTGGCTGAGCGGGGCTACGGGCTTGGCTTGGGGTGATGGGAGGTGAAGGATAAGGAGATGGGTGAAGGAGAGGTAGGGGGGAGGAGGCGAGGAGAAGGAGAGGTAGGGGGGAGGCTGGGCTGTTGGGAGGAGGGGCTATTGGGAGGTGGGCGGTGAGGACGAGGTTGGGAGATGGTGGGTCAAGCTGTGTTGGTGGTGGCCACGTGGCGGAGTGGTAAGCCAAGCTCGGTCGGCTCCTCGTGCACCTGTAGCCATCAGCATGTGTACCTTGTAAGCGGTATAACTTGTCACATACAAACCCAATGATTGAGTTGCATAGTACCACGGACGCGTTAGTGAGTATGCTATAAAAAATCTGTGTGAGGTCAGGCTGTTTGTTCAATGGTGCAAAACATAAAGCGGATCATAGCTGGAGGGGGTGACTAGTCCCTACTGTGCCGCCCACCATTACAGCGATACAGCGCTGCCACACACAGTTTCGAGTTTCTTCACATCCTCGCCAAGCGGCCTGCACCATCAGGAACCTCGCGCAGCCATGTTTGCCGGACTTCAGTGGTGTGCGCCACCGACATGTCGTGCATCGCTAACGGATAGCCAAGGACGTAGCTTACCGGTGTAGCTAACCACGATCTGCGATTGGGACATATTCGGGGTCACATGTGGCTGCCCGCATCGAAAGACTCCGATGGCAATTCCAGTCTTACATTAAACGCGCAATATCACATCGCAGCAGACGCAACAAACGTTACATCAAAAGATTGAGTAGGTGGGCTGCAGTTGCATGAAGATTGCCAACCCCATGTTGGGAACGCCTGAGCTTAGGGTCAGGTCCCACAAGGTCAGGTAAAATGGCTCGAAGAAATGTACCGTCACTTTTTGTCGCGTATACTGAACTCCAAGAGGTCAAACCGCGACGCCCCGCTGCGGCGTGTAGCTCCGCAGCTTGGCCTGCGAGGGACGGGCTAAAGTCAACTTTGCCCCCCTCCGCGGTATCCTGGCACCAGTGACTCCTTGCACCCTAACGGTAGTGCACGTGCATACAGTAGCGCCGCAGCAACGAGCGAGGTAGAGCGGCCACTAGTCGGTCGGTCGGCGTACCGGGATGGGGTGCCGTCATGCAAATCTGCAGTGCTATTTTTGAGATCGATTTGCTGCTTGTTGCTGCTACGTAACCGTCTGTTTCTGCGCCCTAGCTTTGAAGTATGCTCATAGCTCCCATTAGAAGCTATTGCAGTGTATTACATCTGCCCTGCGCAGCTTGGGAAGCTCCTGGAATTACGGTGCGTAGAAGTCTTATTTCTAGGCAGGAAGTGCATCAAACGCCGTGCTGACCTCCTTCATAGATGCAAGAGGTGTGCCTCGAGCATCTCTACCTTGCCCGATAGCGTTATCCTTAGGATTTACACCCATAGATACACCAGACATACCTACCATGCTCATGTCTTATTTACTCCATTATCTCGCGCTCATCAGGCTGCGACGAAGGTAGAGATTGTTCAGGTTCCTTCCAGCTACCACCAGCGTTCATCAGCGGCACAAATGATGCAGATTTGCGGCCATTTTTAGCGATGGGCCAACGCAGTCAGCGTAGTAAGAATAGGAAGGATAGGAAAGCATAGGACAGCAGAGGATAGCTGAGGATAGCATAGGAAAGCCTAAGAAAGGATAGGAAGCTCTCATCATTCATCAGCCCTCTCAATAATGTCGTCGAAGGAGAGACCAGAAAAAAACTGTTCCTTCAGTCATGCTGCCTGCAGCTCATAGTATATGCTTTGATGTGGTGGAGGAGGAGGGCCATTGCAACGCTTAGGCATGTTGCGAGCGAGCTGCGACAGCCCGATGCGAGATGCGAGCCACCCCGTTAACGAACATAACCGCCGGCCCTAGCGCAAGCGCTGTTGTAGACCGTACCTACTGGCACCCGCGTTAGAAAGAACGCCGCATCCATATACATTAACCTTGCCACCTGGACACTTGTCGACACTGGTGGGCGCCCAGGCCGTGCAGGCCCTTTGATGCAGTAGGCATATCGGGAAGGCTCGCTGATCAAGGCTGTGTAAGCGCGGCATCAAATGGCTCACGGTACATTTTGACAAACAGACCTTGTGGGACCTGACTTAGGGAGGCTTGATTACGAGACCTCTGTGGAATGCTGATCGAATGACTGGCTCAGTGACTTAAGACTGGGAAGCGAGTTGTTTTGAGGATGAGCTGATTCTCGACGATGTGTTGGAAGAGCACGGGCAGACGCGGACACCAGTTCAGGGTAGTTACATTGATCTGCCACAACTGCTAACGCGCAACCTTGCGTCAACCTTGCGCAACCTTGCGCCTACCTGTTGGAAGAGCACGGGCAGACGCGGACACCAGTTCAGGGTGCCTACGACTGCCGGGTGTCTGCCCTAAATACGGCAGTCACACTCGCACTCATCGCGGCCGGGCCGCTGGCAGGCACACCCTACAATCCCGGTGCTTTGATCTCAACTGCACCGGGAGGGTATGCAACTAACACTCCCACTCAGAGGTCTGGCTAGGTGAGAGCAACAACTTTTGCGCTTCCAACAACTGTTTAAGCAAGCTACTGGCGGTTAGCAGGCATGCAAGCCTGAGCCAAGCAAACAACTGCGGGCAACTTCTCAGATCATGGCAATAGCACACCATGCTAAGATCAACAGGCTGTTAACAGGCAGACAGGCCTGTGCCTAGAATCCTTCCATGCTCCAGTCCTGATTAGCATTCCAGGCTGGATACCACAGGCTGTTTCAGATCAGATAAGACCTGTGCCTGTTCAGCTGAACACTCCACATCCTTGCTTGCCCATGTTAAACTGGACTGCTGCCAAGGGCTTGGTGAGAATATCTGCCAGCATGCTGGAGGTGTGGCAGTAGTGGAAAGCTACCTCACCCCTGCTGATGCGCTCTCTGACAAAGTGGTGGTGCACATCTATGTGCTTAGCCCTGGAGGTGGCCATGGGGTTGTGCAAGAGCTGAATGGCTGCCTGATTGTCACAGCCCAAGTGCACACAGCTGGCATCCAGCTGCAGATCCCTCATGAGCTTGCGCAGCCACAGAGCCTCCTTGGCTGCGCTGGAGGCTGCCATATACTCTGCTTCTGCTGTTGACATAGCCACAGTCGGCTGCAGGCGGCTGGACCAGCTAATGGCACCCCCATTCAGAGTGAAGATATACCCCGTGGTGCTTCTGGCTGTGTCCTTGTCCCCTGCATAGTCTGCATCAGAGAAGCCCTGCAGCCCTGACACACCACCAAACAGGAGTCCTTGATCTGCTGTGCCCTTCAAGTAACATAGCACACTGCAGGCAGCTGCCCAGTGCTGCTTAGTGGGTGCGGACATGTGCCTGGCCAAGGCGCCCACAGCAAATGCAATGTCTGGCCGTGTGCAGCAGGTCAGGTAAAGCAGACTGCCCACCAGGGCACTGTAATGATGCAGAGTTGTGTCCAATGCATCCCCTTCCCTGACTAGCTTAACAGCAGGAGCCATGGGCAGAGGCTTGCTGTGAGCTGCTGACTTGCTGTTGGCTGTAACCAGCTCCTGGATGAACTTGTGCTGGTCAAGCTTGATGGTGCCCTCAGCCCTGTCTCTGGTTAGCTGCATTCCTAGGAACCACCGTGCCTCACCCAAGTCCTTCAGTTTGAATGCTGCGGACAGCTGCTTCTTCACGTGGGCCAAGCCTGCGGTGTCCCCCTGCTGGGTGCACAGAAGGCAGTCGTCCACATACACTAGCAGGTACACCATGCCAGTGCTCAGCTGCAGGGTAAACAGGGCAGGGTCTGCCTCAGAGGCCTTGAAGCCCATGCTCAGCAGCTCCTCACACAGCCTAGCATGCCACGCCCTAGGGGCCTGCCTCAGTCCATACAGGGCCTTCTGCAGGCGGCACACAGTGTTAGTGCTGCCCTCCTCAAAGCCCTCTGGCTGCTGCACATAGATAACCTCCCCTGGCTCTAGCTTGCCGTTCAGGAAGGCTGTCTCAAAGTCTAACTGATGAATCTCCATGTTTTCAGCTGCTGCCTTGGCCAGGAGGGTGCGCAGTGTGGTGTGCTTGCTGACAGGTGCATAGACATCTCCTACATCCACACCTGATTGTTGATAGAACCCCTTTGCCACTAGCCTGGCCTTCAGCTTCTCAATGTTCCCTGCAGCATCACGCTTCACTTTGAGTACCCATTTGGTAGGCAGCACACGTGCATTGGCAGGACGCTCTTCAAGGCACCATGTTTGGTTGGCATGCAGGGAGGCCAGCTCAGCATTCATGGCTTCAATCCACAGGTCTGCCATGGGACCTGCCAGAGCCTCTGCCACAGTGGGTGTGTCATTGACAGGAGAGTCTGACACATTCATGGCAAACAAGTCAGAGTCCCTGAACCTCTCAGGTCGGTGCCTCTCTCTGGATGGGTTACGCCGTGGCACGGGTGCAGCAGGTGCTTCAGGTGAGGCTGGACGTGGATCAGGTGCAGGAGGCATGGGCATAGAGGGGTGCACTGCAGGTGCTGCCTGTCTTGCTGTTGCTAATGTGGGGATCAGAGGAACACGGAGCGCAGGCTGTGCCAAGCCTGGTCTTGCTGCTGCTGCTGGTCTAGCTGCTGATGCTGCCGGTCTTGCTGCTGTTGGTGCTGTAGCTGATGCTGACGGTCTGACTGCTGCTGGTGCTGCTGGTGGTGCTGCAACTGGTGCTGCTGGTCTTGCTGCTGTTGGTGCTGCGGCTGGTGCTGCTGGTCTTGCTGCTGCTGCAGCTGGTGCTGCTGGTCTTGCTGCTGCTGGTGCTGCAGCTGGTTGTGCTCCCACTGTCTCCCTGGCTAGAGGCATAGAACGAAGGCTGAACCTGCCTATTCCTGGTCTGGGTAGCTTGCTGATGAGCTCCAGTTGCTGTTGGTGCCACATGTGGGAGCCTGGCTCATATCTGGCAGTGAGGCTGACTTGCTGACTGGGTTCTTGCTCACTGGGTGGAGAGTCTGGGCTGCTGCTGTCTTGATGTGCCCCTACGCCTTCCAGGGATCTGGACTGTGGTCGCTGTGCACTGCTGCCTGGCCTGCTGATGCTGCTGCTGCTGCTCCCACTGTCCTCAGAGCTACTGCTGCTGGTCTGCTGCAGACTGTTGCCCCCCTCAGCAGGAGCTGCTGGGGTCAGTGGCTCAGAGGGGGGTGTAGGGCTGGGTGGGAGGGGTAAGAGAAACACAGGCTGGGCTGGCTGGTCCTGCTGGCGAGTAGGCTGCAGAACTGACAGCTCGTCAAACACTATGTCTTTGCTGCATGTCTCTCTGCCATTGACCAGGACTCTGTACGCCTTAGAGCCAGGCTCATAGCCTATGAACAGGCCCTCAACCGACTTGGCCTGCAGTTTGCTGCGCTGGTGATCAGGAATGTGGAGCCAGACTTTGCAGCCAAACACTCTGAGACCAGACAGATCAGGTTTGACACCGTAGAAGGCCTCCCAAGGTGTGAGCGGCTGGCCTGACACAGGAAGCAGGCATCTGACATGATTGGCAAACTTGACAGCATGTGCCCAGAAGCTGAGTGAGATATCGGCTGAGTGGATGATGCTGCGAGCTTTCTCAAAGATGGTTCTGTTCAGGCGTTCAGCTGCACCATTCTGCTGGGGGCTGTAGGGGGCTGAGTGCTGGTGCACTATGCCTTTGCTGGCACAGTACTCTCTCATGCGGCTGTTGACGTACTCTGTGCCATTGACTGTTCGGATGGCTTTGCAGCGGTAGCCTGACTGAGTCTCAAGCTCTTCAATGACTGTTCTGACTGTGTCTGGCACCTGAGCTTTGCTGCTGATAGGCACACACACAGATAGCTTTGTGTATTCATCAAGGAAAGTAGCCACATACAGGCTGCCGTCTCTGGCCCTGGCATGCATGGGGCCACAGACATCCATGTGGATCAGCCCTAGGGGAGCTGTCACTGGAGCTGCATTGGGGGGTGGTCCAGCAAATGCAACATTCTTGTGCTGTTTGCCCTTAACACAGCCCACACACACAGCTGGATCTGAGGCAGCTGCTCGGAACTGGGCGGCTGTGACAGGTACACCTGACACCATGCCTGCTGACTGCATGCGTGCCAGAGCATCATAGGAAGTATGACACAGGCGCTGGTGCCACACCTGGGGAGAGTTGGAGGTGGTGCTGTTGACAGAGGGCGCAGGCACGTTGGTCAGGAGCTCCAGCTTTATCCTGGGGTCAGGCTGTAGAGCTGACTGCTGGATGCCATACAGCTTGGCACCCTCCTGCTCTGAGTCTGTGTCAGGGCCATCTGGCATGGGAACAGCTGCCAGGATGTAGGAGTTTTTGACCTTGTGCGCATTCACCCTGAGCATGCTGCCAAACTGATTGCAGCTGATCTGGCACACATCCCCACGGAAAAGAAAGCTGCTGCCTTCGTCTGTTGCAGCTGTCACTGAGATAAAGTTTTGCTTGCTGTCAGGGACATACAAAGCATGGCTGAGATACCAGGAGCCACGCTTGGTGCTCAGAAACACGCTGCCTGACCCAACTGCCCAGACCCTGTGGCCCTCAGCTGCCAGCCTTACAGGCCTGTGCTTATCTGGCGCAAAGGGGGTGTAGTTGTAGAAGAACTGCAGGTCCTTCAGAATGTGCTGTGAGGCACCTGAATCAATGCAGAAGGGGCTGTATAGGTCACTGTTGAAGTTGAGTCTGGGCTGCACCATCTGCATGAGAACATCATCAAGGTCATCATCATCATCATCATCATCAGCAGCAGCAGTGGAGCAGGTGAACAGGCTGGCTCCCCTGGATGGGCTCTGAGCTGCTGTTCTGCCAGGGGTCTGGGCCCTGCCTCTGCTGGGGCTGGATGCCCTGGCTGCTGGGCTAGAGCTCCTGCCTGGACTGGGACGCCTGCCTGGGCTGCTGGTTCTGGCAGAGTTGCTGAAAAGGGTCCTCATGCGATTGCGCTGATCTCTGTCAAAGGTGAAACATTCAGACATGATGTGGCCAGGCTTAGCACAGTAGTTGCAGGTCAGATGAGCATGTGAGCTGACCTCCCTGGAAGACCTGTCAGGTGACTGTGCTCTGGTCTGCTGCTGCTGCTGCTGCTCACGAGACTGCTGGGGTAGCCTGAACCTGCCCCTGCCCCCCCGTCCGCCTGAGCTGCCACCCCCCCTGCTGTCAGAAGGGGAGGAGTAGGACCAGAGTGAGGATGAGAAGGTGCTGAGTTGCTGCTGCATCTGCTTGCTGAGTAGGTCAGCCTCCTTAGTCAGCAGCACACGCTTGATGCGCTCGACTTTTAGGTCGGCGCTGGTCTGATCGTAGCGCAGCCTTTCGACTGTGCTTTCGTACTCAGGCGGTAGGGCTGCCAGGATGGCGAGTACCACTGTGGACTCAGATGTCTCACAGTTGCAAGCTTCCAGCTCTGTAAGCAGCTGCTGCAAACGCGCATAGAAGCGCGCTACTGACTCGCCGGGCTCCATGCGCAGGAGGCTGAGTTGCTGCTGAAGCTGCGACTGTCGCGCGACTGACGATTCGGTGAACTGAGATTCGAGGGTTTCCCAGGCGTCTTGCGCTGAGTCTGCAGACTTGACAGTAAAGATGTGGAGGTTGGAGACGTGCCGCTGGATAAAGGCTTTGGCTTTGCGATCCAGCGCGCTGTCTGCAAGAGATCGGGCTAGCTCGACAGCGTACGCTGCCCGCTCTTCCTGAGTGGCGTTAGGTGCTGGCGCGGTGGGTAAGGGGGTGACGCCGTCGGTGACGACGGACCAGAGGCCTGCTTCGATTAGCAGGCCTTCGGTGCGGATGCTCCAAATTGGCCAGTTGTCATCATCGAGAATGGTGGCCTGATTGCCAGAGGCTGAAGCAGGAGAAGTTGCCATCGCTGATCGACTGGGCTGTCAACCACACGAACCCTAGCCGGCAACTTACTGGAGTCCTATCGCGCGTCAGCGCGTGGGCCCATAACCTGTTGGAAGAGCACGGGCAGACGCGGACACCAGTTCAGGGTAGTTACATTGATCTGCCACAACTGCTAACGCGCAACCTTGCGTCAACCTTGCGCAACCTTGCGCCTACCTGTTGGAAGAGCACGGGCAGACGCGGACACCAGTTCAGGGTGCCTACGACTGCCGGGTGTCTGCCCTAAATACGGCAGTCACACTCGCACTCATCGCGGCCGGGCCGCTGGCAGGCACACCCTACAATCCCGGTGCTTTGATCTCAACTGCACCGGGAGGGTATGCAACTAACACGATGTAAGTACATTGCACTACCACAGCGCGAGTCGGAGGCTGTCGAACAGTATGTAGACAGTCGCAGCGGCAACAATAGCCGCATAACTCAGCATGCCTGGCGGCTGCAGCCGACATTTATCTCTCAGCCGACCATGCATCCTGACCGAACAAACACTACTGTTACACTTGGTTTCCGCAATTGTTCGATCTATGGACCTGTGCGCAGTGACACCCGAGCCAACTGATTCGGAGGTGCCAACGGAGTCGGAGTCGATGAACCCAGCTCCAGCGGCCTACTGCTGCAGAGTTACCTGCTGATTCTGCAGAGGTGTTGTACAGCCGTACCTGCTGTGCTTGCACTGCTATTTCGCAGGCTTGCTTTACCCGCTTACACGGAGAGCTTAGCTAGTCCTTGCTTTGTCCCGCTGACGCGGAGGATTGCTTAGCTTGCCTTGCACATTTACACGTGCGCTGCTTGCCACCATCATCCCCGCCACCACCCCAGCTAACGGGAGCTTAGCGAACTAGTTATCACCAAACCTGTAAATCTGCAGCCAAACTGCAGGTCTAAGCAGAGTTACACCACAGCCTGCACTTGGCAGAGAGCATAGGCTTGCAGAGCACCAGCTTGCAAGAGTCGTGTTGCAAACCTGTAAAAATGCTACACATACAACCTGCTCCTAGCAGAGTCTCAACATAGCCTGCCCCACGCAGAGCATCATCACCATACATCCAGCACCTTGCTGAGACCCAATCAGTCAGGCCTACCAGAGTTTCATCAACACAATCAACCTGTCCAAGCAGAGAACACAACTCCCAGCCCAGAAGCATGGAACAAACACAGGTGCACTCCTGCTCTAGATGCATTGCACCGCCAACAAGCGTACCTGGCCACTGATAGGCACAGAGCACACCCAGCTGGTAATCACAACCAACATCAGCCTGCACAAGCAGAGATCAGTACCTTGCAGTGCACCACAGCCTGCAGAGAGTCATAACATGCAGTTGGCAGTAGCACCCAGCCTACCAGGCATAGTCTTCAGCTGATAGACACGACAAGCAGGGCAGAGTGGCATGGGGGCCAGTCCAGTAGTCATATCTTGACGTCTTTAGGCATGCACTCTCAGCTGCCCAGCACTAAGTGCACCGCTCACGCCACATATAGCTGCTTCTCTAGCGCACGACATCGCTCTTGTTAGACTCGGTCGACACACTTGCAGCCCAACCCGCACAAGTGGAGCCCCACAGCGGAGAGCTCGGATGCTTTTCTAGGAGGCGAAGTCGCAGTAAGCTGTCCTCGCACCGCACCTGCAGCACAGTCGCATCGTTGCACATCCCGCATCAGGCGAGACCTCACAGCACAGTCGCAGTCCCATTACACACCCTGTTGGCATCAGCTACAGAGACGGCACATAGCACAGCTCTAGCTTCATGCATCCTGCTGGCTTCAGCCACAGAGACATCGCCTACAGCCTACACTCCTGTATTCCTTGCAGAGATTAGGGCACCTTTCTACACCATGGCAGCTCACCCAGCAGCCTACCAATACACTCATGCATAGTTGCACGACATGTGCACACTCTCACAGCCCAGGCGTCTCCTGAGGTAGCATCCACACACCATGGCAGCATAGCACCCTAGCCAGCAGCCTACCACTACAAACAAGTCGTTAGCCGCACAGCCGACGCACAATCAAGCATCCCAGGTGTCCCCTGAGGTAGCGCACAATCAAGCATCCCAGGTGTCCCCTGAGGTAGCGCACAATCAAGCAGCCCAGGTGTCACCCTGAGGTAGCTAACAACGGCACGGGGCAAAGCGATCATGCATTTGCCTAGGGTTGCAGTTGCCGTACTGCTTCTCTCATGTTAACTCATGCATGGGCCACACACTATGCAGTAAGGCACACACACCTCTGCATCCAATCGATCGGGCACATACGCCTAGGCTCTTGAGCTTCGCAGCCTTGCACCTCAAGTGACCTCAAAGTGCACAGTACCAGCGTCTCCTTACGGCTGCACTGGCTGGCTAACATGCCAGTTACTACAGCAGAGCCGGGGGAGCCATATAACTCCCATGCGCACCGACCTGCATCACATGGGCATGACTGCAACCAAGCACATGACCCCGCAACCATCCACTCTGGTTAGGGACAAGGCATATGTCTGTCTACATCCCACCAACTCTGTTCTAGCATTATGCAGCCGGCATGGACCGATCACCCATTGCAACCTGCGCTGAACATAGCTACCACATCTTCTGTTTCTCAGTTTCTGTCACGATGGTTTCTTTGGTCAGCTTTGGAGGAGGAGGAGGAGAACGAGACACCGGTCAGCTCAAGACTCCGATTTCATAGGTCTAGCATGGTTTGCATGGAGCTCATGCATTTGCTTGTCTGATGCATGTAGCCTGAAGCAAGACTGTTTCTGCCTGTCTGTCTTTGCCTGTTGTCGAATGTTTCTAACTGATATCAGCAAGCTCCGGGACGTAGCTTTTCGGAGTGGGGGAGAGTGCAACAGTCCAGACACTCAGCTAGGATGAATGGTATATTCTCTTTTCTCAATGCAGGATCCCATGAGGTGTGACTTGCTTTTTACTTATGATGAGATCCTGCAGTGTTCGAGGCTTAGGGAGGCTTGATTACGAGACCTCTGTGGACTGCTGATCGAATGACTTGTAGCGTTCAGAAAGAACGCGCCTCAAATCTTTTCAGTGTGTGAACGCCATGCAACGCTAACCGCAGTTACAGGTGTCAGACTGCTGCAGCGCAACCAGGCTAAGACATAGAACGGCCTCCGGGGATCGAACCCGAATGGTGGGCAGCAGTACAGCCCACCACTTAACCTGCCTGTATCACACTTCAGCAGTGACACTAGCGCCGATCCGCTTAGTGCAGAATCGGAACGCTACATTCCTCCCCCTCCTATGGGATGGCCGTTCCGCCCATAGGCCATCATGGCATGGACTCGCAGTACATGACCGCTAGTTTGGAACTCCTGCCCATCCGGACGCAGGTAGCTCTCAGGAGTTTACGGTCACCATGGACCCTTCAGCCCAGACTCACAGAGCCAGTGGACGCTGGGAACAAGACAAGCCAGGCTCACATGAGCAACTGAACCCATAGCACACCAAGGCACATAGCATGCAGCAAAGCAACCAGCACGACCACATGGAGCCCATGTCCCACATTTAAATCACAGCAAGCCATTCTGAGCCTTATACAAGTTCACGCAGTCAGGGGCATTTGCTAGATTGCTGGCAGGCTCCCAGGTGTTGTCAGAGTCATCATAACCCTTCCACTTGACGAGGTACTCCTTTGCTTTACCTGCACGCACATGCCGGTGGTTCACAATGCGCTCTACTTCATATTGTGGGGAATCATCTAACCAGCCCAGCTCAGTGGGGGGTAGACGACCAAAGTTGCCCTCATAGGGTCTTAGTAATGACACATGGAAGACAGGATGGATCCTGGACATGGCTGAGGGCAGGGTCAGCTTTACAGCGTCTCTACCCACATGAGCCTCAATCCTGAAAGGCCCCACATACCGTGGCAGCAGCTTTCTGGCTTTGCCCACCATGTTACGCAGGTTCATGGTACTAAGCAGCACACGGTCACCCACTTAATACATACTGTCCGCGGATTTCCTGTGTGGATTAGCATCATTTGACTGCCGACTTTGTGCCAGTTTCATACATCTCCTGGCTTCTTGAACGCCCTTTTCCCAGCCATCAGAGAAGAACTGGGCCATGGGAGGTGGCAACCGAGGTAACTCATGGGTCACCGGTGTCACTGGGGACTGTCCATAGTTAATCAGGAAAGGTGTAGACTTAATACTTTCTTGCCATGAGTTATTAATTGCAAACTCGGCAAACGAGAGGTTTTTAGGCCAGTCTCGTTGAGTGG
Source organism: Haematococcus lacustris (assembly GCA_030144725.1). NCBI lineage: Eukaryota > Viridiplantae > Chlorophyta > Chlorophyceae > Chlamydomonadales > Haematococcaceae > Haematococcus > Haematococcus lacustris. Next base: position 5,918,549 of record JASKMD010000028.1, on the reverse strand, counting down.
GAGAGATATAATGCCGGAGCATCTCCTCCAACACTTTGTTGTACCGCTCAACCTGCCCATTTGACTGGGGGTGATAGCTGGAGGTGAGAGAATGTTTCATGCCCATTAGCTTGCATACAGCTTGCCAGAACTTGCTCACGAATAGGGAGCCCCGATCACTCACAACTTCAGATGGTAGCCCATGATGGACAAATACCGAATCAATGAAGAGTTGTGCAAACTCAGGAGCATCCATGCTTTCCTTACATGGCACTAGGTGCACCATTTTGGAGAGCCTGTCAACGAATACACAGATGGAATCATATCCATGTGATCCGGACGGTAGTTTGGTTATGAAGTCCATGTGCATGACTTCCCAGCGGTATCCAGGTATAGACGGTCACCCCTCCCATTGAACCACCAACCCCCCTAACGATAAGGGACAACGGCTTTTCCGGACTCGTTTCTGCACCGATTCACACGCGGATTGTAGCGTCGGAGAGCGGCTGCGCTGAGGCACACGCTGAGCCGGTAGGGCATGTTGCCGGGTATCCGACCCTACCAAGCCTGCGGACTTGATGTACATTGACCCAGTAGCAGTGAGTCTCTTGTTAACGCGATGGATAGTGCGCGATGTGTTAGGAGCCCGACCCCATGTCCAACATGACAACCAACATGCGCTGGCTCAGGGGCTCTGAAACTTGGAGGAGACCACAGTAGGAGCACAGCAGTGGCAGCTGCATCAATCCCTTGTGGATTAGGCTCCAAAAGGTGGGGAAACACTCTTCCATGCTGCCCAACCTGCTGATGCCCGTATGACGACCATCGGACTCAATCGGATTCTCCAGCCCTGCGTCACTGGCTAGGGAACTTAGCTGTGGACCCCCTGCCAAGTTCTCAACTATTGCTGAGTATTGCAAATAGTGTTTTTACCTACGTGTGTACGTGCTAGCAGGATGCCTGCATCCAAGTATCACCCCTACAAGGGGAAGGGAGGGACACACCACTGAGACACACCACTGACACACCACTGAGCCACACCGTGTGCATACTTCAAGAACAAAGAGGGGGTCTACAAGGAGCACACCGTGTATGTGATGACAGATGGGAAGGAGCAGTCGGCAGCCATTACCCAAGCAGCAGTAAACCAGGTGATGTGTTACTTGCTGGCTGAGCATGACATGGACATGAGGCAGTTGTACATGTGGTCTGATGGGTGTGCAGGGCAGTTCAAGGGCGCCCCAGCCATGCGACAGCATTGGGGCATGGCACAGAGGTTCAGCATGCCGGTGTGGTGGAGCTATGGGGCTACAGCTCACTTCAAGGGCAGGCATGATTCAGAGGGAGGGGTGGTGAAGCAGTGGCTGAGGGGTGAGATCCTGGCTGATCGTGTTGGGAAGTGCAATGCATTGGGGTTTGTGCAGCATTGCAATGCATATCACAAGCCAGCTGCTGCTGCTGACCCCAGCAAGGCTCACCGTGCACGAGCAAGTGTGGGTCATCGGTGGTGCTTGGAGCTGAGCACACGGGAGGTAGAGCTTTGCAGTGCTCCACAGCGGGATGCACATGCCTTTGCATCATCCATCCCCGGCTCTATGAGCATGCACAGCTGCTTCTTTCCTGCTGCAGGGATCCAGGTTGAGTGGTCAGAGACTGCATGTGCATGTGCCCAATGCATGACCCCCGCACCAAGGGGTGTGTGCATGAGGCCCTCCATCACAAAGCCCTTTGTAGCCATGCCCATGTTCGATCAGAAGAGGGATGACAAGCACTGGGACGATGAGTGCCTCACCCTTCTGTGCTCATTTGCACCAGATAGCGTGAAGCAGCTGTGCACCTTGGGCAAGAAGCTGAGCGTGAAAATGTTAAACGAGTATTGCAAGGCAGTGGGGTTGTATGTGCCAGCCAACACCTTGCGTGCTGACCTACGGTACATGGTACTGGAGCATCTCAATGGGCAGGCAGAGTGGGATTGAGCTGGCTGTGTAAGGTGACGTTGAGAAATCTGGGCTCCATGCGTAAAGTGTACCGCAGTGTACCGCAGCGGAGAACTCTGCATCCCGCGTTGTGGGTGTTGTTAGGCAGCACTTGAAAGGCCCATCGCGCAGAGCGGAACCGTTCGCGTGCCTGGCAGACTGCCGGTCACCGTGGGTGCCAGCAGCTCGGGCGCGCAGACGCAAGCGCGGCGCAGAGATAAGGCATTTCGCGTTAAAATGACAACTCAACTCTCACCAGGCACGCCGCAAAGTCAAATGTCCCTTACGTGGTGGTTCAATGGGAGGGGTGACCAGACACACTCATGATAAACAAGGACCGGTCGCGATTGGACCGACCATAGCTCAATGGAAAGAGGAGTAGAAGGCCGTTCGAACGGTATAAGTCTTATGTAACTCCGTGCATCCGTTGCGACGTAATTTGGCCGCGATTTTCCTAACCAAGCAATCTGCACAGATGTCGGTTGTCCTTTATCTGCACAGCTGCTGCTAGTCGACATCTGCACAGCTGCAGGCAATGTCGACATCTGTGCAGCTGCGGAAAGTCGACATCTGCACAGATGTCGTATACCGCAACCAACATCTGTGCAGCTGCTGATACCAACATCTGCACAGATGTCGACTATTACATTCAATGCTTGGCTGTGCAGATGTCGTTACCAACAT